>OY740768.1:54235293-54835293 GCA_963513935.1 Aphrophora alni
ATAATGTGTTATTATATAATGTGTTAAGATAGTTAACCTAAAGTTTCCTACCTTTGCTCATCCACAGCCAATCAGCTGGTCAATTAATGTGTTATATATATATATATATATATATATAATGTGTTATATATTTATATAATGTGTTAAGATAGTTAACCTAAAGTGTCCTACTTTTACCCATCCACAGCCAATCAGCTGTTACAATAATGTGTTATATATATATAATGTGTTATATAGTTATATAATGTGTTAAGATAGTTAACCTATAAGTGTCCTACTTTTACCAATCCACAGCCTATAAGCTGTTACAATAATGTGTTATATAATTATATAATGTGTTAAGATAGTTAACCTAACCTATAAGTGTCCTACTTTTACCCATCCACAGCCAATCAGCTGGTACAATTAATGTGTTATATATATATATAATGTGTTATATATTTATATAATGTGTTAAGATAGTTAACCTAACCTATAAGTGTCCTACTTTTACTCATCCACAGCCAATCAGCTGTTACAATAATGTGTTATATATATATATATATATATATATATATATATATATATATACAATGTGTTATATATTTATATAATGTGTTAAGATAGTTAACCTAACCTATAAGTGTCCTACTTTTACCCATCCACAGCCTATCAGCTGTTACAATAATGTGTTATATAATTATATAATGTGTTAAGATAGTTAACCTAACCTATAAGTTTCCTACTTTTGCCCATCCACAGCCAATCAGCTGGTACAATTATTGTGTTATATATTTTATATAATGTGTTAAGATATAATGTGTTAAGATAGTTAACCTAACCTATAAGTTTCCTACATTTGCCCATCCACAGCCTATCAGCTGGTACAATTAATGTGTTATATATAATGTGTTAAGATATAATGTGTTAAGATAGTTAACCTAACCTATAAGTTTCCTACTTTTGCCCATCCACAGCCAATCAGCTGTTACAATAATGTGTTATATATATATATATAATGTGTTATATATATATAATGTGTTATATATTTATATAATGTGTTATATAATGTGTTAAGATAGTTAACCTAACCTATTAGAGTTTCCTACTTTTGCCCACCACGGCCTAGGTACATTTAATGTGTATAATCTGTTAAACGTAGTTTCCTCCGTTGTCTACCAGGGTGTAGCACATGTTTTTATGTATCGTGTTAAAATATTGTTAACCTAGACTTAATTCCTACTTTTGCCTAAACCTATGCTTACCACAGTCCAAACGGGTGTTAGTCCGGCCACTATTTAACCGAACCGAAATTACCAACCGATTTACCAACCAAATCCAGCCCATTTACCAACCAAGATCAACCGATTTACCAACCGAAATATACTTTTACCAACCGATTTACCAACCACAATATACTTTTACCAACCGATTTACCAACCAAAACCAACCGACATTGCAAAGAAATTTAAAAATCCCATTGCAATCCCCTACAAGGTAGAGTTAGCGGATGTTGAGTTGGCTACTCTACAGGAAAAAATGCCCGAAATACTATTGGAGCTGCAAACCCACGACTTCTACCTTATGGATTTGGACATTACACAAGATTTTGTGGGGATCTTTAACAAGCGAGAGATGTGTGAGCATTTACTACGTCATTAAAAATAAATAAATAAATGTTTTAAAATAATATTCTTTGTAATTTGTTACCTCCATTCCACCAAAACTCTTTTTAGTAGAGAGATAGATATTTGATGTGACCTTGGAATTGTAGCCGAAAACGACACGACCCCCCAACCCCCATTTTTCCTTTTTAAATATATAACGTCGTAACATTTGTTAGGAACCGATTTACCAAACCGTAGATAAAATTACCAAGATTTGGTTGGTAAATTGGTTGCAAAAAGTATATTTTGGTTGGTAAATCGGTTGGTATTGGTTAGGTTAGGTTAGGTTAGGTCTGGTTAGGATAGGTTAGGATAGGTTAGGTTAGGTTAAGTCTGGTTAGGATAGGTTAGGATAGGTTAGGTTATGTTAGGTTAGGTTAGGATAGGATAGGTTAGGTTAGGTTAGGATAGGTTAGGTTAGGTTAGGATAGGTTGTGTTAGGTGAGGTTAGGTTAGGTTAGGATAGGTTAGGTTAGGTTAGGTTTTTAGGAGAATGGTTGTTAGGTTAAGTTAGGATAGGATAGGTTAGGTTAGGTTAGGATAGGTTAGGTTAGGTTAGGTCTGGTTAGGATAGGTTAGGTTATGTTAGGTTAGGTTAGGATAGGATAGGTTAGGTTAGGTTAGGATAGGTTAGGTTAGGATAGGTTATGTTAGGTGAGGTTTGGTTAGGTTAGGATAGGTTAGGTTAGGTTAGGTCTGGTTAGGATAGGTTAGGATAGGTTAGGTTAGGTTAGGATAGATTAGGTTATGTTAGGTTAGGTTAGGATAGGTTAGGTTAGGTTAGGTTAGGATAGGTTAGGTTAGGTTAGGATAGGTTATGTTAGGTGAGGTTAGGTTAGATTAGGATAGGTTAGGTTAGGTTAGGTTAGGTTTTTAGGAGAATGGTTGTTAGGTTAGGTTAGGATAGGATAGGTTAGGTTAGGATAGGTTAGGTTAGGTTAGGTTAGGTTAGGATAGGTTATGTTAGGTTAGGTTAGGTTAGGTTAGGATAGGTTAGGTTAGGTTAGGTTTTTAGGAGAATGGTTGTTAGGTTAGGTTAGGATAGGATAGGATAGGTTAGGTTAGGTTAGGTTAGGTTAGGTTAGGATAGGTTATGTTAGGTTAGGTTAGGTTAGGTTAGGATAGGTTAGGTTAGGTTAGGTTAGGTTAGGTTAGGATAGGTTATGTTAGGTTAGGTTAGGTTAGGTTAGGATAGGTTAGGTTAGGTTAGGTTTTTAGGAGAATGTTTGCCACACGCCCGGGAGATGGTAGGGATGGGGTGGAGGTTGGTAGGCGTGTGGCAACCATTCTCCTAAAAACCTAACCTAACCTAACCTATCCTAACCTAACCTAACCTAACCTAACATAACCTATCCTAACCTAACCTAACCTAACCTAACCTAACCTATCCTAACCTAACCTAACCTAACCTAACATAACCTATCCTAACCTAACCTAACCTAACCTAACCTAACCTATCCTATCCTATCCTAACCTAACCTAACAACCATTCTCCTAAAAACCTAACCTAACCTAACCTATCCTAACCTAACCTAACCTAACCTAACATAACCTATCCTAACCTAACCTAACCTAACCTAACCTATCCTAACCTAACCTATCCTATCCTAACCTAACCTAACAACCATTCTCCTAAAAACCTAACCTAACCTAACCTAACCTATCCTAATCTAACCTAACCTCACCTAACATAACCTATCCTAACCTAACCTAACCTATCCTAACCTAACCTAACCTAACCTATCCTAACCTAACCTAACATAACCTAATCTATCCTAACCTAACCTAACCTATCCTAACCTATCCTAACCAGACCTAACCTAACCTAACCTATCCTAACCTAACCTAACCTCACCTAACATAACCTATCCTAACCTAACCTATCCTAACCTAACCTAACCTATCCTATCCTAACCTAACCTAACATAACCTAACCTATCCTAACCAGACCTAACCTAACCTAACCTATCCTAACCTAACCTAACCTATCCTATCCTAACTTAACCTAACAACCATTCTCCTAAAAACCTAACCTAACCTAACCTATCCTAACCTAACCTAACCTCACCTAACACAACCTATCCTAACCTAACCTAACCTATCCTAACCTAACCTAACCTATCCTATCCTAACCTAACCTAACATAACCTAACCTATCCTAACCTATCCTAACCAGACTTAACCTAACCTAACCTATCCTAACCTATCCTAACCAGACCTAACCTAACCTAACCTAACCAATACCAACCGATTTACCAACCAAAATATACTTTTTGCAACCAATTTACCAACCAAATCTTGGTAATTTTATCTACGGTTTGGTAAATCGGTTCCTAACAAATGTTACGACGTTATATATTTAAAAAGGAAAAATGGGGGTTGGGGGGTCGTGTCGTTTTCGGCTACAATTCCAAGGTCACATCAAATATCTATCTCTCTACTAAAAAGAGTTTTGGTGGAATGGAGGTAACAAATTACAAAGAATATTATTTTAAAACATTTATTTATTTATTTTTAATGACGTAGTAAATGCTCACACATCTCTCGCTTGTTAAAGATCCCCACAAAATCTTGTGTAATGTCCAAATCCATAAGGTAGAAGTCGTGGGTTTGCAGCTCCAATAGTATTTCGGGCATTTTTTCCTGTAGAGTAGCCAACTCAACATCCGCTAACTCTACCTTGTAGGGGATTGCAATGGGATTTTTAAATTTCTTTGCAATGTCGGTTGGTTTTGGTTGGTAAATCGGTTGGTAAAAGTATATTGTGGTTGGTAAATCGGTTGGTAAAAGTATATTTCGGTTGGTAAATCGGTTGATCTTGGTTGGTAAATGGGCTGGATTTGGTTGGTAAATCGGTTGGTAATTTCGGTTCGGTTAAATAGTGGCCGGACTAACACCCGTTTGGACTGTGGTAAGCATAGGTTTAGGCAAAAGTAGGAATTAAGTCTAGGTTAACAATATTTTAACACGATACATAAAAACATGTGCTACACCCTGGTAGACAACGGAGGAAACTACGTTTAACAGATTATACACATTAAATGTACCTAGGCCGTGGTGGGCAAAAGTAGGAAACTCTAATAGGTTAGGTTAACTATCTTAACACATTATATAACACATTATATAAATATATAACACATTATATATATATAACACATTATATATATATATATAACACATTATTGTAACAGCTGATTGGCTGTGGATGGGCAAAAGTAGGAAACTTATAGGTTAGGTTAACTATCTTAACACATTATATCTTAACACATTATATATAACACATTAATTGTACCAGCTGATAGGCTGTGGATGGGCAAATGTAGGAAACTTATAGGTTAGGTTAACTATCTTAACACATTATATCTTAACACATTATATAAAATATATAACACAATAATTGTACCAGCTGATTGGCTGTGGATGGGCAAAAGTAGGAAACTTATAGGTTAGGTTAACTATCTTAACACATTATATAATTATATAACACATTATTGTAACAGCTGATAGGCTGTGGATGGGTAAAAGTAGGACACTTATAGGTTAGGTTAACTATCTTAACACATTATATAAATATATAACACATTGTATATATATATATATATATATATATAACACATTATTGTAACAGCTGATTGGCTGTGGATGAGTAAAAGTAGGACACTTATAGGTTAGGTTAACTATCTTAACACATTATATAAATATATAACACATTATATATATATATAACACATTAATTGTACCAGCTGATTGGCTGTGGATGGGTAAAAGTAGGACACTTATAGGTTAGGTTAACTATCTTAACACATTATATAATTATATAACACATTATTGTAACAGCTTATAGGCTGTGGATTGGTAAAAGTAGGACACTTATAGGTTAACTATCTTAACACATTATATAACTATATAACACATTATATATATATAACACATTATTGTAACAGCTGATTGGCTGTGGATGGGTAAAAGTAGGACACTTTAGGTTAACTATCTTAACACATTATATAAATATATAACACATTATATATATATATATATATATATATATATAACACATTAATTGACCAGCTGATTGGCTGTGGATGAGCAAAGGTAGGAAACTTTAGGTTAACTATCTTAACACATTATATAATAACACATTATTGTAACAGCTGATTGGCTGTGGATGGGTAAAAGTAGGACACTTATAGGTTAGGTTAATAGGCAAAAGTAGGAATTAAGTCTAGGTTAACAATATTTTAACACGATACTTAAACACATGTGCTACACCCTGGTAGACAACGGAGGAAACTACGTTTAACACATTATACACATTAAATGTACCTAGGCCGTGGTGGGCAAAAGTAGGAAACTCTAATAGGTTAACTATCTTAACACATTATATAACACATTATATAAATATATAACACATTATATATAACACATTATTGTAACAGCTGATTGGCTGTGGATGTTCAAAAGTAGGAAACTTGTGGTAAACATAGGCAAAAGTAGGAAACTTTAGGTTAGGTTAACTATCTTAACACATTATATAACTATATAACACATTATATAAATATATAACACATTACATATATAACACATTATTGTAACAGCTGTTACAAGTAGGCTGTGGTGAACATAGGCAAAAGTGGGAAACTTATAGGTTAGGTTAACTATCTTAACACATTATATACATATATAACACATTATATAAATATATAACACATTAATTGTACCAGCTGATTCAAGTAGGCTGTGGTGAACATAGGCAAAAGTAGGAAACTTATAGGTTAGGTTAACTATCTCAACACATTATATAAATATATAACACATTATATAAATACACATTGATTGTACCAACTGTTACAAGTAGGCTGTGGTGAACATAGGTAAAAACTTTTCATACATAGGTTGGATTAACTATCTTAACACATTATATACATATATAACACATTATATAAATATATAACACATTATTGTACCAGCTGTTACAAGTAGGCTGTGGTGAACCTAGGCAAAAGTAGGAAACTTATAGGTTAGGTTAACTATCTTAACACATTATATACATATATAACACATTATATAAATATATAACACATTAATTGTACCAACTGTTACAAGTAGGCTGTGGTGAACATAGGTAAAAACTTTTCATACATAGGTTAGATTAACTATCTTAACACATTATATACATATATAACACATTATATAAATATATAACACATTACATATATATATAACACATTATTGTACCAGCTGTTACAAGTAGGCTGTGGTGAACATAGGCAAAAGTGGGAAACTTATAGGTTAGGTTAACTATCTTAACACATTATATACATATTTAACACATTATATAAATATATAACACATTAATTGTACCAGCTGATTCAAGTAGGCTGTGGTGAACATAGGCAAAAGTAGGAAACTTATAGGTTAGGTTAACTATCTCAACACATTATATAAATATATAACACATTATATAAATACACATTGATTGTACCAACTGTTACAAGTAGGCTGTGGTGAACATAGGTAAAAACTTTTCATACATAGGTTAGATTAACTATCTTAACACATTATATACATTATTGTACCAGCTGATTGGCTGTGGTGAACATAGGCAAAAGTAGGAAACTTATAGGTTAGGTTAACTATCTCAACACATTATATAAATATATAACACATTATATAAATACACATTGATTGTACCAACTGTTACAAGTAGGCTGTGGTGAACATAGGTAAAAACTTTTCATACATAGGTTAGATTAACTATCTTAACACATTATATACATATATAACACATTATATACATATATAACACATTATTGTACCAGCTGATTGGCTGTGGTGAACATAGGCAAAAGTAGGAAACTTATAGGTTAGGTTAACTATCTCAACACATTATATAAATATATAACACATTATATAAATACACATTGATTGTACCAACTGTTACAAGTAGGCTGTGGTGAACATAGGTAAAAACTTTTCATACGTAGGTTAGATTAACTATCTTAACACATTATATACATATATAACACATTATATACATATATAACACATTATTGTAACAGCTGATTGGCTGTGGATGGGTAAAAGTAGGAAACTTTAGGTTAACTATCTTAACACATTATATATAACACATTATATATATATAACACATTATTGTAACAGCTGATAGGCTGTGGTAGGCAGAAACTTATAGGTTAGGTTAACACAAGCACATTACAATTTGGACACTACTATTTGTTGTCAGAGTAACCTAGAGGTACGACTCAGAACCCATACCGTAAGACGTACGCGAGTTTTTCGCGGTCGCGAAAAACTCGGTAAGTCTTACGGTAAGGGGTTCGTGTCCGAACTTCTACGAAATGTTCTGGCGTTGGCGGCACTGCGTTGAATATCCGACTTGTAATACTATGAGGTTAGGTTAACTATCCTAACACATTATATAAATATATAACACATTATATATATATATATATATAACACATTATTGTAACAGCTGATTGGCTGTGGATGGGCAAAAGTGGGGAACTTTAGGTTAACTATCTTAACACATTATATAATGACACATTATTGTAACAGCTGATAGGCTGTGGATGGGCAAAAGTAGGACACTTATAGGTTAGGTTAACTATCTTAACACATTATATACATATATAACACATTATATAAATATATAACACATTAATTGTACCAACTGTTACAAGTAGGCTGTGGTGAACATAGGTAAAAACTTTTCATACATAGGTTAGATTAACTATCTTAACACATTATATACATATATAACACATTATATAAATATATAACACATTATATATAACACATTATTGTACCAGCTGTTACAAGTAGGCTGTGGTGAACATAGGCAAAAGTGGGAAACTTATAGGTTAGGTTACCTATCTTAACACATTATATATATAACACATTATTGCGGTTACAACATGGCGGCTTATATACTGCGTTAAATATCCGACTTGTAATACTATGCACGATAGCTCAGTCGGTAGCGTGTCCGCCTTCAAATCCAAACTTCATAGGTTCGAATCCCGCTGGTATTAAAAAAGTTAAGTGTATGACGTCATGTGTGTATGACGTCATGTGTGTGTCTCGACAACAATAATACGTTACAGGTGGGGGGACCAATGGGGGAAGGGAAGGGGCCTAAAGGGGAGGGGCCTACAGGGAAGGGGCAAGGGGAGGGGTGGGGGGACCAATGGGGGAAGGGAAGGGGCCTAAAGGGGAGGGGCAAGGGGAGGGGTGGGGGGACCAATGGGGAAGGGAAGGGGCCTAAAGGGGAGGGGCAAAGGGGGAGGGGCAAAGGGGGAGGGGCAAAGGGGGAGGGGCAAAGGGGGAGGGGAGGGGGAGGGGTGGGGGAGGGGCAAAGGGGGAGGGGCAAAGGGGGAGGGGCAAAGGGGGAGGGGGGAGGGGGAGGGGCAAAGGGGGAGGGGCGAAGGGGGGAGGGGGGAGGGGTGGGGGTACCCCCACCATTTTTGTCCTCAAGTGTAGCACACTCTACTGAGAGAGAGAGAGAGAGAGAGAGAGAGAGAGAGAGAGAGAGAGAGATAGGTAGGTTGTAAGTGTTCTGTCCATTAAAATTAAAATTTATAGAAACTTAAATGAATACATTCATTTAACTCATCCTGGGTAGAATTTTTTTTTTTTTACAAATAGCTTATGAAAACTCCATCAGTGGACACCAACGTTTATATCGCCTCCTTTCAAACAAGTGAATTAGTTACACGTCAAGCAGGATTATTGGTTATTTTTATAGATGTTCCCTACGTCCCCCGTCTTCGTTATCATAAATGGGTTTGAAGTAGAAACATTTGTATAAAAAAAATGAATGGGCAATTAAAAACAAAATAGCTAAGTATGTAGCTAATAAAACATTAACATACAAGTTTACTAGTTTCACAACTAATTCATATTTTGATAAATAAAAGCATTGTCATATTAGACAGTTTTGTATATTCAGGTGAAAAGTTCTTTAACATCCTTTTTTTTGTCCGTGCAAATGATCTTCTAACAAATACAAATTCGCCTTGTAGAGCAAAAAAAAAGTCTAAAACCTTGTAAAAATTTTGAGAGAATAAGTTCCGGTGTTTCTACCAATATCTGGAATGTTTTTCAAAATATTTAATATACTTATCTCTATAAAGTGTTTTTCTATTTCTTTAGAACGTATATATTATTTAATACGTTATTGTCAATGCGATTAAAATGGATTTTTACACTTTCTGAATTTTACAATTTCGAATTAAATGTGAAAAAAAAAATGTAAGATTATAAAATGGATAAAATTGAGAGCTCGAAAAGTGTATCAAATTTTGATAGTCCAAAACGTTATAGACAAGAAAGTAGTATAGATTGCTAAGAAATTACGCTGCTGTGTGTTAGGGAATACACCGAAGTGATTCAAGTGATTTCAATATGAGAAAACTAAATATAATTAGTTATAGAAACATTCTAGACGACTGTGAACCAAAATAGTAGAAACTAATCGGGATATATGTGCACACAGTGATTTGAACCAACTTTAAAATATTATTTTGAAACTTGTTAATAAAGTTCCATTATTAAAATAGTTACAAAATAGTTTTGAACAACATGTATCTGTTACTCGTAAAATTACAAGATATTTTAATAGTGTAATACATTTATTTGTGTTATATTAAAACCTACTGCCATAGATACTTTATTTTAAATCAGAAAATAAAAAATAAAAAAATAAACAGGATGAAGTGTAGTTGACAGACGTTTAATATTCAAAAAGGTTATATTAAAAGACACTTATAACGTCAAGTAATTCGGCTTTTCTTTGACCTAAAAAAGATGTAGGTAAGATCAAATAATCTCAAAATGTGCATGACTACTTTGGAAAATGAATTAAAACTAAAATTTCATTTAAATAGAAATATTTTACATTGATTAGCTTTAGATGCCCTATAGTTTAAAATTAAATAGCAATTATAACTTTAAAACAATTCTAATTTGTTTTATTTACAATGATTTAAGTCAGTTAAATGTAAAATGATTGTCATATGTTGCTCGCCATTTAGATGCTAAGGTAACATGATCATACTAGAATTATTATTTTTATTTATTTGCTCATTGGCTGACTTGAGCTAAATTAAATGAACGATGTAAAAATAGTTTCATTCAAGTGCAAATAAAACAAACTCTAACCATTTAGTTTAGTAACAATCATTTTCAACGAAAAATATAGAAAAAATAGATTAAATGATACATTTAACTAAACGTAAAGAGTTCTCTTAAAAAATGGTCGATACAGAAAAATCCTTTTTGTTTCACTGTAAAAAGGACTCGATACGTTTAATACTATTCCATCAACCAACCCAGGAGTACAATATAGCTTTACAAACGATTTTAAAGAGGATAAATTTATATAAATGTAAACTTATAATATTGTACACGAAATAAATTTAAAGTATACAGAAACAACCGTTGATATAGTACAAAAATATCACTTCCCAAAAAGTAAAAGTGAATCATGAACATTCCTTAGAAAAACTTACTTCTCAAAATGTGTTCAGCGATATGAAGTTTATTTAACATTTGAAAGTTTATGATAGACAAAAAATTGCATTAAGACAGATAGATGCATAATACAATTATTGGAAATATTTAAAGTAAGGTAATTTTGCAGAGTTTCGTTTCTTATTTTATTTTAAATTCCATGTTTTTGATTTAATCTACACCGAAAAGTTATTTTGTAAAATGTAATGATAATTGGTGTTAATTAACCCGTTCAATAGAGGTGATTCATTTTCTGTTAAATATTAAACTTGGTTAAGAAAATGTAGACATATTTTATTTAGTTTTTTTTTCTTCTTTATAAATAGAGATGCAGACGTTCGAAGAAATTTTTCCACAGAATTATAGTCAAGACATGAAGGATGAAGGTAGAATGTGTCTATTTTTTGCTTAACACCAAGTACTAATTATATCTTTTAATTAAGTTCATTCGCAAACCTACCATCCATTGTATTATTGTCTCTTTTCATATAAGTAGAGACTTAATATAATGTTCACGAACAGTGACATATATAATATATATATATATATATATATATATATATATATATATATGAGACTCAGTTATAGTTTGATTGGTGTAGCTCGCGTATCACTGAAGAGGACGACCTTGTCGTTGAAACGCGTCTGATACTTAGGCGTAATTTTTGTAAGAATTGTGTTCTGTGTTTGTTATACTGTATGTTTACGAACATGAATAGACTTTGTAATACTTTTCAAACTGACGTAATCTGTAATTATTGGTGGCTGGTATTTATTGATCTCTTTAATATTTACATTGGCTTTCATTGGCTGTTTTTATTTCTGGTCTCAACGTTTCATTGTTCCCTTCAATTGATCAATTTGTTGTTTTGGTCGCTTTTATATTGATCGAAATTGATTTTCGTGCTCGCTATTATATGTATATTTATTGTTATGCAATTGTTGTATTTGTAGTAATAAAGCGCAAACATTTGATGAATAAGTTTGATTGTTAAATCAATTATTTATATATTATTCAATACATGGATTAAATATATTTTATATAGAATATGTTTCCTTAAAATATCTGTAGTATTCTAGAATTTTAGAATACTTTCATGATCTTCATAAAACGAATGTATTAGAAACTAAAGGAATAGAATTTTATTTAAACTACTTGAAAATTTTGAAGTTGCCATGTTGTTAGTTAAATTAAATGACCACATAAATGTGTTTTAACAATGGTTTTAAACTTAAAAAGGAACTTTTTATTGAATAGATAACATCGTGACTGAAATAAACGTTACAATCCATGTCTACTTGAACTCCGCATCTCGTCAACAATTAAATGTTTCTTTAATATTTATGTCACTGCACTTTTTCCTAAAAACTTTAGTAATAGAAACATGAATAAAAAAAGATTTTGTAGATTTTATAGGCATAAAATGTGTAATGAAAAGGAACAAATATAATGTCTTTCAATGGAAGTTCGACATAATGAATTTCAATTTAATAACGACATAAATTTTATATTTGGATCTTATTTTTACCGTTGGACAACTTTCACTTTTACTAAACCATATCTTATATGAAAGTATCCAGGTTAAATACATAAAACTGTTTACATTATTTTAATTTTAAATTATCTCCATATCTTCTAACAATATGCTATCTTTAATAAATCATGAGTTTATTTTGCTAAATACATTCTCTACAAATATGATTTTCAAATGCAAGTTTAAAGCACTGTCCTAAACACGCACATTCATTTAAAATATATAATATAAATTTATTGACTTATTGTTATCTAGAGTTATGTTTTTGTTCATGGATTTACATTTGTATTCAATGTAATAATCTGACATTAAATAACATTAATGAAGAATATACCGTAATTCAAAGAAAATCATGATCAAGTTTAGTAAACTAAAGTTATTATATAGTTTAGTTATATTGTAAGTAGTTCATTATCCCGTTTTTTTCTTTAATCACTTAAGAAAAAAGTTGTAATCTGCCAGTAACGACTGATTTTATCATTTAATTACATACCACAAACTCGTTTATTCCATATTTAATACCATACATATTCAATACCACAAATACATATTTTGTTCTGTTTATGTTATTCAAAGAATACTTAATTACTTTATGTTTTCATAGATACAAAAGACACGGCTTAGCATATTATATAAAAAAATATGTAAATGAAGTATAATTATGTTATATTTTTGTTCAAATTACATATTTTTAATTCTTAAATTGAATGGATTTATAAGAATAACGAAACAAATCCCAATCTTTATTTAAAATGTTTATATCATTTTAAAATAAGCCAACAAATAATAGTTTGGCAACCAATATTTTATTGTTAGTATTTGTCATCTAGGCTAAATTTAGTTCTATAGATTTTTTTTTTAAAGATTTAAGTGAAAATTATGATTTCAGCTTTTAATAAATCGTACTGAAGTGAAGTACATCGTTCAGTGAAGTATATATTTTTTTTAAATAACAATTGAAAAATAAATTATTAAAATTTCTTACAGAGACAAATAGTGACAGTAATGTATTTCTGCTAGCTTATCACTACCTGATGCATCTAATTTATTTATGTCATTTATTATAACTGAGAGGTAAATACCACCTTATTTTAAATACAATTATTACAATATATACAGTGTTTAATTTTACATTTTATGAAATGTATTCAAATTTTATTTATTTAATAATTCTAAATTACTTTGAACATTATAAAAATGAACTATATAAAAACTATATTATATCTGAAAGTAATATCTTGAAAGACAGAACATAAGTTTGTACAAACACACAGCTAATGGATATATCTTACTGAGTGAAATAATTATTGTTGGTTGGCAAAACGATCCTTTCTGCAACTCAAACCTACAAGTATTAAAAAAAAAAAATACAGATTCATCAGGAATTTTAACGTTTAATCTTACCCTAATGACGATAAAGCTAAAATATGGTACTTCTACGTAGAATCTTCTAATGATAATAATCAAACTTTAGGTATTGTAGATTTTCTGTCCACTAGTAAAATGTAAAAACCTAGGCATTTTTTGAGGTATAATTGATTAGTTCAATATATACCAATTTATGTAGATTCGATGTATTTGTTTCCCTTGTTTATATTAATACTTATGTGTTATGCCAACTTCTTATTTTAATTATTGACGGACAAATATGACAAATATAGATAATTGTTGAAACGTCACTTTCTATTAAAATAGCTGTAGTAAAATTATATAAAAGATTAATATTGTCAAAGTTTGAAATACACCTTATTTACAATTAAACATTGACATACAAGTTCTATACAATTTTGAACTATATAGTTTGCACTCAAAATTGTAGTTCATTAGGAAATTTGACCAAAATCAAGTTTGTGCTTTTGGTAAAAATGTGTACTTATTCTCCGCATTTTTAATCTCATGTTGTTTTTTACATGTCTAACTTGTATATAGACTTCTTGGGTTTTAAACTAATATGCACATTAAACAGTTAAAGGGAACAAAATTTAACGTGCTTGGATAAGGTATTTACAATAATATTACCGAGACTATGAAAAATCCATAGAATGATTATATGAAGAGTGTTCCTATACTATGCATAAGAGTAGTACTAATGTAATAGAATAAATATTATGTAGTATGATTGTTCATAGAATATAAGTGGCTTTATGTGTAGCAGCCGCGAGTATATATAGCCTACGTACATTTGAATAAACGGTCTAGAATTTGAGACTTGAATTAAATTTTGGTTACCAGAATAATTTGGTGTAAATGTAAAAACGGATGCCGTATTTAAAACTTTAAAAGTACGAATTCTTAAAAATACGTTTTTACCCAGACATGAATAGCGACATACTCATTTATTACAGTTTAAAATCTACAATCCCTATCGTGTGCTTTAGAACAAAAAGAATTATAAATATAATCCAATTTTAAAATTAAAAATACATAGCAATATTACCTCTGATACTGAAAAAAATTAGCTGAGATTTAATACTCGTTGAATATGTTTAATGAGATTGTCGGACAGTTTCAAACTAATTGTTTTTTAACAAGATGGTTGATGGTTCCTTTGGGACAAAATGCGTCTTGCAATCTACATATATGTAGAAACTAAAAATAGCAGATTCACAAAATACAACAAATCCTCTCATTACCTACTAACAATTAGTTATTATTCAACTATTTTATTGATTTATAATTAACAATTTGATGAAAAATGAACCTCAAGAATGAATAGTTTCCAGTTCATTATTATTTTTAATGTCTGATTTTTTTTTAAAATATCGCATTTAACATAGTTTTCTTGTTTAATTATATTTGAATATACGTAAAAAAATATTGTCAAATAATTAAGTTATGATGCAATATTCACAAAAACTAGAATGATGATATAGGCTTATGTGGTAAGTGCCGTCAATATATATCAATCTATTTTAAAATTAAAAAAGTATCAATAAGTATTCTGCGTTATTTTAAATACATGTTTAGTTCCAAGTCATAAAACTATCAAGTTATTTGTTGTGTGCTGTGAAATGTCTTGAAATATAAATGTTTTCAATTAATAGTGTTATGTAAGATCACGTAGCATCTGATAGTTTAAAAAAAGGTTTGTAACAAAATAAAACGTACTTTAATATTTTTACAGACATTTTTCAGTTATTTGTTTAATGTAACTGGTGATATTATTCTAAAATTATATAACAGGTATTATTGAATAAAATCCTTTGTAATGGTATTTGAAAGTGTTTTCCTGCTATTATTGGTTTATGATAAAATATTCCAATCGATAATAAGATATAATTCTTTATTTGTCTATCAATGTTTGTACGTATTCATAGAGCTTATTATTATTTTACTATCGAACATAAAATCACGTTTGTATTATTTACGTTTTAACTGAAACTCGGAGAGAAATATGGTAATGCAATTAGATAAATGTAATTTATACAAAGCTCCTACTTTGTTCAAACATGCTCAATTTAATTCTTATAATTTAAATTGAAATTGGGAAGATATATCTTGTTTCCTTTCGAAGTATAAAGAAGCATGTAATAGAGCTTTAGCCATAGACTAAGCATTTGAACAATTATTATTCTGTACATTTTACCAGAATTCTATTCACGTTTAAATAAAGCTACTTAACCGTAAGTCTTTTACTATAGTTGTAATCATGTTTTTAATACTTAAAACGTTTATAATAACACAAAAATGTGCAGTAAAAGTATGAATAAAATATGCTGACATACTAAATTTGATAATAAATGAACTCATCAACTAATGATCATAGAAAATATATATAAATATTTAGACGAATTTAACTGTTTTTCTTTTTGCAAAAAAAACCTTTATATGTATATTAAACTAACACATAGTTTTGTCGATATGTAGTGCCCTCTTTAGACAAAGTAAATATAGCATCAAATAGTATAATGATTTTTGATTCACCAGGTTGATAAAAATTCAGAACGCAGATTATAATTTGTTTGTTACATTGTTGCATTGATTAATTGGATTATAATTGGTCCAAATTATGGCTAGTGTTCTCCGTATTAAAAACTACTTCGTCGTATATATCCTAAACATTTCTTGGATTTCAGGAATGAATTAAAGTAGAAGACTACTCAGGAATTCCCTGTGATCTCAATACAATTTATTCGTTGTAACACTGGACTTGATGAAGTATATAAAACTATTTTGTTTTAAATAAATAATTTAAATTTCAAAATTCTTTACGATTATGAGGTACAATTTATTCCTCGAACTTTGATTTAAAAAAAAATACATCACAATTAATTATAGTGTAGAAAATCAATCTCCTTCCACTGTTCTTCCATTTGTTCCCATCCTGCTCGGAAGACTTGCCCTTCATTTATTTAGTCTTGAGTGAAGTAAGTGTTAAATTGAATAAATGATGTTTCTACACAAATTGAATTCTCTATATTTGGATCTTGGAGTAATACTGAGCGGAGTTCAAAGAAAATCAATAATTGTTCAAATTACTTTTTATATCGTTAGTAACTACTACTACTACTAATAATAATATTTTCTATCAATAACGCTTACTCTTTTCATAAGTTTACGAAGAAAATATTATGAGAATTAGCAAAATTGTGAACAGTTGTCAAAACATTTCACTATACAAATATGATTAAAAACGCCGTACCAATAAATGTAAATGTATGAAAACAATTCATTTGTCAAAAAATTCCTTCATTTTTTATAAAGTAAGGACATTGTATTAACGCACGGTCAATTTTTCATTTGTTTTCAGAACCGCTCCAATTGTGTTGCTTGTTTTGATATTAAGGATTTGATTTACTATTCGTTCATTACATAAGGTCCATCTATTCAATGCCTCTGACTATTAAATATGAAATTTTGAGATTAAATTAAATATTTGTATAGTAGATGTGTGAGGGTCTCGAAAATTCATTACCCATATTTGCTTTTGTTGAAAGTTTTAGAGTTAAAAAAACCATGAAGATGTAAGATATGCACAAACTTTTAACCAAATTATTCTGACTATTAATATAGATTCGGAAAAGTCTTCAAAACTATATTTTAAACTTCTGTTGTAATTTTCAATTACGATATCATTCACAGTGACAATGACAGAATCCTCATAAAAAAAAAGAATTTGTTTTAACCATGAAATGTGAAGTTCAATAATAGATTTTTTTTCTTGAACACGATTACTAGACATAACATATACTATATATGGTGAGTACTTAATACGCTAACTATCAATGCACTCAATAGAGAAATTAAATCTTCACTCTTGAAGTTTGTCTTATATTATAGATTGTGTAATTTGAATGTAGCTATCATCTATTGCTATAAATTTACAATTAATTTTAATTAAATAAATTGGATACGATACTTAATATTTGTATTTGTAAATTATGAACATTAATTATTTGTGTACTACATTTTATATTTGTTATGCAAGACAAGATGATATTATATTCAAAAACTTTAAGTCTAAAAACACACGATTACAAGAATAACGCATATAGAGGAAATAGATATTACGCATATATGCATCCGTGTTACAGGTTATTAAAAAATAGTTTTATATAATACAGGTTTTAAGTCCAGGTGGTTACTATAAGCCTACTATAGGATTACCCAGCCACTATTGTAGACTCTTAATCCTTACTGCAGTTATATATTTGCAAAAACTCTATATTTTGTATTTTATGTATAATTACTGTGTTTAATAGTATCAACGACATTAAATCAAAATATATTCCATTTTTTAAAAATAATTTATAATCCTGTAAAGAACATGCCCTCTAAATTAATTGTTGATTCAAGTATTTAAATTGTTATTACGTTATTTAATATAAAACAAATTCACATATTTTACACTATTTACGATTAAAAGTAAATTAAGTAAATAAATAATATTTTGGAAAACTTACGTAACAATTTATTTTATTTTGTGGTTTTTTAACAGTTTCACTAATGGTGTGTTATTCATAAATTAATCAAATCTGTGTTTAGAAACCGGTTTTTGTTTTTACATTACTACAGCTACTGGACAAAGTATTTCTACAGTTTTTTTTCCATATATTCCAATTCTGTTTGCAATAATTTATTTAGTCTTAAAGTAAGTACTGCAAACCTGTACAAATCAACATTAAAAGCAAAGCGAGTTGAAGAACCAATATTTGTGTTATAAAATATTCGATTAAGATTACAGAGACACGATGCAAGAGGAACCGATTAATTGTGGTAATTTACAATTTACTTATAATTCAGTGTAATTTATACTGTTCACGTTTACAAGTTGTAAAACAACATGAAATTGAGGGAAAAATTAAGAAACACGAATTAATTTTATAATGCAAGGAATCTTGAAAAGACAATAACAAATAGTTTTGAAAGTTATCAAATATTTTTATCATATTTTAGCTATTGATAATATTGTATGTATAAAAATGAACGTCTTTATAGTCTAAAACCAAGTAGACAGGCGAGGGTGATTAAAATGTACTTAGTTATTTATTTAAGATTAAAAAAAAAAAATTGTAAAATTTTCAATCCTATCCATGAACGTTTTTATTAATTTCTTGATTGAGTAAAGAGCTAATTGTTTAAGTACAGTTACTAAAATTTGTTATAAAAAATGGTTTCCCATAGAATCAGCTTATCATGATTATCGGAATTATGTTGAATTTTCAATCAACGTTATTTTTTATAGAAATCTCCTTTTTTTAACCGTGTGACTTACTTCAAACTTGAATTAAAGCAGTCTTTTAAACTAGCAGAGTTTACAAGTGTTGTTCTAATTGAGTCAAGACCTTTTTGTATTTGTACAAACTTACGTTCCCCTTTTTCAAGATGAATCCATCACAAGGCTGGTGGCATATGTCTGAATACTTAATACAGCTGATCAAGATACTATGCCATTCAATATTCGTATGTGTAGAATCGAAAAAACAGGCGAATTGCTTCATTGTAATGTATGACATTATATAGAATTATTTAAATAAAAAACAAAATTATTATTCATAGTTTACGAGATACTTTAATGAATTATTCATACAAAGAGAATAACATAAACATTCTATTATTTTCATAATATGTACGGTAAAACATAGGACATTGTTTACTTATATTACATATTGATAATCGAGAATTTATCGATCAGTCATTTTTCCCGTCAGGAATGATGTAGAAGAAGTAATAATAAAATAGCGGGAAACAATTGCTTCGTAATTTGTCTCAATAACTAAAATTTGTAATTAATAAATTTCTCATTTGTTTAAACTGAAAAATATATTTAACTAAAAACTGGACAAAACTTTATGTAATTTTAGAACTGTTGAAGCCATGATGTTCACATTTAAATATTTAGTTATATATACATTTTTTCCATATTATAATAACTGGAAAATGATAGCCTTGAAAACAGTTTTATTCTATCTTTCCACACGCTTTTTAGTCAAAAATTTACAATTTAATTTACAACATAAAATAAAGTTTAATCATTTTGTTTATATTTTGAACTTTATAGTCCTAAACTTATGTATCCGAAATAAAAAAATTATACTTGTATTTCAAAAACAATGAATCATTTCAACAAAGATATTAAGGAACTTAATTGTTTTTGTAATACTTTATTAACATGAATTACAATAGTGTTTCGATAAGCAGTAAGTCTCTAATTTTATTTTAAATTATAAATTTAGAAAATCCTTGATGTTTTTAAAATGAAAATTAATTATAAGTAAAATGTTAAATAACGCAAATTTAAGAATAAAATGTATTTGAAGTTTATTATAACGAACTATATTTGTCCAATGTTTGTATATAATTATTGCAAATATGACGCTGGAATACCAAATAAACATTAATATCAACAATGAAAACAAATACGACCAATCCACATATTGGTAAATATTGAAGTGATCAATACAACGTTGGCATCAATTATTATGGATGACCTCAGGGTGAAGTTGTATTGTACAGAACATTAGTCTTGTGAATTTGTCGTTAGTTTCAATCTTAAGAGGGACTTTACACTGTGTATTCTTTGATAAGTCTTTATCACTGACGGAAAATTGAGATTACATGTTGTATATATCTCACATTTATAATTATTGTAATTAATTATAATAAATTTTTTTAAAAAGCTTCTTTAATTTCAGTGACAAAAATAAGTAACACAATTAACAAGATTACCTATACGTCAATTCTTGAGTACATATTCCGTAGTACAATATCTTTAATACGAAAAGTTATTAGACTAGACCAAATCACCCTGCATTGATAGGAACTAGACTTAATAGTTTAATTATTATATAAAACAAACAAAAGCAAAACTGTTGTTAGGAACTAACTTCATATAATGGAAGTACCCCTTAGAAAGTAACTTTTAAATATACAATAAATACAAACCAAGCACAAATTCTAAAACACAAATAAATATCAAACTAGATGTGCAAACCCAATATTTAGAAAATATACATTAATATACGGTTTAATTTTATTCTATATGACTTGACATGTTTAAGTCATAAACCTTCACTTTCGTCCAAATTTGAACGTTATCTTTATGACCATTTCCTGATATACCATAATCAGAGAAAATATCGATACCTGTCGAACAAACATATTCGAGATTATGAAAAATGAGGCTTTCTTTTAGTTATAGTTTGATTTTTTCTGTTTCAATAAAAACACATTATTATTTCAATAAACACAAATCTGCCAAACTCACAATAAATATAAGCGAAGTAAATGATTTACAAGCGTTTATTTAGGATACTAAAACTCGTAAATTCCAGTTCAGTTGTTTTAACTATATAAATTATTAAATTAAGCGTTATAATTTTTGTAGTGTCTTTATGATTTTAAATTAAAAGATTAATCCTGGGATTTGGATGTTAAAAATGCAACATAATTAATTACCCTATGGTAAATCAACCTACAAATATTGTCCTTCTTCCATTTATTTTCCACAAGTTGTGTAAAGATTTATCTAGCCCTAAGTAAATTTGTATAAATTAGTTTCCTATCCGAAACAAATTGAATATTTTGTTTTCTTTTTACTGTAACCAGAGACCATTAACGGGTCAAAATTACTTTTTCACTATCGTTGGTTACTTAAGATCTAAAGGAAGCTTTCTATATCTATACTGTTACGGTGAAAGTATTATGAAATGAAAATTCACAATGGAATCCTTTCACTTCGAAAAATTAAAAAAAACAAAACAAGAAAACTAATAAAAATTTATATCTTACCATATAATTAAATTATCAATAAATTAACAAACTTTACCATTATGACATAAATAGTTACCAAATATATTGTAAATTAGAGATAGTCCTTGAAAATTTATATTGTGATATGTACACAATTTTCTTCTTGTTTTTGATATTAAAGATTTAATTTATTTACATTAGTAAGTCGATATATTTTACATTGAACAACACAACCAAGAGTCATTTGGCTTTAAAATCATATTCGAGTACATTAAAAAAAATTACATAATGCAGACATTACAGTATATACCCAAAATTACTTTAAAAATTAGAATGAGGAGAGGGGGAGGTAAAGATGTTACCACTGTTATAAGGGTTTAAAATAATAAAAAATCATAGCTTATAATTTTAAACATTAAAATTATATTTATTACATTGTGGAGGTTTTAAGCAGGTTTTATATTTTATTTAAAACATTTATTCAGAACAAAGTATTTACACAAAGAACAAAAACTATTGTTATTATTGGTTTCTACTTTTCTTCCTTTATTTTAAAATTCCTCCAAATGAACATCCATCTAATAAAATTAACAAACAAAAAGCCAATAATGAATTAATAAATTGGAATAAATTAACAATAGAAATTATTACAGAATAAATTTTTGAAATTGAACATGTGCTCTGCGAAATGCCTAAACAGAATATTACAAGATTCAAATAGTTGGGCAGGATATTTCTAAATTTATGTAAATATAGATTTGTGCAATTCATACTCAAGATGAATTATGTAAGTAAATGTAAATTTGTACCTGGTAGGTGTAATAAGGAACAGTATGTTTCTCATAATCTAATTTCCCTTTTTTCTTAGAAAAGTTCAGTGAAGATAGAAGAAAGAATGATTTATGTAAACCAAAGAGGAACATTTAACTTAGGAACACTTTGACCGGAGTCAATTACTTAACTCATTGCCAAGGTCCAAAATTGTTGTCTGAGCTTTAGTGACCTTCAATACCTGCGCCGTTTAGTGTCACTACCGGCCGTATAATGACTAATCCTTATAAGGACTATTGATTATGCTTTTGCAAAGCTCAGAAGGCGAAAGGACGGTATTTCTAAGTTTTAGAAAAAAGCTGAATTTTTATAACGCTAAAAGCTATGAAGAATTTCTGAAAAACCTACTCTAGAAGCGACATTTTAAAAATTGTTGAATTTTTGTGTTCAGATTTACCACGTGGATTATTAAAAATAATCAAGATGTTCTTTAATTTGACACGGTTTTAAAACTTATTTTAATATCTTATAATTTCTTGTATTGTACAATGTCATTTGAAATTAGATATATTATTGGGACTTACCGTCACAATAGTCTATATTCGTAGTTACGGCCGTTTCGGCTATTCAGCCATTTTCAAGTGTTTTATACTGGGTTTTCCCGTTGTCTTAGTTTAAAAAATTCACAAATCACGAACACACGACACATAACAATAACAGACATACAAGTTTGTTAAACATTTAATACAACGATGCAGTAGGCCCACTGCCACAACGCGTACTGTCAATAATTCTGATTTCCTGCGCATTGATGGTAAGTATGGGGGGGGGGTTAGTTCCCATCTAATTGCTTTATTATTGTGTCGTAAATTAGATGTGAGACAAATTTTAATTTTTCATTTAATAGTGAACTACTGTTGTCTTTTGTTCGTTTATATATTTCATACTCCTCCAATGCGTTCATTAGTTTCCGTTTTCACAATAGTGAAGTATTTTCATTGTTTTTTCGATGACTGAGTATTTTCGAATATAGACTATTGTGACGGTAAGTCCCATTAATATATCTAATTATTAATCAGTAGTCGGAATGGTGAAAACAAATATGTATGGAGTCATTTGAAAGTTTGTCGCACCGATTTGACATTGAATTCATTACCAGGGAAATTATGTCGTGCGGTTGGTAACAATGTATTGTGTGTGTGTGATAGACTTGATTGAAAGTATGTAAGATAAAGTAATACTAAAATATTTATATTATCGGTAACTGTCGAATTATTATTAATAATTTGTAATACTGTTAATCTAATCTTATATACTGAGAACTATTGTATATCTAGTAATTGACTTAATAAAACTTTAATATTAATGCAATGATTGTTCAACATATTCCTTACAATTTATACTAACGATTTTATTCATACATATTTCAGTTTTATAATTTATCTCTAAGATTGTTTCTTTTTTGTTTGTTAACCAAATACAGGATGAACTGAAATAATTTGTACTGAAATGTGGTCATACAATATTTTAATTATTAAACATTATGAACAATTGTGACATTATAATGTATACATGATTGCTTTCTTTCTAGTGAAAACAGGTTCTATGTGCATTCCGTTCAGTTTAATACAAAACTCGTATCGTTTACGAAAATTATGAAACTTACCTCTAAATAAAATTAAACAAACATGAGTATTCTTAAACTTAGGTGTCAGAATGGTGAGTAAGTAGGATAAGAGAATGTGATAAACGGTAATGAAACGGACACCATAAATTGTTTGAAGCAAATGAAGCGCCTGTTGCCGTGGGGAGATAGCACCATCCTGCTGGAACCACTGGGAACAAAGAGCTAAGTTTTTGACACAGCTAAATCTTCTAGATTGCGTCATAAAAGGCTCGATAATCTTCTCTCTTACCTATCTTGATTTACAGTGACAGGATTTCTATCCTCATCTTCACAATCATAAGGTCGCAATATGCTACTTGCCGCCACTCCCCAACATACGTTCACAAACACACTATATTGTGGGATCTCTACAAATTTATCAGCTCGATCCAAGAAAACGAGTCGTCTGACAGTTAATGAATTCATTTAGACGGATTATACTTTCGTTAGAAAAATACACATTCCACAAAAACTCGGGGTCTTCTTGTATAAAATTACCAACTTTAAAGCACAACACGCGACTTTTGCCTTATCTACATTATACAAACGTTGACCAGATTAAACAGTATGTAAAATCACCAATATTCTTAAATAAATTCTTGTTTGTATCCAACTGACGTTCAAATTAAGATATGTTCGGCGTAGACTTTTGTAAAGAGATTTAACACTTGTTGAAGAAGCCAAACGTGCGATTCTAATTTGTGATCTTGGTGACTGGACGATGTGTTGAGATAAAAGATAGGGCGTTTGACAGAATTTTTCAACGAAACCAAACGTTACTGTACCACTAGGTGATTGTTTTTTAAAACGTCCATGAAATAATTAGTAATGTATAGTAAACTTGGACCATTGTAACGCTCTAAACTAAAATAATATTTTAGAATCTTTTCTTTAGCTGTAAGAACCATTGCACTGAAAACTAACAACAAACTAGAATGTAAGTTTAACTTACTTTTAAGCGGCAACAATTAACAATGTAATCGGTTGACCCTAGACTGTTTATTTTGTCCCATACGGAATCTGAAATAAATAAATAAATCATGCAAATATTTCCATGTGATATTGTGTGTTAAATAAAAGTGTTTCTTTCAGTTTTTCGTAGGTTCCAAAATATTTAACATAACTAATTTTAATGGACAAATTAAATAATTCATCATTTACATATTATAATGTTTATTAAACATTATGAAGGATATCTTGAGGAATAAATCTAGTATAGGATTTAATCTCGTATTTAATTGTTTTAAGGATAATGTGTTACAATTATATATATATATATATATATATATATATATATATATATATATACATATATATATATATATATTAATGATAACATATTTATCATTCTGTCTAAGTGTTTCTATTTATGAAAGATTATCTTCTGGAAATGACAGCATTAATAAACTATCATACAAACAAATGTACCTCACCCGTCTAGTTTTCCCATTTTACTCTCTAAATATGCTTATAGAAAATTCCAGTAGAAATATTTTGATTAAATATAATCAAACTACATGCAACACTCAAATTATTTAAAAAATTCTAAAATATGTTTTTAATTCTAAAAATACAAAACTTATATTAATGAGAAACAAAAAAGGTGCCAGAATAGTTATTTTAAAGCAGACTGTTTTATAGGGCCATTTAACATTAAAAACTTAATAATAACATGCCATTATATATCTAATCTTAAAGATAATTTAAAATTATACACCCCCATAACTTTAATAGCAGCATTCAAATTATGAAATCGTCATTCCGATAATTAATTATAAATGATTTACTGCCATTAATAGTCTACTCTTGTCGTCTAACTCTACATACGTCATAACTTTTTAGCTTTTATCAAATATCTCTTTGATGCTGGGATCTGTCCATCGTTATAAATTAATACTAATTATACACCCAACGCTTAACCATAACACAATACACTCAATTTACAGGTCCCACATGTTTTTCATATTTTATATTATCTTTCTCTAATTTTGGAAGCATACTCAGATACTTGAATTTTTTCAATACACAAATATCTAAGTGTTATAAATATAAACAATACAATTATGCGTAGGTTTGATAAGTAGACAGTCTCTTTTAAAAGTTGTCAAAATGGACTAATAATGGTAATATATATATATATATATATATAAATGATAAATAATATTTAACAATGAAAATAATTATGTTAGTTAGCTTGGAACGATTTTCGAAATATTGTTTTGTCTAAACAATAAATTTTAACCCGAAATTTGTATTCAGAAAATACTTTTTAATCGACTAATTAAGGTCTACAAACTTGTAGTTCAAAATAGAGGTATTATTCCATGCATTGTTTTATTACTGATAGTTATTTCTATATACTTGTATTATTGTTGACAAATTGGGGTTTTGTTTTATTTTTACAGTAGATCTTCGAGTAAGAACATCTCATCCATTTTACTTGACAGATTTACTTTACTAAATTTTGAAAGAAAACATGTCTAAACATTTTAATATTTACTACAACATAAATATTGACTCTATCCAAGTATGAAAAGTAACAAACATAATATTTGCCTCCCCCGTTGTTTTTATGTAAATTAATGCAAAACAGAATATAACTCAACCCTCGGTTCATTACTTTCCTCTTCTCCTTGTCCTTATATTTAATATATTGCTCTGCGGCTACCTCCTACACATTAACATACTTCAACATCTCAATCACCCTTTTATGTATTTCTTACTTTATCCTTCTTCAATAATGTCCTTTATGAACATTACACTTTCACGAGAAAATAGGGGTTATGAAAATTTGATTAGATTCCAATAATGTTGATAATTTAAAAGGTAAAAATTCTCATCGATAACATACTTTCATGCTATTTATTTATGCAATTTGCAATATGTATAAAAATAATATAGATTTTAAAACGTCGATTATTATTTTTACGAAATTATATATATATATATATATATATATATATATATATATATATAAACATACTCACTCTTGTTCAGAGGACACCTAGTTCAGAGCACAACAGAGTGTTCCCTGAACAAGAGTATATATAACGCGGGACCGACTCTTACCAACCAACTACAACCTGGAGTGAATTTACTGCAGGGAATTGGGAATTGTAATTTCCCACGTTTTCTTAACTTTAGTTTAATGTGCCTAAGTACCTATATATACATGTTTAGCGACACTATTTTTTTTTTCAAGTGTTTATAATATGTATTTAGAGTTCTTATAATTATATAAACTATGTAAAGTGTAACACTATCACGTTATTTTTTAAACAAAGTTTCCAGTAATTAATTATAGTAGGTTATTTTGTTAAAATAATTATAAAATAATGGGGGAAAAACATACAATTTGCTTTTGGTATTATGTTCATAAATTAATAAATTTGAATTTACCGGTACTCTAGTCCGTTTACGTAAAATTACTTTTAAAAAACCGTTTCACGAAATATATTGAAATTTTCAGAAAATATAATTATAACTACTGTGAACATATGTGTCTAATATCAAGTAGATAGGATCATTTCTAGTTTGATAATTGAAAGAAAATAAAAAATTGGTGAAACTAACATATTTTTGTCTGCGTCTTCTCCTGTATCCCAACAATGTATGAATATTTAAATCTGATAAACATAGAAATTATTGACGGGAATGTTCTGTATAGAAAACAATTTAATTTGAAATGATACCTACAACCGTTCCTGAGTTATAAACTGTTATATGAAAATAGGGAACTTTTCCCGAGCGAAGCGGGGTATAAAAAAAAGTAATAACTCAAAAACCGCTTATAATACAGAGTTATGCATGGTCTCATTCTTATTTTCTCATAATTTTCTATAAATGCTGATATTATGTCATCTTTAGGTTAATAACTTCTAAATTCTATATTAAAAAAATCAAGATTGTATTCTATAAATTATCTATACACTACTCCCTTTACATAAAATAACATAAACAAGGACCGTTTTACGAAATATATTGAAAATTTCACATAATGTTTGTATAACTACTGCAAACATATGTGTCTCATACAGTATCAAGTATATACAATCCTTTCTCGTTCGAATAATGAAGAAAATTCTAAAATTTACGAACTAAAAATGTTTTTGTTTGCCGTCTCCTCCAATATCTTAATGATTTATGAATATTTCAATCTGATAATCACAGAGGTTATCGAATGGAATACTTTGTATACAAAACGATTTGATTTGAAATTATACATACAACCATTCCTGAGATATAAACTTTTATATGAAAGAAAAAAATTACATTTTCACAGCGTGGCAGGGGGGGGTGGTTACTAAAAAATATAATAACTCATGAACCGTTTATAATACAGAGTTATGCATGGTCCTTATTTTCTCCTCTTTTCCCATAAATAGTGGAACATCTTTAGGTTAATAGCTTCAAAATTCTATATTAAATCAATCAAGATTCCAAACAAATATTTATCTGTATTACACTCCGTTTAGTTAAATTACATAATAAAAGAACTGTTTAACGATATGATTTTTTAAGTCTTAGAGGTAAACTGCTACTGTGCTATATTAATCTGACCACGTAGCTCTGTTTCTTATCTATTAACTTTACCAACTCGTACATTACTTATTTATATTTTTCATTAAGACGTGGATATTTCCAATGAAAAGACAGTTTATTTTCAACAAACACTTATTACTTGCTAATAAATTATGGACTTAACAAATTATATTAGATTGATACAAATTATATCTTAAATAATAAAACTGACTTAAGTTTTAATATTTCAAAGACGGCTAACTTATTGCATACGATGTAAAAATTGAATCTTAATTGATTAAAAAAAACTAAAACTACATACATAAAAAAGTGATTTTAACATGGAAATTTTAAAAGGGAACCTTCCTGGTCATTTAATGAGGCAAATTCGTTTATTATTGAGTTCAATCCTAAAGTAGATGCACACCACTTTCAATTGACAATATAGCTAAATTACAAATTCTCTCCTGTGTCATTGTGGATCTTAAATATATTTTGAATAGTTTTACTATACTGAATGATCTTTCATATAATGTCACAGACACTGGTATTGTTAGAAGAAGTTTGAGTACTATGACTAAACTGTTATTCGCTTTAAATCCAAATCAGAGAAGTGACTTAAGACGTCCTTAGATTATTCAAAGTCAAGGTCTTCATCATTTGATTTTGATCTTCTTAATAAGATTATAACATCTTTTATGTCTTTTAAGTCCATAACTTTTAAATTATTAAAATTATGATAGTCTTAATTGTTTTTATTTTTATATCTCTATGAGAGCTGTAAAATTAAAATTTTTTATATTTTTGTTAGGTTTGGTTAGGTTATGTACATTTCAGTGTGTATAGGAAATGACAAAAAATAAGTATAGAATTAACCAGAACATCGTATCTTGAATCAATAGTTTTTGAGAAAATAAATATTTTATGAAAATCTAGCCTATTTCTAGCCTTCAAAAAAGTTCACTTTTTTGGGTTAAGGTTAGGTTAGGTTAGGTTAGGTTAGGTTAGGTTAGGTTAAAAAGTTTTTAAACAACTTCGTCTTTTTACTATATATGAAAAATGTTAACAGTTCAGATATGGTTTGTTAGTTTTGGTAAAATATTAAACAAATTATATGGTTGGAATCATTACACATTCTCGACACTGTATACATTTTCAGAAGCCTATAATTTAAATAAATTACGACTACAATATGAATCAGTCAATGGTATGATTTTACCAAACTATATGCTATAGTTCTATACGTTTAAACTATATGCTATTAGAATAAGACTACATTTTAAACATACCTACATGCAAAACCTTAATACAATTTAAATAAAGCGAATTCAATACTGTACGTATACATTTAACACATTTGTACAATATAGATTGAGGTTGACGAAAGGTGTCTATTTAAATGTTAACCCCACTAGTTTTGCAATATGACATCACATAATAGGCTATATACACTATGAATAATATAAGATTAAAATCGCAACAAAATACATTTATAAAGCGTAAATGTAATTTACACATTTAAATTTTAATTTAAAAATTACATTTATGTATAAGCGTTGAATATAAAATTTAAAATAATAATTATAATTAATTTCTTCAGCATGCGCGGCTATCATTACATAGCTCAATACAATTATACATACTTACTGATATCGATTCATCAAAATTACCTAAAAATCTCTTAATCAGTTTTTGGAAATGCATATTTGAAGTACTTAAAATGTATAATAAAATGTTGAAAATGGAAAATATGGCTAATCAGTATCTAAATAATATAGGCTAACAATGCAATTGAGCACTGCCACTTATTAAAGAAAAATTGCCATGAAATGGTGCTGATCTGTATAATTGAAAAATAGCTGTATTAAAATAAAAATATTATTTCATTTTTTGTTTTAAAAAAATGTATGAGCACATTCAACTCTTTAGCATTTAATATCTCGTAAACTATTAACATTACAAAAAAGTTACATGAGACAGTTTTATTTTTTAACGACTAATAGGATACTACTTTTATTTTGTCTGTAGGTCAAAGGAAAACCGAGATATCAATCAACAAATAAACACATAATTCCTTGATAAATGTTTATAACACCAAAGATTTTCTTAAACCAAAATATTATGGAATTATGATTACTTTTAATAATACTTATTAAATCTATTGCCAATAAAATTACCAAATATTACCTTGAACTAATTAAATATTAAAATGACTAATTTTGTGTCAGATTTTACGACACAACTAAATTAAATATTAAGTTACAATAAATGTGTTTCATTGTTGTACTCTTATTGTACAGTTCAATTCTGTCTTGTGTAAGATATTAAGACATGTCTATAAATCGATTAAAACAGAAAAATAAACAAAATAAAAATAGTAGGCTACTACTTCTTGGAAGAATTCTTCGTATTTCGATGAATAATCAGTACATATGAATTAGCCAAGTGTGGGAACGGAAAAATAGTTAGTTTCATTCGCAGGACAGATAATATGCGTCCTCTAGAAAGATTGGGGGGGGGGGGGTGTAAGTTCTATCCGACAATACTAAAAATATTTTTGAATAAAAAAAGTAATTACGTAATATCGAAAGATGTTGTGCAACAATATAGGCTTATATATACTTTGTCGGTTAAAAAAAATCGTTAAAACATTACATCATACATTTTTGAAATAACATATTTTTTAAATATCTATCTCTTTATAACCAACAGCCGTGTGGCAAATTTTTTTTATAGCATCTAAACGGTTGGGTTTAGTTTAAATAAATATTAAAGATAAAAAACTCATATACGAGTTTTAGTTGAAAAAACAAAAAAAAAATGTTTCAATAAAAGAAGTATTTGTTCGACATTTTGAAAAATAACTGTTTATAAAAATATTGTTTTAAAACTCACATAAAGTAATTAAGGTTTTTAATGTTTTATTCTAGTTCTACATTAGTGTTTACGCATCCTAGACTATGCAAATTTACAATTTTCTTGATTAAAAAAATGGAAAGTATGAAAAATCCCATCTTGAAAATGTATTAGAAGTTTAATATTCAAAACATTAAGCACCTATTACTCTTAATCGAGTAGGTTTATCAAAAACTAACCTAGAAAAAAGATTCTATATTTTTTTTTACAGAATTCGAAAACACTCCCCATAAGAAATTATAAAGTTGGTACCCATATTGAAAAAGGCGGGGATCTTTCAGAGCTAGCAAAAAAAATTTCCATACACCCGCGTCCACTTCTGGCTTCGTGTTTATAATTAATATCCAAAAATATATTTAATACTGTACCAGGAAAGAGTAATGCAGTTTCCTCATTTACTGTTTTTCGACAGATTGTTTACGAGATACCAATGGTGGCAAAGATAAAATGATAAAATGAATGGTACATTGTGGTTTTCTCGCAATAACTCTTCTTTTAGAAAAGTGAGGCGAATTTTATGGTTTTGGTAAAAAGAACCACTTTTTTGTTTTAGATTTTTGCATTGTTTGCATACTGATCTTTATACAGGACGTGATGTAGAGCATTTTTTTTTTTTTTAATCAGCTCTCTAGAAGAAATGGTCGTTTTATTAACAAGCATTGAATTTATATTGTATTTCCCTACCAAAATAGTGTTTTCAACATAGAAAACAGTTTTATGTTTTTAAAATATTTTGGATATAATTTTAGGGGTTGGTAGACTAATATGGAGTAGTAGTAATGTTGTGCAGTAGAAGCCCCAGAGGGAGTTATGTCGTGGTTTATTTATGATAAAAAGGACCTCTTTTGTTGGGTAACATTTTCCTAGAGAGCTCTATGAGAAGTTAGAACAATGATAGTACTAGGTCAGTTGTCAGGATTGTTATAATGGCTAGGTACCTTGTTATTATTAAGACAAACATAATTATAGTCATTTATTGCTCTCAGATCTGACCTAGCATATGACGGACCCAAGTGTTTAACATGATATCACTTTGAAGCATGTTCCATAATATTTGGCATAATAAAAAATTAAACACCGCAAACTCCAATTTTACCTAATTCGTCAATATTTAACTAGGGGCTAGCACTTACCCTATGCCATATAGTATAACCTATATTTATGTTTGATGGTGGCTCAAGGTAATGTGAGAAATGTACTTTTTGTATGTTACGGTTAAATGTACGGTTAACATCCTTCTGTACAAAGAAGTATTTATTTCATAACCATAATAATTTTAAGCTTAAGCGGTCCTAATGTTCGATTAGTTTTAGTCGAAACTTAAGCGTTTTAGATATTGTGTTGAAAGTTCATATATGTGTCAATAATATGTGTTTAAAATAATAATAAAATTTAAATGTCCAAAATTTAAAAGAATAGCATTAAAATTGGATTTGATTTTTATTATTGATATATTTTCATTTTGATTGTATTAAATTCTGGCATAAATTTAGTTGCTCTGCATTAAAGACAATAGACATTAGGCATTAGAGACCTACTAAAACCTACCATAAAAACCGATACCCAAAATTGTAGTTTTTTTATACATCAACACATTGTAGCATCTTTGTTTTATAAGGGGCAGAGAACGACTTACTAGACTGCTAATTTTGTAGCTTGGTCAATTTTTATGTCTGCAATCAATGAAACATGAAGAAATACAACAAATTTGATGTTAGATCAATTTGGACGAAGATCATAGATCATATCTGATTGACGTTTATGCAACCGGCCACTAATCTAATATCTTCGTCGAACTTCTGCATCTCATTAATGAACTGATACGTGGTAGCTGTAGCTGCTGGTTCTTATTCCAGGAAAATATCATTGTAGCCTACGTCTTTAAATTTGGTAGATGAAAATGACATTTTAACAGATTATTACCGAACATACAAAGACAATTTTGTGAAATTTGCATTAAAAAATAATTTATAAAACGCTTTTCGTGGTCGGTTATATAAAATATGTTGGGCGAAACTAACAGTAGGAAGGAAATCAGAAATAACTTGCATTTTTGGGTACACAAAATTATTTAAAGTAATTATATCATGATAAAATTTATACAGATGATTTATTTATGCATAGAATCCATTTTGTGAAAATTTCATTAATATATAATTAAAAGTATTCGAATTATAATCAAAAATCTACTCCGAAGAACAATTTACTATCATCTGTAAATGATTTTTGACCAAAAAACAAACTTATAACTAGTAGATGGAATTGAATTTTTAACAGTTTATTATAGAACATACAAAGAACATTTTGTGAATGTTTTATGCAGAAACTTGACACTGCATTCTGAATTATCATAACAGAAACAGTTATGCTTTTGTCTTACGTTAATCGGCCGACCTAAAGTGTTGTAACTAACTGTTTTTATATTCAATAAAACTTAGTATAAAACAGTTAATATATTTATATTTTAATATAAATTTTTTCTTAGTCGTGATTTAATTCTTCATGATTTAACTCGTGTTCTAAATGGATTACATGGAACTGAATACCAATATGCCATTAATTAGGATGCAACTTGAAATGTTAGTATGGGGGGGAGAATTGAATACCTGGACAATTCAATAATGTGGATCCATTGTTACACGTATCCGGGATGTAGGTCCAGAAAGCCGACAATATTTACTTACGTACATCCGGAACCGACTGCTTAAAAACTTTTTACCCACCTATCTCTACCAGACGCTACTGTGTGAAAATGGTTGGTTGGTGATAGATTCTAAGAAACTGTGAGAACAACCACAACCCTTTATAATTAGTTGTATACAGTACTTGTTTTCGTTGAACAGTTTTACATATATGCAGTTTGTTTATAATTTTCAGTCAAATATTCTGTGAATGAGTGAAATTAATAATTGTGATTTGAACTGTTGTAACATAAAGGATATTTTCCGACTATTTCCAAAACCTCAGGAGATGGTTCCTTGGGTCAAAATAAGTAAAAGAAATTAAAAAATCCTGTGAATATACATCCGCAAACTTTTATTGTTTACTTACTAGTTGCAGTGTGCACTTTCTATATAAAAATGTATATTTCATGAATTGTTAAATGTATCAGTTTTAAATTTAGTGAATACTATAAACACCTTTTCTAAAACCAATAATCAACTTGAAATGATTAACAGTTTCTAAATGAAGGGGATTTATTTATTTATTTTTTAATTTCAGGACTCAGCAATTTCACTGTAAAATTCAAACATCAATACAAAAATCGTGTAGGCCTATAAGAGTTGAATCCATATATGTCTCATTTATTAGGATAGAAAAAAATAAATGAGATGTAGTAATTTGACTGGGCTTTTATCGATTTTACCATTGTTTTTTTATGATTTTACACATTCCACAATATTTACGATTTTTAACATATTAACGATCATAAGTCAAATTATTAAATGTCCTATTCTAAAAAATGAAGTTAATTGGATTCTGAAATTAAGGCATGTTTTTTATTATTCTTTGAATTTTGACCATAAAATTACAGGATGTCCCGAAATTTGACAACAAACGTATTAAGTAGCCACCATTATGATTCTTTTTTCAAGATAAGATGTTTACGATTTTAACTCTGTACTAGGTTTGATTCTGATAAAAATAACATTCTTGAAATAAACATTTAATGTAAAAAATACAAAACTGCTGGTAGTCTTTCCAAAAAATGTTTACTTCTTTTGATGCTACAAACCATATCCTTGCCTTTTGCAACGTACTTTAAAAACATTATCTATTTAAAGGACGATAAAATTCACTGAAGTCTCATGACTTTAACTTTACCATGGAGGGGAAAGATACCATATTTAACTATAAAAAAAAGAATTTTTTGTTTGTAATTAAGTATGATTATTTTGTGTTATAACATTACTATTTTATTAACAATTTATTCATTAATAAATAAATTGACGATTTCTGATGCAAAATTACTATATTGGTGTTGGACTTTATAATGTCATGAAATAAGTTTAGATTCAAGAATATATTAAATCCACTGATGATATAAATCCATGCCAACATATGATGTACGACTAATTTGTAGGCTATGCTTAAATTAAAATAAAGGGTGATATGCAAGTTCTTTGGGAGCTCATTCTATACATTAAATTTTTTTGTAATCTCTATCATGAAAAGTGTAAAAATTATTTGTTATCGGTCTATCCATATTTGCCTATGTGTTACATACAGTAAGTAAAAACATAATATCTCAAAAACGATTATTATAAATTATCTTACAATTCTGCTAGTACTTTTTTTATAATAGTGCGTCTACAATAGCTTTTATTAATTTAACTTCATTATGACCCTAAAGTCATAATAATAGTGTATGAAAGTGGTTACATTTTTAAAACGATCTACAAGATTGACAAAAGATGTTTGTTTTTAAGCATGTTCTAAATACATTGATATTGCGAAAATAAATCGCACTTGCCATAGGATTTTTTTTATTGTACACCCCTCATTTTACAGCTGTACCAACAAAAATAATGGTGAAAGGTAAATAAGCACATCATTATGTTCCTTTTTAAATTCTCTGTAAAGCTATATATAGTTTACATTTTATAACATTTAATTAAATGGGAAAATAACGATGGAAGGTAAGATAAACGAACATGCAACCGTTTTGATTTATCGCAGATAAAAACTAATGATGCTAAAAATTGTTTCCTATTAGAGGTTTATAAAAAATATTGTTCTGTACAACGTAGGCCTACTCAAGTTTCGTAAATGAAATAATCAATACAACCCTTATTATTAACGTTCATGTGAATTATTACTGATATCTCTATATTGGATTGTTATAGATTTTCGCAACTTTCACAAGCTTTTTAAAAATATTTAAATAAACTCTAACCAAAAAGTTGTTATTATAATTTCTATTAGAAAATTTTACAATTTTAAACAAATGATGTTGTTGGTCAGCCGACAGCATTTAAAATACGATTCCGGTTGCTATTTCAATTCTACAATTTTAGTTTAGATTCTTGATTCTAAATTCGATTTCGTTTCCTAAATCATAGTAGTTGTTCAAAGTCGTCACTCCACTCCGACTCATTTACATTATTTTACTATCATGGTAAATTCAACTAAATGTTCACTTTGTGCATATTGATTTTCTATTTTCTTAACATCTTCGACACAGTTTTTCCACAAATTTTCTGATAATTATTTCCTGACATGAATCAAATACTCGTTACTAAAAATTAACTGTTAGAGAGCTCACAGTTTAGTCAACTACCATACATAAAACCATAGATAAGAAACTAACTGAAAAATATAAATAGTAAATATCAGAAGTGGGTAAAACTTGACAACTTAATGAGATTTTTCAAGAATTACAACACGTAATACAAACTAAATGCAGTAACAGGAAATAAATGCAGTACTAGTCTTTAAGTGGGTAAAACTAATAACTGCATTAGCTACAGCAATAATTACAATAGTAGGTAAGTCTTTAAATACAAACTTACTGAAATAACATACAATATTCAACACAGTAACAAAGTTAAACCTAACAACAAACCAAGGTTAACCAAGAATAACATACGTAGGTATGACAGATTTATTTATTATTTAACTCATGTTTACTAACAAAGCATTTCCCCCCGTAATGGATGCCAGTATTAAATACACTTCCAATAACAAATCATGATAAGAATGATGGATTTGTCAACACATCCTCTCTTCATTATCTCGGAAGACAAAAAAATAATAGTGCACAGTTGCTTACTGTTCTATTTCCTTTTACCAGTTTAGATTTACTTTAGGCAGTTTATTGTCTTCAACACGTTCGAATCGGGTCCGAACACTGTGTCACACTTAGGCAATTCCTTTTGTAGTTATTTAATTTACTTTGATTTTAACCGGGATTTCCACCAATATTTTTGGACGGAATAATAGTTTTACTATGTATATGTGTGTGAGAAAGTTAGTAAAATATTTTTCCACTAAATATTAGTTTTACAATGTATAAGTGTGCAATGTTAAAGTAATATTTTGGAATCTATTAATAGTTTTACTATGTATGTGTGTGAAAGTTAGTGCAATATTATTATTACATTGAACAATAGTTTTAAGATCTATAGTTGTGTGAGATAGTTATAACGTAAAACTAACATTTGGCATGGTTTTAATTTGTTTACGTGCAATTCTCAAAAAGCGTGAAGTTAGCCCAAACCTTTTGTCTCATATAAAACTCGCTAGGAAAGCGAAAATAACGTTTATTTTAACAAAACTAACCGAAACTAACGCAAAACTAACGCAAAACTAACGAATGGCATAGTTTTAATTTGTTTCCGTGCAATTCTCAAAAAGCGTGAAGTTATCCCAACCATTTTATCTCATATAAAACTCGTTAGGAATGCGAAACTAACGATTTCTTTGTCAGAACTATTCGAAACTAACGTAAAGGAACTGATTCATGTAATAATAAATTCAATTTTTAATTTTGGTTGGGCTCGTGTGAAGTTGGCCCAACCATCATTACCATCCGTTTTAGACGACTACCAAGGCGAAACTAACGTTTAATTTAGGAGAAATAACCGAAACTAACGCAAAACTAACGATTGGCATGGTTTTAATTTGTTTCCGTACAATTCTCAAAAAGCGTGAAGTTAGCCCAACCCTTTTGTCTCATATAAAACTCGTTAGGAATGCGAAACTAACGATTTCTTTGTCAGAACTATTCGAAACTAACGTAAAGGAACTGATTCATGTAATAAAAAATTCAATTTTTAATTTTGGTTGGGCTCGTGTGAAGTTGGCCCAACCATAATTAACATCCGTTTTAGACGACTACCAAGGCGAAACTAACGTTTAAGTTAGGAGAACTATCCGAAACTAACGCAAAACTAACGATTGGCACTATTTTGAAGCGGTTGGGCTACCATGGTTGGGCCAACTTCACAGACATATACAGTAGCAGCTGTGAGATTGTTTGTTGGCAACATGCCCATGTCGAATCGAAATTGACTGGTGCTTCGGCTTTCCTCCAAACAGATACAGTTATCAGTGTTTATAATAATGATAAGCTGAAGATAGTAATTTACAGGTCTTATCAAGTGTAGCGGTTGTTCCAGTTGCATGTGATAGATTTAAATAACAAATTTGAATATTTTTCTCTGCACAAAGGATAAGTCAAAACAATGAAACACTTCAAACCATAAATTATATAAATTAGTTTATTTTGTTACCACTAAATCAAATACTAAAATCTAATCAGTCAATGTGCTTTTTAAGTGTTTTAGTCCTCAGATGTGACGAAAAACCTGGGACCACTATTGTGTCAATGTGACTTGTAAGTGCTTAAGTCCTCGGATGTGAGCAAAAAAATGAGACCTCTAATGTGCCGATATGCTTTGTAAGTGCTTAAGTTCTCGGATGTGAGGGGGAAAAATGGGGCCTTTAATATGACGTATGGGTTGTCCAAGAGCTTAGGACCTCGCTTTTGTGTTAATGGTTGACTTTTTTAAAAGACTCGATACAAAAAAATAAAGGCCTGTATGTTTTTATTGGACCTTTCTAAAAAGTATGTAATGTTTCGTTGGTCAAAAATTATATTGCATTTAACAATAAAAAAAATAATAATAAAATGTAGAGGTCCCCTATTGTGTCAAAAGAAGCAAAGTCCCCGTTTAATATCAATGTTAGACTGGGTAAGTAACATGATGGCGTTTATAATAATTAGATAAAAACCTTCTCCATAAAATAATACATGTGAGTGCCAAATTTCATGGTAATCGTCCAAACGGTGTCTTAGTATTAATGTTAAACTGGGTAAGTAACATGATGGCGTTTATAATAATTCAATAAAAACCTTATCCATGAAATAATACATGTGTGATCCAATTGTCATTTTAATCGGTCAAACGGTGTCTTAGTAATAATGTTAGACTGGGTAAGTAACATGATGGCGTTTATAATAATTAGATAAAAACCTTCTCCATGACATAATACGTGGGTGATCCAATTGTCATTTTAATCGGTCAAACGGTGTCTAAGTAATAATGTTAGACTGGGTAAGTAACATGATGGCGTTTATAATAATTAGATAAAAACCTTCTCCATGAAATAATACATGTGTGATCCAATTGTTATTTTAATGGGTCAAACGGTGTCTTAGTAATAATGTTAGACTGGGTAAGTAACATGATGGCGTTTATAATAATTAGATAAAAACCTTCTCCATGACATAATACGTGTGTGATCCAGATCCAATTGTCATTTTAATCGGTCAAACGGTGTCTAAGTAATAATGTTAGACTGGGTAAGTAACATGATGGCGTTTATAATAATTAGATAAAAACCTTCTCCATGAAATAATACATGTGTGATCCAATTGTTATTTTAATGGGTCAAACGGTGTCTTAGTAATAATGTTAGACTGGGTAAGTAACATGATGGCGTTTATAATAATTAGATAAAAACCTTCTCCATGACATAATACGTGTGTGATCCAGATCCAATTGTCATTTTAATCGGTCAAACGGTGTCTAAGTAATAATGTTAGACTGGGTAAGTAACATGATGGCGTTTATAATAATTAGATAAAAACCTTCTCCATGAAATAATACATGTGTGATCCAATTGTCATTTTAATCGGTCAAACGGTGTCTTAGTAATAATGTTAGACTGGGTAAGTAACATGATGGCGTTTATAATAATTAGATAAAAACCTTCTCCATGAAATAATACATGTGTGATCCAATTGTCATTTTAATCGGTCAAACGGTGTCTTAGTAATAATGTTAGACTGGGTAAGTAACATGATGGCGTTTAGCCTATAATAATTAGATAAAAACCTTCTCCATGAAATAATACAATCATGTGTGATCCAATTGTCATTTTAATCTGTCAAACGGTGTCTTAGTATTAATGTTAGACTGGGTAAGTAACATGATGGCGTTTATAATAATTAGATATAAAACATTCTCCATTAATTAATAAATGAGTTTGAAAATTTTCATGGTAATCGGTCAAACGGTGTCTTAGTATTATTGTTGGGTTGGGATAAGTAACATGATGGCTTTTATAATAATTAGGTAAAATTCTTCTCTATGAATAAATAATGTATTTGCCAATTTTCATGGTGATCGGTCTAACGGTGTCTTAATATTAATATTGCGCTGGGTAAGTTGCCTAATAGCGTTTATAATAATTAGATAAATTATCTAATTCAATAAATATGGTATTAAAAAATCTAGATTTTTTTTATCTATAGAAAAAAAGTCTAGTTAAAATATTATCGTATGTTTCCACACACAAGTCTATTGAAAAAATCGTCATACAAAATTTGATGTTAATTGTTTATTTTTTATCGATTTGAACTAAAATAAACCAAATGTTTTATGCCTATTGCAGAGAGAGATTTAGGGAGATATCAAAAATGAAAGTATAGAAGAAGGGAAATTGTTGGGGACAAGACAATGTTGGCAGCATTTGTTGCAAAAATCCGTGTTATGTTAACTCGTGTTAAGGGGACAGTAAGTTATATATACTCTTGATGAGAATACACTGTCCTCTCAATATTCAGAGGACAGTAACTGTGCTCTGAACAAGAGTATACGCGACAAATGTCCTCTGATCAAGAGCGAGAATGTCTATATATATATATAAAGTTTATTTCAATTGTTCTAGGAGTTCATTTAAATGTTAACATAGTTTCTTTTTGCCAAACATATTTAACTTCATAGTAAAAAAGTAGCTAAAAATAATATTTCAAAAATGAACAGTTTATTATGTATGTAAAATTGTTGCCACACAAACTTTATCAACCAATTTGGATTTTAAATTATAAAATGATTGAAATAGCGAAATATCTATCAATAGAAATACGATATAAAGATATTAGGAAATTACATTTTAGAATAGCAATAAAAAGATATAATACGTTTAAATTTGTTTTATTTTGCTGCCGAATAACAAGAATTTGGGTATAACAAGAATCTACAAAACATTACCATATTTTAATTTATTCTATTAGGAAGTCATCAAATAACAATTTGTAACAAACATGAGACTACAGATTGGTAAACAGTCATAATATGACGAAAGACTCGTTAAACATATAATATGACGACATTATTTGACATGATTATCTTACCTACGTCAATTTTCAGTTTTTTAACAGACCTTAGCATTGTTAGGATTTATCTCAATAAACTGCCTGGGTTCATCATTTTCAATATCATCAAATGATTCAGCACTCAATTAACCGTACTTTATTAACAATTATTAACAAGAATGATCATATCCTATCTGATTACAAAGATACACTATTGTTGTTATTACTATTAATACAGAATGACTCTAATAGTTGAGACTCACAGATCTGATTCTACGTTATAATTTAATTACCCGACTGAAATAATAACAAGTTCCTTTACACAAGGTAACTGAAAGTAAGTTCTAAATTTTACTAAAATCCAGCTATTACTCAAACTACTAAAGCTTTTATTACTTTTGAATGTGTCTTATTAATTACTACTATTATTATTTATGGTAAAAACCACTAATGTTTTAGAGATAAATTTATTTAGTACCTTTGATGAAATTAGATGCCATCTAATATAGGATGCCACGCTGCATTTTGTAAAAAGAGATATATTCAGCTGTTACAGGTATCATATATTCCCTAACTATTGTATAAGGAGTGTTTTAAACTTTATAGTCTCTCTTCATGTTTTACAACCAACGGGTCGCAATACCAAGTCCACATAACAATTTTTTTACAAAATCAGCAGTATTTAATATTAAAAAACGCTTTCTAATACACGCATATTTATGAGATGGTAGAAAAATAATAATGTTACAACGACCTTGTATTTAAAGTTTCTATAGCGGAAAACGCAACATACAGAATTCTTTTAACATTAGTAATTAGCCTACATAATAAATCATATAAACATACAATCAATATAAAGCTGTACCTCATTTATTTTGTCAGATATGTTTTAATTTCTAACTGAGTTAAATGTTCTGATCAAACATGTAGTCCAATACATTAGTCCAAATCTACCCACTCTCTCTTTGTAAAATTTTGCAAAGTATAGTTTGTTTATATTTCGTCCCATACACGAGATAGCTATTTCATATTACATATTTTGTTTATAAACAATTGATAACTGTAAATCAATACACAATCTTTGATAGTTGGTTCGTTTTACTGTATTCATGTGAAGTTGACCTAGTTAGAGCGGATCATTGTTTTGTAGCATCATCATAGTTGTAAATCGTGATAACTTACGATGTATAAAAAACTATAATTGATCATGACTTTTAATTTATGAAAGGTTTGTAATAGTTTATGAAATACTTTTAGTTATCTTTTAGATTAATTCATTGTAATTGTAAATATAAAAATGAAATAAACAAAAATATGGTTCATGTTGTGATTCATTTACATATAATAAATATATATTGTTCATTTATATTACAAATTAATATGGAATCTTACGTTTATTGCATTATCTACATAAGGGCGCAAATATTAAGGATATTGTGAAAACCAAATTAAAACTTGTAAATTATTTGATGAGTTTGAACTTATATAACTAATGCTTATAAACCATGTAACTTTCAAGATTTGAACTTAAATTTATGGTAAGACTTTAGGGTTGTTATTTCAAAATATCTATAAAGCATTTGAAATATCACAGGAATATTCCCCTTTAAGGAATGGCAATAGCCAAGGCTTTAACTAAAATAACAATACAAAATTTTTAACAACACAACTTGGAGGAGAGCCCGCATGAAATTTCATTGAAAGATAAATATTGTCATATCAGTGAATATCGTCGTATAAATTTTGTTCCTTAAAACGAATGAAGAAGATAATATAATATAAAATTTTTAATATTTTTTAAATATTACAATAACATTGTTTAATTTTTCTGTAAAATTTATAGTTTTCAGTAACTTTCTATGACAATTAAACATTTGGAATAAAAGGGTATTACATATTAGACACCAATAAAAATTGTTTTTTACTAATTGGATTAATAAATTTTCCACAATTGTTGGTAGTTTAAGTGAATTTTTATGTTTTTACAAGAAAAGTTCAAATGCGAAAGTAATTTGTTTTGTATATACGATAATATACGATTTGTTTTACAAATGGTTCAAAACTATACTTTGTGTAACCATCTTTCTACTTTAACGATGCCAAACCATTCTACAACCTTGCAGAAAAAAGAATGCCAAACCAATGAAAAGCATTATTTCCCAAATGCTCTATAAATTTTGATTTAGAAAGGACTTATCTCAATATCAGTCAAAGCAATTTCAATAAAATTGCACAAAATACATTAATATTTGCCAATTAATTTTAAATTCTAAATCAAACAATGCCTAAAACAATTGACTGTTTCTGAAGTACAAATATTCAGTTTAACCTTTCGAGGTTAAACCAACATTGTAATAGGTTGAGATCAAACAATATTATATACTTTATTTAATTGTAAAAAACAATCAATTAACATAACGAGTTTTATTAACACATTTAATTAAATAGGAATGCTTTGATTTTACGTGTACAAATATCGTTCTTGTTGTTTATATCTATTTAAATAAAACTCATCATTTTTATTTATAATAATATAAGAGATATAATGTGCATGGGGAGCAACATGCTCAGTTGGAAAAAGTGAATGTTTAAAAAGTCGCTGCAGTTTTTGCTAGTAAAACGTAAATAGTTAGCAGGTTTGTGCCTGATTAATGACATTAAATATTATCCCTTGTTACGCTACTCCCAGTCTTCATTAATATAACGGGCGTAAAATGAATATTTAGTGCACAAATTTACATAAAATCTTCTAATATATGATAAAAACAAAGGTTTATAACATTAATTGTGCATAATTTTATTAGACCTTATTTATTTAGCAGTAGTACTCAGAAAACCCGGACTATCTCGTTTGAACTATCATCAATGAATATATTTTGTACTGAAAAATTCTACTACAAAACAAAGACCTAGTATTGGGACTATATATAAATAAACGTAAAAATCTCAGAGTTGATGCAATATCACTTTGTCGCTAAACCGACTAGCTTGTCAACCAGTTCTTTTAATAATTATGTACAACACTGTATGGTTTTAAGAAAACTTACTTAGGGCTCAGTAAATAATTTCAATGAGCAAGTTTATACGCTGTATAATTTTGTTGATAAATTCACAAAAATACAACAAACCGTGAATAGAGTATGATGTTATATCCTTTAACCAATCTCAGTGCAAACGATAATATGTTAATATGTCTGTCATATTATAATCCTAGAAGGGTTAAGTAATTAATTATTCACTTGTAATTAAATTAAATTAAAACCTTCCGTGTTATGATTGTCGGCTATTAACAATATCAGATTATTATTGTTGGCGTATTATCGAAATTATAAGCCTAGTGATATGTGAATAAGTTTAAACAAATAAATATTCTGAATGATTTATGAGATTTAAATAATTCATCTGATGTTTCAACTAAACATTACCATGGGTGGATTAAATTGATGTTAAAATCACTAAATATCTATGACAAATTACACTTACTTCTCAAGGAATATCCAAATATCTATGTGTTTGGTGTGAACCATAGCTGCTGAGGATGTTAGAAAAAATCGATATAAGGAAGTAAGTATATAAGGAAGATATAAGTAAAACAATTTTGATAAGTAAACAATAATCCCCTTCCCCATATTTTGATATAAAGTATAAGCTAAACTTTGGAAGAAATAAACGGGTCATATACCTTTTTAAAATATCCCACTTCTTAGTGCCTAAACTTAATAGCTACATTTTTGGTAAACATATAGAGTTCGGAAAACCGTTGAGAAATATCAATTATTTTCAACTGAGGGAATGATTTTATTAATATGCATTTTTCGGACATTTGCCATCATTTGTGTGTTAAAAATCAAAACACGACGTTTCGGGAATAAGAATCAATTCCTGTTATCAAGTGACTAATAACTAAAGAACACGAAAGTAGAAACTAAGCCTATGTAAGAAGTAAAATTAAATATGAATACCACCAACCTTAATATCTAAGCCTTCTGGACCACGTCACTTGTTGCTGTATCTTTGATACAACAACACGTATTTGACGTTAATTGTGTGTTACCGTGATTGTGTGTTTTTTGACTTCTCAGTTTTAGCTCTGGGATGCATGCTTAGATATTAAGCATAGGTTGGTAGTATTCATATTAATTTTACTTCTTACATAGGCTTAGTTTGTAGTTTCATGTTCTTTAGTTTTTAGTCACTTGATAACGGGAATTGATTCTTATTCCCGAAACTTCGTGTTTTGATTTTTAACACACAAATGATGGCAAATGTCCGAAAAATGCATAATAATAAAATTGAACTTCCATCATTAAAAAATAATTTCAAATGAGGGAATGAGTTGTTGGATGATGTTTTACGGGTTCTATATTCAAGAAATAATGTTACTTTTTACGTTTTGCTATCGTAGAATACCAGCAAACACAATAGGTCGAAATGTTAACACTCGATTTACTAGTAAATACTTCTGATACCCAAGGCTATGGTTATTGGTGTTGAGGCTTCAGACAATAATAAATATTTTGCTCGAATATTACCATCCATCACATTACACCAGCCATCAAACGTTTATACTTTCAAAAATTTTACAGATTTTCGGTTTTCTAACAAATATTAATGTCCATATATATCATTAACACTTAGTAGTTTTGCGTACGTTTGTTGTATCTCTTTTAAAAATATTTTAGTGAATGGAGTTGCAAATGCACCAACTACCAAAGCCATGAAAATAGGTGTATGATATTCAGATTTAAGTCAATAGTATATCGGTACCAAAAATACTGAACATGATTAAATTTAAATAATGTCTCTCATTGCTATAAAGACTCTTCTGAAATATTTAATGTTACGTGATTGTATTACAAGTTATGTTGCTTCTATTTTACAGTAAGGAAAGCGTCAAGTGTTTTAATAATGGTTAGTGAGATTTTTTGAGAATTACTTTATATTGAAGTAGATTATAGCTGACTAAAAGGTATTTATATAATTTATTATACTATCATTTTTAGTATAATTATTGCTGATAACTACGTTCTCTGAAAATAATCCTAAACATTTCCCAGTTTATAAATTACTTAAGAAAACATAGTCTCTTAGGTTTTTATCTCTCTTGCCTAAGTGTGGTTTTTGTGTTTTTTCTAAAAGATACTTTTCCCCGTGTTTAAACACGGAACACTTTTCAGTTATTATCGCATCGCCTTAAGAAAGAAATAAGAAAATAATATAAAATTATAGTGCCTAATTTTTTTGTGGTTCTTATTTTCTATGTAAATATATAGTTAAGAAACTCATGAATATTTTATGGTAACAGAAATTAACCATCATAAAGTGGTTTGTTCAATTTTAATGGAGGTAGTGGGGGTGAGGAGAGGGGATTTAAATCTGAAAGAACCACATTTTAAAAATCAGCCAGTGAAAAGGCTAACTTAAGTCATATGTATATAATTAGTTAAGAAATATCTATATCTGTTAGTTAATTATTTTTACCAATCTAGGCAGTGGATGATCCTTGAAGAAAGTGACAAAACCAATAAATTGACTTATCATATAAATGAATATATTCTTGTAAGAAAGTGAACATATGAACTCAGTGAAGTACAAAACAGCATTTATAAGAGACACAGTTTTTACTCAAATTCAACAACACTATTCCATGCACCATTATATAGAATCAATCAAATTGTAATTAAGCACGGTTTGTGTCATTGGTTTCACATGGGAATATTAGATAACTGAATTTGAATTTTAATATCAAAATCATTCATTATTAAATTAACTCAACCTTTAGATAATCTCTTGTTATATGAAAGAAATTTTTTATTTTGGATAAATATCGATCACTCGATTTCATGATTTTACAGGACAAAACACGATACTGTTTGCAGTACATACAGTATATCATTACGCGAGAAAAGCACTTTGGAAAATGTAACGAAATCGAAACTAAGCAATTATGTTTTTAAAATGTTTATTACAAATCTGTAAATATGGTCCAAAAAACTAAGTGCGGAATTTGAAGTTTTTCGAACCTGAAGGTTTTAAACCTTCATTAAACGCCGCAGTACCTGAAAAATATACGAGCCCTTAATATTGAACGTCAATAAGAATATTCGTGTTTACAATACCGTTAAATACAAGATAAGTATAGTTTAACAGAAAACACGTCTTAGCAATCACCATGGAAACGTAAACAAAACAAAACCCAGCAGACAGAATGGAATTTGGAGCATGAAGTCAACACCAAATTATAGATAAAGTAAGGCAATTGACTCATGAATTGGGATTTGTGTAAACAAGAGGTGAAAGAGTTACGACATTCGTTGATCGTGATTGGAAACAATTTTTTTTAAATGTTTCATTATAATAAACTGTTGTATTGTGTTTACATTGTGTAAAAATAATTTAGCTAAATTTGAGATTTACTAATAATGTTAAAAAATAAAATCAGTCATCGCAATGATTGTGATTCTTAACATACTCAGAAAAATTTACAGCGTGCATATATCATATTTATTTACATATATCTTTAAGGTAGAAAATAAATAAATTTTATTAATGCTACATGACGAATTTGTAACAGACTTTATTTACTCTGAATAGGACATTAATTTTTACTTAAACAATAAATATCTGCATTTAATGCCTGTGTAATAAAATGACGACCTTACTCAGGCTAATTAAGCTAATTATGATTGTTAAAAAATCTTTGAAACTAAATTTATTTAATCACATCTATTAATCTCTACATTTCATATAACTATAATACTATTAGTTTTAATAATTCCCAACATAATTAAATGTCCAACACTAATTAAAGAACACACCGATTCAAGTCGGATAAAAATAAATAAATAATTTAAGTGAACAAAACAACTGATCAACGAAATTAAGAGCCTAGAAAGTATTATCTGTTATTGTTTTAATAATAAATGTAACAAATCAATTTACATCTACGATTTTTCATCAGTTTGATTCCCTACTACTTAGGAGAGATTATTTAGGCGTAAATCAAGTAATGTTAACTTAATGTTTTATTTCCTAAGCAAATTGAAAACCGTACTTATAAATGAAAGTTTCCAAGTAAGGTCATAATGAGAGGAAATCAAAGAAAATCATTAACTGTTAAAAATTAATTTTAATTATCATTAGTTATTATTAGTAACTTGTTAAGATCTTATCGTATATTTAGAGTGAAGGTGTTATAATAACTATAAAAACGTAACATTGGGGTGGGGGGAATAATAATAAAATAATAAAGAAATTGAAAATAAAAAATCAATTGAAATTTAATCGTATTCGTATCTTTAAAAAAGGTTAGTAATATTCGTCCATTTAATTATGAAGTAGAGATATTGTAAATTACAAACAGCCTTATTATATATATATTAACTGATAAAATATAATTTTCTTGAGCAATCGCGGATTCAACATTACAATTTTGATAATAATTTCAGTACTTTTATCTTACAGTTGATCTATTAAAAGCTTAATCATGGATTTCAATGGTTGACCAAATTTTTTGAGTTGTCCTAAAGATCTTGAGATAGCTGAATTTATTAATAGAAACAATTTTGAAACTTTTAAGTATATTGTTTTAAGTGATTTTTTGTAGGCACAGAAGAGTCTCACATACTAAATTATAAAAATCTTTTGTAATATTTTGAATTACACATATTTATGTCAGAGATTATAAATAGTTTTATGTAAAGCAGGTTTTATTCCCGGGTGATTTAAGACTGTTGTGGGATTTCACCAACGAGTGTTATGTCACTTAATCCTCTCTGCAGTTTTAAAATCGCATAGATAATTTATATTGAATGAAATTTTGTATATAATAAAATATCTTTTTGTAAAATTATTATTTACATGCACTTTTGGTGTAATATAATATTGAGCGAAGAAACCATCCGATAGAGGTGGAAGTTTCAACACGTGTACATTCGATTTAATAGATGTTTTGAATAACGCCAACGGCATTAAATAAAAATTCGTTTTTCATAATTTATAAATTAAATATATATAGCTTAGTTTGTAAAATAAATAATTATTTATAAAAAACTACGAACCAACATAGTTTATAGTCTTCGTTATGTGACGGACTTTTGTAGGGTAAATTTTAGGAATATTCATTAGTTTAAAAAAAATCAGCCAAGACAATATTTCTGAGCTTTAAAAAACTTAGCCAAATCAACGTGTATTTAAAACATATATTTTCAAATCAGAAAATAAAATCTTTGTTCAAAAAATTCCATATACAGTATGCGCCAAAATAAACAGTTACTAATTAGTTTTAATAACATACAAAATTAACTTTTTGTTCAACTCTAATTACAGCCTGAAATCTGATAGAAAATAAAGAACATAGCTATACATAGCTAAAATGAGTAGGCCCTAACCTAAACATTTTTAGACAAATATTATATACTACGAACGTATACCTTACGTTATGCGTTATCTATGACATGAATATCACATTTAATTGTAACTATAAGCGATTAGATACACTTTAATCTACATGTTAGGCGTTTTGAGAGGTCTAAGAGTATCAGTTTAGTTAAGCTCATGTAAATATTACTGGATATAAATATCTTTTTACAAAGTTTTCTGTCAGGATAGCCTAGCATTGTCACTTACATATTCAATTTCAAGTTTACACTAATAAAGGGTAGAATCACACGCTTTTCGACTACATTAGATCATAAAATTGTGAATAAAAAATCAAAAAAAATCCATCTTCCAATGGAGGCTGTAAAGTTCCCAATTTGATGGAATTTGTGTTAATGTTAATCTTTACATAAAATAAATTTCGCATTACGAAATATTTCAAACACAAATTTAGTAGTTGCACAGACAGCATTAGTATTGTTTTGAATACATGAGTTTGAAAGAACTATACTATTCAATAATATATTAACCGATGTATTGGGTGACGAATATTATACGAAATTTTCCACACAATTAATTTTTCCAAATGTTTGGGGGTTATTAATGCAAATACAAACTCTGTTTCATATTGATTCCATATAGAAATCTTCCGACAATTTTTCCTATGAAAATATTGACTTAAAGAGCAATGAAATTGTACCTACCTCTTAAATGTAACTAGAATATTAATAATAATAAACTTCGTAATGATTATAGTAGATTTGGAAAATTATTGCCTATTTTTAAGGAATTTGCAAGTTTTGGAATTTAATAACGTTTTAAAATAATATGGAACCATTATTATATATACAATTAATAAACCACAACAGAGATTTAATTCTCATTTATTCTTTAAAAAGAAGTATATACTGAAACGACCGCCATTACAACTGTACACCCATTTTGAGAAATAGTTATATTAAAGTTATACTAATATAAAGCCTACTTGCCATAATATTTGATTAAAAAAAATATATATAAATTTTTTTTTTATTACAGTTATTAAAGTTAATTTTTAGTTTACGATTAAAAGATATTATTATAGCGACAATATTATATTTTTTATCGTTATAAAACGCGATTTACCACCATTAGATAAAAAGAAATTAATGTTACACAAAATGAACGTTTAAAGTTGTACTGGGGGGGGGGAATTACACTGAAACACCATAGTTTTAAAAAGTAGGTAAAAATGGTAACAATTATTTAAACCCCGTGACATTGGTACGATGAATTGCGGCATATCCTCAATCGATGGCAGCAGATAACCGATAATATGAAATGTATATATATATATATATATATATATATATATATATATATATATATATATATATATATATATAAAGTTTCTGAATTATTGGTAACTCAACTTATAATATAATTTACGTTACATGAAACGAACATCTATAGGTTCCACTATCAAAATTGTTGGTTCAAATTGTATTTTCACTTTTTATCATATAACTCGCATATTTGGTAACACGGATTTTGAAGTTTTCTTTGTGTTTAGAGATTTGTTTTGTGTGTGTCTGGAAGAATAAAAAAAAATGTGTAGATGATATAGTTAAAGCACAGAAGTAACTTTCAACAAATAAAAGAAACATAAACGTATGCAAGTATGATATGCTAAAACGAAGCTTCCATATAGTGGGTTGTCAATCAATCACCTTGAAGATAAATGATAGTCTATTATACACTGAAAATGTGATATTTCCACAACATTTAAACCGTCTTGAGAATAATTAGTAAAATAATGAAGTCGCTAATCTCAGCAATTCTGTTGTTTTTGTCGCATTGTTCATCGTCGGTATCATGCCATATAAAATTATTCAGCGTAAAATTAAAATTAAAGTTATAGTCTTTCTTAAAACAATGCAAAAACGGTTTTTCTAAACCATAAGTAATTTTTACGACTTATGTTTAATTTATTTATTAAAAAAAGATTGTAATGCGATTGCCCGCCTGGTTTATTTACGATCTAGACGAGTTCCTTTTTATTGATGACCACAAAATAAAACCGTGATATAGTTTTATTTCTTCAATTTTACTGAGTTTAGGCATTAACTTTAACATTTCAATACGCAATTATTTAAATTAGTTGAAATTCACTTTTTCATCCGCAAATCTTCACTGATAACGGAATATTTGCACGATATAAGCAACATATGTTTTTCATTTTTGGGCAAATTAGTTTCTAAAACTACCATTTTTCATAATTTGTTAATTATGTTCAAGTAATATTTTGTTAAAATTATTAGGATTAAACTCTCTCTGATACTTCAAGAATTCAACAAAACTTAAAAATATATACATTTTGTACTTTATTAACGTTCGCAATATTAAAACACGTGTTTAACATTTATATTAATTAGTTTAATGTAAATCTCATTACATTTTCCACATAGGCCTATCCTCAAAATTTTGTGTATTTTTGTTTAAATACAAAGTTCCATGAAATCTATACACCTAGATCTGTAGATAAATTCAGTTCAAAAAATCCTGACGTAACTCATAATTTACTGATTACAATATCAGTCAAACAAAAAAAGTTTTGTCTATAAAAAAACACAAAATTTCATTAATTGTGGGTTACATGAAATACTCAGATGTTAAATAGTGAGTTTGTATATAACATAGAGTTATTTATAAAAACATGATTGTAATAGATTCATATATAATTCATGTGTTTTTAGAGAAAGCCTCGTTGCTATGTACATGCTATTTTGCCCAATCATCTATTGTGTCAGTTTAACTTAGAGACAGCCTCGTTGCTATGTACATGTTATTCTGCCCAAACATCTATTGTCAGTATAACCTAAAGAAAGTCTCGTTGCTATATACGTGTTATTCTGCCCAATCATCTCTTGTGTCAGTATAACTTAGAGACAGCCTCGTTGCTATGTACATGTTATTCTGCCCAAACATCTATTGTCAGTATAACCTAGAGACAGCCTCGTTGCTATGTACATGTTATTCTGCCCAAACATCTATTGTCAGTATAACCTAGAGAAAGTCTCGTTGCTATATACGTGTTATTCTGCCCAATCATCTCTTGTGTCAGTTTAACTTAGAGACAGCCTCGTTCCTATGTACATGTTATTCTGCCCAAACATCTATTGTCAGTATAACCTAGAGAAAGTCTCGTTGCTATATACGTGTTATTCTGCCCAACCATCTCTTGTGTCAGTATAACTTAGAGACAGCCTCGTTGCTATGTACATGTTATTCTGCCCAAACATCTATTGTCAGTATAACCTAGAGACAGCCTCGTTGCTATGTACGTGTTATTCTGCCCAAACATCTATTGTCAGTATAACCTAGAGAAAGTCTCGTTGCTATATACGTGTTATTCTGCCCAAACATCTATTGTCAGTATAACCTAGAGAAAGTCTCGTTGCTATGTACATGTTATTCTGCCCAAACATCTATTGTCAGTATAACCTAAAGAAAGTCTCGTTGCTATATACGTGTTATTCTGCCCAATCATCTCTTGTGTCAGTATAACTTAGAGACAGCCTCGTTGCTATGTACATGTTATTCTGCCCAAACATCTATTGTCAGTATAACCTAGAGACAGCCTCGTTGCTATGTACATGTTATTCTGCCCAAACATCTATTGTCAGTATAACCTAGAGAAAGCCCCTTTGCTATGTACATGTTATTCTGCCCAAACATCTAATGTCAGTATAACCTAGAGAAAGCCTCGTTGCTATGTACATATTATTCTGCCCAAACATCTATTGTCAGTATAACCTAGAGAAAGTCTCGTTGCTATATACGTGTTATTCTGCCCAACCATCTCTTGTGTCAGTATAACTTAGAGACAGCCTCGTTGCTATGTACATGTTATTCTGCCCAAACATCTATTGTCAGTATAACCTAGAGACAGCCTCGTTGCTATGTACGTGTTATTCTGCCCAAACATCTATTGTCAGTATAACCTAGAGAAAGTCTCGTTGCTATATACGTGTTATTCTGCCCAAACATCTATTGTCAGTATAACCTAGAGAAAGTCTCGTTGCTATGTACATGTTATTCTGCCCAAACATCTATTGTCAGTATAACCTAGAGAAAGTCTCGTTGCTATATACATGTTATTCTGCCCAAACATCTATTGTCAGTATAACCTAGAGAAAGTCTCGTTGCTATATACGTGTTATTCTGCCCAAACATCTATTGTCAGTATAACCTAGAGACAGCCTCGTTGCTATGTACATGTTATTCTGCCCAAACATCTATTGTCAGTATAACCTAGAGAAAGTCTCGTTGCTATATACATGTTATTCTGCCCAAACATCTATTGTCAGTATAACCTAGAGAAAGTCTCGTTGCTATATACGTGTTATTCTGCCCAATCATCTCTTGTGTCAGTATAACCTAGAGAAAGTCTCGTTGCTATGTACATGTTATTCTGCCCAAACATCTATTGTCAGTATAACCTAGAGAAAGTCTCGTTGCTATATACATGTTATTCTGCCCAAACCTCTATTGTCAGTAAAACCTAGAGAAAGTCTCGTTGCTATATACGTGTTATTCTGCCCAATCATCTCTTGTGTCAGTATAACTTAGAGACAGCCTCGTTGCTATGTACATGTTATTCTGCCCAAACATCTATTGTCAGTATAACCTAGAGACAGCCTCGTTGATATGTACATGTTATTCTGCCCAAACATCTATTGTCAGTATAACCTAGAGAAAGCCCCTTTGCTATGTACATGTTATTCTGCCCAAACATCTAATGTCAGTATAACCTAGAGAAAGCCTCGTTGCTATGTACATATTATTCTGCCCAAACATCTATTGTCAGTATAATCTAGAGAAATGCTCGTTGCTATGTACATGTTATTCTGCCCAAACATCTATTGTCAGTATAACCTAGAGACAGCCTCGTTGATATGTACATGTTATTCTGCCCAAACATCTATTGTCAGTATAACCTAGAGAAAGCCCCTTTGCTATGTACATGTTATTCTGCCCAAACATCTAATGTCAGTATAACCTAGAGAAATGCTCGTTGCTATGTACATGTTATTCTGCCCAATCATTTCTTATATCAGTATAACCTAGAGAAAGCCTCGTTGATATGTACATGTTATACTGCGCAATCATCTCTTGTATCAATATAACCTAGACAACATATAACATATAAACATGTAATATTGTATTTTTCCCTTATAACTATTATACTTATTGTCAATAATTTCTTTGTTATGACATGTTTCAGAGTCGTAACTCCATCATCAGATATACGTTCAATTGTTCACTCAGAAGATCTCGTCATACATTACAATGTTTACAATAACACTTAACTAACACAAAAAGTTATTATTAAAACTCTAATGTTTTTCACTAGGCGTACATCCTGGCATGTCCGGCGAAGTACTGTAGGTATAACCGTTGAGTTCTACTGCTGTTTATTTCTGTTAACCTTTGATAAGTGGTTGAGGGCTGTATCGTACAGATGATAGGACTGGAATGAAAGCCGATCGTTCAAAATGACGTCTGGATTATTTTGGAATACTCTGTAAATTTCAAACTCTTCGTTAGCATTAATTATATGTTAGCATTTTATGTTATTAAATGTTATGGAAACCTTTTAGAACAAAACAAATACAAACTCATGCCTTTTTAACAATATATTTGATTTAATCATTTGAGAGTTAACTAATAAACATATTCTTGGCAGAATCAAGAGGTTATATAAAGATGTATATGCAAAATATTTATTATTTATATATATCTATTTATATCTATATATAATCTTGATATTTAAATATAGTCATTTAAACAATGAATGTATACTAAGATACACCGCGTTTTATTAAGAAATCCAAATTTATAATTGATCACACTTTGTAAATTTTGTATGGACAGACCGTTAGACTTAATAATTTAATTGATAGTATTTCCACTGCAATTTTAAATACACAATTATAATTATTCTGATTTAGTTAAAGTATATAAGAGAGTATATTATGACGTCATAGGGTATCTGTATTGTTATTGTACTATAAATATATTACTGAATTTTAAATAAACTTAAAAAAATATTGCAGAACTTTTAAACTTATTTTCACTTAACATATTTTATTTTAACACCTTGAATATTTTGCATGTTTAAAACCAAATAATTTCAATTGGTTTTGGAAAAGAATATACTTCCATTTCATATATAAATTCTACAAATTACATACTAGATTAAAAGATATGAATTCATTTTGCGTCGAACATTAAACGAATATTGAATAAAGACTGATTGAACAATGGATTGTGTTCATATCACATTCCATATGATATTTGAGACTAGGGTAATTTTTTTGCTCCTTTTTCTAAGTTATGACATTATGATAGTTTTTCATAGTTTGCTCATATTAGTTATTATCAAATATTATAAAAAGAGGGTATCAACTCTTGGTAAAATATATAACACCAGAATTGTACATAATCCCATTTAGGGACTTCTTATTATCATTATTTAAAACGTCATTATATAATTTGAATGTAACATGTGGGCACAAATAATGCTTTTCAATTCCAATGTGAAAGTTTATATTATATACATCGAACGTGTAAAGAACAATTGTATAAATTATATTAACATATAATTTTGGATTAAAACGTGAATAGTACAAACTTGTAATTATTTTCGATAATTAAATTTATGAGCTCATTGTAATGAATGCATGTAGGCCTAAATCTTGAAAGACAACTAATTAAATTTACTTTATCATCTCGTGAAATATGTTATTAAAAACTAGTCACGCTAGGAAAACCGCTACCAGTGTTATCACAAAACATGTTTTTAATAAATTTATGAATATTACGCTATCAAATTAAATAACTGAAAACACGTATATTTGCTAATAGAAACAGTGTATTCACATAACCGTTCCTAAAATATGAAGTTCAGAAAATTGCAATTAATTGTTAATATTGGAGATTATATTTTCTTTACGAAAGTATAAACTGTAAACTAGTATTAGATAGTCTATCTAAGATATTTAGCGTTATTTTAAAATATTTATTAAATATAAAATGTTCATGTGTTTACTCTTTCAGGCGATTTCTTCAATCAACCCTCCTCTCAATATTATATTGCATGAAGTTCATATAAATTATAATTTGATCAAAGTAATATTATATTTATAAAGGTTATTAATCAGTATAAATTACTTGACAATTTATAACTGCAATAAGGATTATAAAACAAAACAATACGTGAAGTAATCCGACAGAATGCTTTTAATTATTCGGATATAAAACCTGCTTTACATAAATAAATTTATAATATAGCACAGGTGTGTGTAATTTCGTTTTATATTCTAAATTTGTTATGATCCAAATACATTCTGTCGGTGAAGAGAATGCACTTAGCTTGTCCACCTCAACTTCACTCTCACCTTCTCAATGGTGGACAATGTTATGCTGAATAACCCATTCCAAGGTTGTAAGCAACCTTTTGGGTGGATGGGATGGTACCCAATTGAGGGAAAGAGATTTCTTTCAGTACAGCGTTTGGTACGGTTGCACATGTGAGCTTGGTTTAATAAGTTAATGTGACTGGACGAGGAGTGCTCAATAGCCCAGGTGAAGGCAACTTTCTAAGGGACGAATAACAGAAGATCAATATGCCTGGCCCTCCACGTTAGTTTAGTAGAGTTAGGCAAGCAACCTAACCTAATAAAACATTTTTAACCTACGATACTCGTACAACCACACGAAGCTTTAATATCTCAAAGGAAACGACGAATCTACCACAACAGAGACTTAAGATTTGGTGTTTGGAATATTTTGTCCTTGTAAAGGATAGAGATCCCTTACGACCTTACTTCCAGAACTTGACCGATACTGAAATTTTCAGCTTTACAGGATACCCGATGGCTGGGCAATGGCTCACTTGAGTAGAAGTATCATGAAATATATTACAATTGCCATGATAAATATCTCATTTTTGATACGGGATTAGTCCTGAGAGAACGATTCTACTTAGTTATTGATTTTACCTGCATCAGCCTAGGTCTATGGAATAAATGTATTGAGACCAAGTTTTTTTAACTATAGTACCATTAGCTGTCATATACCAATCAACGTTGATTTAGTCGGAGTAAAAATGTCTTCTATAAAAACTTCTGAATGGATGTACATAAAGTAACATTAATATATATACTTTTAGTGCTTGTAAAAAATGATTTTAAAAGTTAAACAAAGAAATTTAGGATTTATAAATTATAAAATCAAGTCTTAAAATTAAAATACGGAGCAACGTAAATCCAAAGCTAATGTGGGATAACCTGACTGAAACTGAAATGTGAAGTAATTCTGTTATGAAATGAATCTACAATAATTTTTACGAAAATAGTGCATAATAAAAAATAAATTATGGAAGAGATGAAAAACATAAATTTTAATACGTATACAATTTAATTATAACGATGTAAAGAAAAATATTTAAAAAAATTGTATTGAAAAATTCTCTCACTCCATGGAAAGCAATGCTCCAGGCTGTCCTTTTTAAAAATACCAGACGTGCTGTGCTTCTCAGTACTTAAAAAACCTTTAAAAAATGTACACAATTCGTATTAATAGTTTGTTCGAACAAAAAAAAAAATAAAAATAGTAGATGAATTAATAAATTTTATTTATATATATTTTAATTGGTTATATGTTAATCCTAGATATATTAGATGAGCTCTAGTTATAATGAATAAAATTATTCTTCAGATTGTTTTATATAATCTGCTGTAGATCTCTCTAAAAAAATAAAGTTAACTCTTATATTATATTTTTGTGTACGGCAGGCATTAATGTTTTTTTTCAGAAACCTTTGGACCATTATTTTAAAATTATAAATTAATCTCTTTTGTCACCTAAATAAGCTCTAAAAATGTAATCTTCGTGCTGAAAATTTTGGAATACACAATAATTTGTCAAAATCTGTCGTTAAATAAAAACTAAAGTTAAAAATATATGCTCCATTTAACCTCTGAGGATTTTAAACCTGTAAAGAATTTGTCTATGTAAATTTAAATTCGATTAGGTTCGTGCAAATATTCAGCGTCCTACCTTTATTCTTTACGTAATGTGACGTTTGAAGGTTATATTATCAGTTATACTAACCTGAAATAAGAAAATATTGATAGTTATGAAAAAAAACATACAATTGTTGTCAATTAATAAACAAAGATTTATAAATAAATAGTGAAATTGAATTTGGGTTGATATACAAATAAAATAAACTGAATATTCATCATCGAAGATCTTCATCCTTTATTGATGATGGTAACATTGTCGTTGAAACGCGTTTGAATTAATAAACGTATTATTTCTGTGGAATTCTGTTCAAGATTAAAAAAAAATTAAATACAGATAAATTTGATCTAACATGGAAGAAAAATAACGGTATCTATCAAAACAACGTAATTTCTTGGTCATTTCAAAACCAACTTAGCCTGCAAAATGTTATGTATGTTACATATTATTTGAAAATATTACCACTCCTATGTTAAATGGGACAATTTGTTAATGCAGTGGAGTTGTACAGGCCTCCCAGCGAACAAAATTATATGTAATATTTTTAAAACGCAACTTGTAACAGGGCATGCGCAGTTGTTTTTACTGCTTTTATGATCACTGCCTAGACTTTGCTGTTTAGTTTTATTGTTATGTTATTCTTCTACGATTTTCTGAAATTTATGTTTATAAAAATAAATGATGGACAAACATTAAAGGAAGTAACTTTCTCAATAGTAAATATAGGCCTACACATTTATTATTTTTTTATATATTGATAATTAAGGAAAAATTATGAAGTAAAAGATAAAACTGTAAAGTTAAAAACTGGTATGAACTGCCAAATAGCTGATGTCGTGAGTCGGGGATGAGCTTAAGTAACATTTCGCACGCTATGTTTAAAGATCGGAAGTGCATAATATTTGTTTCAAAAGATAAAACTTCCAGCAAGAAGCAAAGGAACGAACAGATCGTCACTGATGGGCGACCTAACTTTACTATTCTAATAATATTAAAGAATAAATATATAACTTCTTATTTTCTAGGGGTTTATCTTTAAAATTAGATTTTTATTTTCTCATTCTACGTTTTTTGTGAGAATGAAAGAAGACGATTTTCATGGATTTGTCGCTTTAAATCACAACTTTCCAAAAATGTATTTTTATAAAGTTTCTCTAACTCATGTCGTCCGTCAGCACTAATTTGTCAGAACAATTTGGACCGATTTTAAAATTGGTTTTTAGCAATTGGCTGTGTTTTAGCATCGAAGCATGTACGTTAAATATAATCGTTTAAACAGTAAAATTTAAGAAAAATCGAAATTAAACTTTGATCACTGTCATTAAAAATTCAGTGTTATATTATATGGTCTACATTGTGTGAGGGTTTATATAGCATTACAATTTAATATCCTCAAGATTTTATAAACTTTGATATCATGGCATCGGCATGATATTCCTACGAAATTAATTACTAAAACTAGTAAACATAAATTAAGAAGTTAAATTTTTATAAATACAAAAATAAAAAAAAAACTTAGATAATAAATGCACTACCTGGATTATCGATCCAATCTTAGAATAATTTATAAATGAAACAGTAATATTTCGATGAAAATATAAAAAAAAATCTATATATTTGTATTGTATTAAAGTATAAATGAATGTTACTCTAATTCAATATATTATTTCAAGTATTACTCTGATTATTAGGCTATCATGTGACATGATACTTACGCGATGTACAAAGTTACAAAAATAACAGAAAATGTTAAATTATCGACTTTTTAAATTTTACTAATTATTTTCAAGACTGTGAAAATTTATTGAATATACAGCCTCTAAAATACGTAATAAAATATCATTTATCTTTAAGATGATTGTTATTTAACTTGTAGGCAACTTGCAACCCTCACTGTGGATGCTTCGTTTAAACATATTAATAATTCCATTACGTTTATATGTTCATTTCATTTTTAGAAAGTTTTCTGAGATTTTGTATTTCTGTTGTTTAAATAAATATTGCTCAAGCTTTTCATTCATCAACACATGAAACAAAACGATAATCATACTTAATTATTAATATGATTTATAACAATATTATTATTTTAGTTCTTAAGTTATCTGTTAAAATGTGATAATAAACAATTATCAAATTTTTGTGAAATAGGAAAGTTCTATAACACTGAACATGTACCCGACAATAGAAAATTAAGGTAGGGTTTTAATTAAAAATATAACAAGGCTTTCACAAGTTTACTTATTTCTTTCTTATTTTTTAGTTGCATGATTTTTAAACGTTGCATATAGTAATATTACTTTGCTATGTCCTACTAAAATCAATTGAAGATAGTTATCCATACCAAAATATTTCCCATTGTTTTATACTTTTTGTAATGATAAAAAGATGGTTTCCCAACTAAACAGACACATTGTATTTAATTTTTGTACTGTATATGTCTTCGTTGGGGCAAATCATTCCACAAATTGTACTTTACTCACGGGTTATATTGAAAATTTTATTCAAGAAACAGGTTAATTTTATTACTTAATATTCTATTTCCAGAACCTCTACTTCATTTATATTCAGTGTTACTTTTTTGTGAAAATCCTTTACTAGCTTCGAAGAAAACATAATGTTTGGGGTAAAGAGCAAAGACATCAGTCGTAATTTTGAAAACAAATTTAATAAAGTTATTTCAGTTAAAAAAGGTGGAAAAAGAAGACTCAAAACGTGTAAAAGATTTCATACTTGTTTGAATTGTTTACATGTTTGAATTCACGGCAAGCTTTGTAAGAATACAAAGTAGCTTATGTAGTCCCAGTCTCTGTGTTGTCTCTCTTTATAAAAGTGTGAATTTACTTGTTGATTCTAAATGTACACGAATAGAATATATTCCTTGCAATATATTTTTATAATTACGTCATCTATAATAATTTCATCGCTTTATTAATAACACCAATATATATATATATATATATATATATATTTCCATTTTATATTTCTGTTTTAAATAATTTAATCCATTGCTTTTGACATGAACTGCAATGTTTTTATGTAAATTTCGTATTTACATTATAAGAAGCAAAATTTTAAATGTATCTTTAATATCTTTGATTTAAAACAAAAAAAATTATTTTCTTTTACATAAAATACATTTTTATTTTAAATAGCAACATAACTTTAATTTAGTGGGAGACATATACGTAAAGGATTTATAAAATTATGACTATTTTGATTACAATTTATTAATTTCTACGTACGCATTTTTTAAGTATCGTAAAAGGGTACGATACTTGTTTGTATATATATATATATATATATATATATATATATATATATATATATATATATATATATATATATAACTTATTCTACCAACCGTAGGTACTTGGTGGAATTCCATTATTAATAATTAAATAACAGCAATTTACACTTCCACATGAGAATGATGTAGTTGGCGAAATTAATTTCACGATTGGGGCGTCTTATTTATGGAAGGTTGTTAAATATTTTCAACACTGCAACAATTTGTTTCAATAAGGTTTCGCACTTTAACAGCAGACAACTTTTACTTTCCCAATTGGGACGCGTAGATAATACTTATGGAAGATAATAAATACATATTTTAAACACTACTCCACAATTTATTTCAATAAGTTTAACTTAAAATTGATAAAACCATAAGTGTTTAAACTAAATTTCGTGCATTAGATGATTAAGAGGTTCATCTATAGTTGTAACAGCTCATCGTAGGTGGTATAGGACCAGGAAGTTAGGTAATGCAATTTAAATTAAATAGTCCATCGTTTACAAGGATTCTATATAATTTGAACACGACAAGAAAAACAAGATTATTTATTACTTTCCATTTGGAATGCAATAACAATAATAATTAACATGTTGTTTATTTGAAAAATGTTTATATCATTCCTGCCAAGATGATTGCATTTTAAAACCCTAAATAGCTTCCTGCGGCACACTTGTTGAAATTTCTCTTGATTCAGAATAATTTGGCATGGGAATTGTGATATACAAAGACACAAAAAAAGATTTTCACAAAAAAGAAACCGGCTGAGGTCAGGAACTTTATTACCAATGAATTATTATAGTCAATATGATGGGAATATTTTGTCTACAGTGCATAATACAGTATAATGTAACTTTAAAATGTCTGATTTTCCATGAGTATATAATTTGTAACATTATCCATAGTGCTTCGGTTCAACATATCAAATATGTACTCAATGAAAAAATACACAATTTTTCATAATAAATTGTGATGGAAGTTTCCTCAAGTGTTACTCATTTCAAGTGAATATTAACGCTTGAATATAACTTCGCTTGCGTCCCTTTAACTTTCTGAATGTTTCCTAGTATTTATTATAATCTGCAGGCCTACTTTAAAAAACAATTCAAAAACTTTTTAATTCAAAACAGATACAATCAAAACCTCCTATATAATCAGAAATCTTCCGCTTTAATAAACCAAAATATTTCAATTCGGAAGTTATCTATTATGAAGTGAATATTCAGTTTCAACTTATCTAAGAAAAAGGAATTTATCAAAATGGAACCATGCAATATGGATTTCCCACTAAGACACTAGATTTCCTACTAAGACACTTGATTTCAAACTGAAACACTGGAATCCCCACTAAGACACTAGATTTCCCACTAAGACACTAGATTTCCCACTAAGACACTAGATATCCCACTAAGACACTAGATTTCCCACTAAGACACTAGATTTCCCACTAAGACACTAGATATCCCACTAAGACACTAGATATCCCACAAAGACATTAGATTTCTCACTAAGACACTAGATTTCCCCCACTAATACACTAGATATCCCACAAAGACACTAGATTTCTCACTAAGACACTAGATGTCCCACTAAGACACTAGATTTCCCACTAAGACACTTGATTTCCCACTAAGACACTAGATTTCCCACTAAGACACTAGATATCCCACAAAGACACTAGATTACTCAATAAGACACTAGATTTCCCACTAAGACACTAGATTTCTCACTAAGATACTAATTTTTGATATATTTGATTATGGTTGTGTGGTTTACTGTACCTTACTAAAATGACTTAAGACACTTAACTTTCAAATTCTTTGTAAATTATTTGTTCACAATGAAAACTATTTACTGCTTCGATATTATTTTTTATTATTTTCAAAAGACTTTGATTCAAATTATGCTACTCCTTTCACTGTTTAATGTTTTAAGATACTTGCTATGTATTATACACCACTAGTGACTCAATAGTGTACATAGAACTTAAGATACATACTAAAGCTTAATCACCAACACGAAATGGTGATTATAGATACTTGCTATGTATTATACACCACTAGTGACTCAAGAGTATATATAGAACTTAAGATACATGCTAAAGGTTAATCATCAATACGAACGAGAGATTATAGATACTTGCTATGTATTATACACCACAAGTGACTCAAGAGTATATATAGAACATAAGATACATGCTAAAGGTTAATCATCAATACGAACAAGAGATTAGAGATACTTGCTAAGTATTATACACCACTAGTGACTCAAGAATATATATTGAACGTAAGATACATGATAAAGGTTAATCATTAATACAAACGAGTGATTATAGATACTTGCTATGTATTATACACCACAAGTGACTCAAGAGTATATATTGAACGTAAGATACATGATAAAGGTTAATCATTAATACGAACGAGAGATTAGAGATAATTGCTAAGTATTATACACCACTAGTGACTCAAGAATATATATTGAACGTAAGATATATGCTAAAGGTTAATCATCAATACAAACGAGTGATTATAGATACTTGCTATGTATTATACACCACAAGTGACTCAAGAGTATATATTGAACGTAAGATACATGATAAAGGTTAATCATTAATACGAACGAGAGATTATAGATACTTGCTAAGTATTATACACCACAAGTGACTCAAGAGTATATATAGAACATAAGATACATGATAAAGGTTAATCATCAATACGAACGAGAGATTAGAGATAATTGCTAAGTATTATACACCACTAGTGACTCAAGAATATATATTGAACGTAAGATATATGCTAAAGGTTAATCATCAATACGAACGAGTGATTATAGATACTTGCTATGTATTATACACCACAAGTGACTCAAGAGTATATATTGAACGTAAGATATATGCTAAAGGTTAATCATCAATACGAACGAGAGATTATAGATACTTGCTATGTATTATACACCACAATTGACTCAAGAGTATATATAGAACATAAGATACATGCTAAAGGTTAATCATTAATACAAACGAGTGATTATAGATACTTGCTATGTATTATACACCACAAGTGACTCAAGAGTATATATTGAACGTAAGATACATGATAAAGGTTAATCATTAATACGAACGAGAGATTAGAGATAATTGCTAAGTATTATACACCACTAGTGACTCAAGAATATATATTGAACGTAAGATATATGCTAAAGGTTAATCATCAATACAAACGAGTGATTATAGATACTTGCTATGTATTATACACCACAAGTGACTCAAGAGTATATATTGAACGTAAGATACATGATAAAGGTTAATCATTAATACGAACGAGAGATTATAGATACTTGCTAAGTATTATACACCACAAGTGACTCAAGAGTATATATAGAACATAAGATACATGATAAAGGTTAATCATCAATACGAACGAGAGATTAGAGATAATTGCTAAGTATTATACACCACTAGTGACTCAAGAATATATATTGAACGTAAGATATATGCTAAAGGTTAATCATCAATACGAACGAGTGATTATAGATACTTGCTATGTATTATACACCACAAGTGACTCAAGAGTATATATAGAACATAAGATACATGCTAAAGGTTAATCATTAATACAAACGAGTGATTATAGATACTTGCTATGTATTATACACCACAAGTGACTCAAGAGTATATATTGAACGTAAGATACATGATAAAGGTTAATCATTAATACGAACGAGAGATTAGAGATAATTGCTAAGTATTATACACCACTAGTGACTCAAGAATATATATTGAACGTAAGATATATGCTAAAGGTTAATCATCAATACAAACGAGTGATTATAGATACTTGCTATGTGTTATACACCACAAGTGACTCAAGAGTATATATTGAACGTAAGATACATGATAAAGGTTAATCATTAATACGAACGAGAGATTATAGATACTTGCTAAGTATTATACACCACAAGTGACTCAATAGTATATATAGAACATAAGATACATGATAAAGGTTAATCATCAATACGAACGAGAGATTAGAGATAATTGCTAAGTATTATACACCACTAGTGACTAAAGAATATATATTGAACGTAAGATATATGCTAAAGGTTAATCATCAATACGAACGAGTGATTATAGATACTTGCTATGTATTATACACCACAAGTGACTCAAGAGTATATATTGAACGTAAGATATATGCTAAAGCTTAATCATCAATACGAACGAGAGATTATAGATACTTGCTATGTATTATACACCACAAGTGACTCAAGAGTATATATTGAACGTAAGATATATGCTAAAGCTTAATCATCAATACGAACGAGTGATTATAGATACTTGCTATGTATTATACACCACAAGTGACTCAAGAGTATATATTGAACGTAAGATATATGCTAAAGCTTAATCATCAATACGAACGAGTGATTATAGATACTTGCTATGTATTATACACCACAAGTGACTCAAGAGTATATATTGAACGTAAGATACATGATAAAGGTTAATCATTAATATGAACGAGAGATTATAGATACTTGCTATGTATTATACACCACAAGTGACTCAAGAGTATATATTGAACGTAAGATATATGCTAAAGCTTAATCATCAATACGAACGAGAGATTATAGATACTTGCTAAGTATTATACACCACAAGTGACTCAAGAGTATATATAGAACATAAGATACATGCTAAAGGTTAATCATCAATACGAACGAGAGATTAGAGATACTTGCTAAGTATTATACACCACTAGTGACTCAAGAATATATATTGAACGTAAGATACATGCTAAAGGTTAATCATTAATACGAACGAGAGATTATAGATACTTGCTATGTATTATACACCACAAGTGACTCAAGAGTATATATAGAACATAAGATACATGCTAAAGGTTAATCATTAATACAAACGAGTGATTATAGATACTTGCTATGTATTATACACCACAAGTGACTCAAGAGTATATATTGAACGTAAGATACATGATAAAGGTTAATCATTAATACGAACGAGAGATTAGAGATAATTGCTAAGTATTATACACCACTAGTGACTCAAGAATATATATTGAACGTAAGATATATGCTAAAGGTTAATCATCAATACAAACGAGTGATTATAGATACTTGCTATGTATTATACACCACAAGTGACTCAAGAGTATATATTGAACGTAAGATACATGATAAAGGTTAATCATTAATACGAACGAGAGATTATAGATACTTGCTAAGTATTATACACCACAAGTGACTCAAGAGTATATATAGAACATAAGATACATGATAAAGGTTAATCATCAATACGAACGAGAGATTAGAGATAATTGCTAAGTATTATACACCACTAGTGACTCAAGAATATATATTGAACGTAAGATATATGCTAAAGGTTAATCATCAATACGAACGAGTGATTATAGATACTTGCTATGTATTATACACCACAAGTGACTCAAGAGTATATATTGAACGTAAGATATATGCTAAAGCTTAATCATCAATACGAACGAGAGATTATAGATACTTGCTATGTATTATACACCACAAGTGACTCTAGAGTATATATTGAACGTAAGATATATGCTAAAGCTTAATCATCAATACGAACGAGTGATTATAGATACTTGCTATGTATTATACACCACAAGTGACTCAAGAGTATATATTGAACGTAAGATATATGCTAAAGCTTAATCATCAATACGAACGAGTGATTATAGATACTTCCTATGTATTATACACCACAAGTGACTCAAGAGTATATATTGAACGTAAGATACATGATAAAGGTTAATCATTAATACGAACGAGAGATTATAGATACTTGCTATGTGTTATACACCACAAGTGACTCAAGAGTATATATAGAACGTAAGATACATGCTAAAGGTTAATCATCAATACGAACGAGAGATTATAGATACTTGCTATGTATTATACACCACTAGTGACTCAAGAGTATATATAGAACATAAGATACATGCTAAAGGTTAATCATTAATACGAACGAGAGATTATAGATACTTGCTATGTGTTATACACCACAAGTGACTCAAGAGTATATATAGAACGTAAGATACATGATAAAGGTTAATCATCAATACGAACGAGTGATTATAGATACTTGCTAAGTATTATACACCACAAGTGACTCAAGAGTATATATTGAACATAAGATACATGATAAAGGTTAATCATCAATACGAACGAGAGATTATAGATACTTGCTATGTGTTATACACCACAAGTGACTCAAGAGTATATATAGAACGTAAGATACATGCTAAAGGTTAATCATTAATACGAACGAGAGATTATAGATACTTGCTATGTATTATACACCACAAGTGACTCAAGAGTATATATTGTACGTAAGATACATGATAAAGGTTAATCATTAATACGAACGAGAGATTATAGATACTTGCTATGTGTTATACACCACAAGTGACTCAAGAGTATATATAGAACATAAGATACAGGCTAAAGGTTAATCATCAATACGAACGAGAGATTAGAGATAATTGCTAAGTATTATACACCACTAGTGACTCAAGAATATATATTGAACGTAAGATATATGCTAAAGGTTAATCATTAATACGAACGAGTGATTATAGATACTTGCTATGTATTATACACCACAAGTGACTCAAGAGTATATATTGAACTTAAGATACATGATAAAGGTTAATCATTAATACGAACGAGAGATTATTGATACTTGCTAAGTATTATACACCACAAGTGACTCAAGAATATATATTGAACGTAAGATATATGCTAAAGTTTAATCATCAATACGAACGAGAGATTAGAGATAATTGCTAAGTATTATACACCACTAGTGACTCAAGAGTATATATTGAACGTAAGATACATGATAAAGGTTAATCATTAATACGAACGAGAGATTAGAGATACTTGCTAAGTATTATACACCACAAGTGACTCAAGAATATATATTGAACGTAAGATATATGCTAAAGGTTAATCATCAATACGAACGAGAGATTATAGATACTTGCTAAGTATTATACACCACAAGTGACTCAAGAGTATATATTGAACGTAAGATACATGATAAAGGTTAATCATTAATACGAACGAGAGATTAGAGATAATTGCTAAGTATTATACACCACTAGTGACTCAAGAATATATATAGAACATAAGATACATGCTAAAGGTTAATCATTAATACGAACGAGTGATTATAGATACTTGCTATGTATTATACACCACAAGTGACTCAAGAGTATATATAGAACATAAGATACATGCTAAAGGTTAATCATTAATACGAACGAGAGATTAGAGATACTTGCTATGTATTATACACCACAAGTGACTCAAGAATATATATTGAACGTAAGATATATGCTAAAGGTTAATCATTAATACGAACGAGTGATTATAGATACTTGCTATGTATTATACACCACAAGTGACTCAAGAGTATATATTGAACGTAAGATACATGATAAAGGTTAATCATTAATACGAACGAGAGATTAGAGATAATTGCTAAGTATTATACACCACTAGTGACTCAAGAATATATATTGAACGTAAGATATATGCTAAAGGTTAATCATCAATACAAACGAGTGATTATAGATACTTGCTATGTATTATACACCACAAGTGACTCAAGAGTATATATAGAACGTAAGATACATGCTAAAGGTTAATCATTAATACGAACGAGAGATTAGAGATACTTGCTATGTATTATACACCACAAGTGACTCAAGAGTATATATTGAACGTAAGATACATGATAAAGGTTAATCATTAATACGAACGAGAGATTAGAGATAATTGCTAAGTATTATACACCAATAGTGACTCAAGAATATATATTGAACGTAAGATATATGCTAAAGGTTAATCATCAATACAAACGAGTGATTATAGATACTTGCTATGTATTATACACCACAAGTGACTCAAGAGTATATATAGAACATAAGATACATGCTAAAGGTTAATCATTAATACGAACGAGAGATTAGAGATACTTGCTAAGTATTATACACCACTAGTGACTCAAGAGTATATATAGAACATAAGATACATGATAAAGGTTAATCATCAATACGAACGAGAGATTATAGATACTTGCTATGTATTATACACCACAAGTGACTCAAGAGTATATATAGAACATAAGATACATGCTAAAGGTTAATCATTAATACGAACGAGTGATTATAGATACTTGCTATGTATTATACACCACAAGTGACTCAAGAGTATATATAGAACATAAGATACATGCTAAAGGTTAATCATTAATACGAACGAGAGATTAGAGATACTTGCTATGTATTATACACCACAAGTGACTCAAGAATATATATTGAACGTAAGATATATGCTAAAGGTTAATCATTAATACGAACGAGTGATTATAGATACTTGCTATGTATTATACACCACAAGTGACTCAAGAGTATATATTGAACGTAAGATACATGATAAAGGTTAATCATTAATACGAACGAGAGATTAGAGATAATTGCTAAGTATTATACACCACTAGTGACTCAAGAATATATATTGAACGTAAGATATATGCTAAAAGTTAATCATCAATACAAACGAGTGATTATAGATACTTGCTATGTATTATACACAAGTGACTCAAGAGTATATATAGAACGTAAGATACATGCTACAGGTTAATCATTAATACGAACGAGAGATTAGAGATACTTGCTATGTATTATACACCACAAGTGACTCAAGAGTATATATAGAACATAAGATACATGCTAAAGGTTAATCATTAATACGAACGAGTGATTATAGATACTTGCTATGTATTATACACCACAAGTGACTCAAGAGTATATATAGAACATAAGATACATGCTAAAGGTTAATCATTAATACGAACGAGAGATTAGAGATACTTGCTATGTATTATACACCACAAGTGACTCAAGAATATATATTGAACGTAAGATATATGCTAAAGGTTAATCATTAATACGAACGAGTGATTATAGATACTTGCTATGTATTATACACCATAAGTGACTCAAGAGTATATATTGAACGTAAGATACATGATAAAGGTTAATCATTAATACGAACGAGAGATTAGAGATAATTGCTAAGTATTATACACCACTAGTGACTCAAGAATATATATTGAACGTAAGATATATGCTAAAGGTTAATCATCAATACGAACGAGAGATTATAGATACTTGCTATGTGTTATACACCACAAGTGACTCAAGAGTATATATAGAACGTAAGATACATGCTAAAGGTTAATCATCAATACGAACGAGAGATTATAGATACTTGCTATGTGTTATACACCACAAGTGACTCAAGAGTATATATAGAACGTAAGATACATGATAAAGGTTAATCATTAATACGAACGAGAGATTATAGATACTTGCTATGTATTATACACCACTAGTGACTCAAGAGTATATATTGAACGTAAGATACATGCTAAAGGTTAATCATTAATACGAACGAGAGATTATAGATACTTGCTATGTATTATACACCACTAGTGACTCAAGAGTATATATTGAACGTAAGATACATGCTAAAGGTTAATCATCAATACGAACGAGAGATTATAGATACTTGCTATGTGTTATACACCACAAGTGACTCAAGAGTATATATTGAACGTAAGATACATGCTAAAGGTTAATCATCAATACGAACGAGAGATTATAGATACTTGCTATGTGTTATACACCACTAGTGACTCAAGAGTATATATTGAACGTAAGATACATGATAAAGGTTAATCATTAATACGAACGAGAGATTATAGATACTTGCTAAGTATTATACACCACAAGTGACTCAAGAGTATATATAGAACATAAGATACATGCTAAAGGTTAATCATCAATACGAACGAGAGATTATAGATACTTGCTATGTGTTATACACCACAAGTGACTCAAGAGTATATATAGAACGTAAGATACATGCTAAAGGTTAATCATTAATACGAACGAGAGATTATAGATACTTGCTATGTATTATACACCACAAGTGACTCAAGAGTATATATAGAACGTAAGATACATGCTAAAGGTTAATCATCAATACGAACGAGAGATTATAGATACTTGCTAAGTATTATACACCACAAGTGACTCAAGAGTATATATAGAACATAAGATACATGCTAAAGGTTAATCATTAATACGAACGAGAGATTATAGATACTTGCTATGTATTATACACCACTAGTGACTCAAGAGTATATATTGAACGTAAGATACATGCTAAAGGTTAATCATTAATACGAACGAGAGATTATGGATACTTGCTATGTATTATACACCACAAGTGACTCAAGAGTATATATAGAACGTAAGATACATGCTAAAGGTTAATCATCAATACGAACGAGAGATTATAGATACTTGCTAAGTATTATACACCACAAGTGACTCAAGAGTATATATAGAACATAAGATACATGCTAAAGGTTAATCATCAATACGAACGAGAGATTATAGATACTTGCTATGTGTTATACACCACAAGTGACTCAAGAGTATATATAGAACGTAAGATACATGCTAAAGGTTAATCATCAATACGAACGAGAGATTATAGATACTTGCTATGTATTATACACCACTAGTGACTCAAGAGTATATATTAACGTAAGATACATGCTAAAGGTTAATCATCAATACGAACGAGAGATTATAGATACTTGCTATGTATTATACACCACTCGTGACTCAAGAGTATATATTGAACGTAAGATACATGCTAAAGGTTAATCATCAATACGAACGAGAGATTATAGATACTTGCTATGTATTATACACCACTAGTGACTCAAGAGTATATATTGAACGTAAGATACATGCTAAAGGTTAATCATCAATACGAACGAGAGATTATAGATACTTGCTATGTATTATACACCACTAGTGACTCAAGAGTATATATTGAACTTAAGATACATGCTAAAGGTTTATCATCAATACGAACGAGAGATTATAGATACTTGCTATGTGTTATACACCACAAGTGACTCAAGAGTATATATAGAACGTAAGATACATGCTAAAGGTTAATCATCAATACGAACGAGAGATTATAGATACTTGCTATGTACTATACACCACTAGTGACTCAACAGTATATATAGAACGTAAGATACATGCTAAAGGTTAATCATCAATACGAACGAGAGATTATAGATACTTGCTATGTATTATACACCACTAGTGACTCAACAGTATATATAGAACGTAAGATACATGCTAAAGGTTAATCATCAATACGAACGAGAGATTAGAGATACTTGCTATGTATTATACACCACTAGTGACTCAACAGTATATATAGAACGTAAGATACATGCTAAAGGTTAATCATCAATACGAACGAGAGATTATAGATACTTGCTATGTGTTATACACCACAAGTGACTCAAGAGTATATATAGAACGTAAGATACATGCTAAAGGTTAATCATCAATACGAACGAGAGATTATAGATACTTGCTATGTATTATACACCACTAGTGACTCAACAGTATATATAGAACGTAAGATACATGCTAAAGGTTAATCATCAATACGAACGAGAGATTATAGATACTTGCTATGTATTATACACCACTAGTGACTCAACAGTATATATAGAACGTAAGATACATGCTAAAGGTTAATCATCAATACGAACGAGAGATTAGAGATACTTGCTATGTATTATACACCACAAGTGACTCAAGAGTATATATTGAACGTAAGATACATGATAAAGGTTAATCATCAATACGAACGAGAGATTATAGATACTTGCTATGTATTATACACCACTAGTGACTCAAGAGTATATATTGAACTTAAGATACATGCTAAAGGTTAATCATCAATACGAACGAGAGATTATAGATACTTGCTATGTGTTATACACCACTAGTGACTCAAGAATATATATAGAACGTAAGATACATGCTAAAGGTTAATCATCAATACGAACGAGAGATTAGAGATACTTGCTATGTATTATACACCACAAGTGACTCAAGAGTATATATTGAACGTAAGATACATGCTAAAGGTTAATCATCAATACGAACGAGAGATTATAGATACTTGCTATGTATTATACACCACTAGTGACTCAAGAGTATATATTGAACGTAAGATACATGCTAAAGCTTAATCATTAATACGAACGAGAGATTATAGATACTTGCTATGTATTATACACCACTAGTGACTCAAGAGTATATATTGAACGTAAGATACATGCTAAAGGTTAATCATCAATACGAACGAGAGATTATAGATACTTGCTATGTATTATACACCACAAGTGACTCAAGAGTATATATAGAACGTAAGATACATGCTAAAGGTTAATCATCAATACGAACGAGAGATTATAGATACTTGCTATGTATTATACACCACAAGTGACTCAAGAGTATATATTGAACATAAGATACATGCTAAAGGTTAATCATCAATACGAACGAGAGATTATAGATACTTGCTATGTATTATACACCACAAGTGACTCAAGAGGATATATTGAACATAAGATACATGCTAAAGGTTAATCATCAATACGAACGAGAGATTATAGATACTTGCTATGTATTATACACCACAAGTGACTCAAGAGTATATATTGAACATAAGATACATGCTAAAGGTTAATCATCAATACGAACGAGAGATTATAGATACTTGCTATGTGTTATACACCACTAGTGACTCAAGAGTATATATTGAACGTAAGATACATGCTAAAGGTTAATCATCAATACGAACGAGAGATTATAGATACTTGCTATGTATTATACACCACTAGTGACTCAAGAGTATATATTGAACGTAAGATACATGCTAAAGCTTAATCATTAATACGAACGAGAGATTATAGATACTTGCTATGTATTATACACCACTAGTGACTCAAGAGTATATATTGAACGTAAGATACATGCTAAAGGTTAATCATCAATACGAACGAGAGATTATAGATACTTGCTATGTATTATACACCACAAGTGACTCAAGAGTATATATAGAACGTAAGATACATGCTAAAGGTTAATCATCAATACGAACGAGAGATTATAGATACTTGCTATGTATTATACACCACAAGTGACTCAAGAGTATATATTGAACATAAGATACATGCTAAAGGTTAATCATTAATACGAACGAGAGATTATAGATACTTGCTATGTATTATACACCACTAGTGACTCAAGAGTATATATTGAACTTAAGATACATGCTAAAGGTTAATCATCAATACGAACGAGAGATTATAGATACTTGCTAAGTATTATACACCACTAGTGACTCAAGAATATATATTGAACGTAAGATACATGATAAAGGTTAATCATCAATACGAACGAGAGATTAGAGATACTTGCTAAGTATTATACACCACAAGTGACTCAAGAGTATATATAGAACATAAGATACATGCTAAAGGTTTATCATTAATACGAACGAGAGATTATAGATACTTGCTATGTGTTATACACCACAAGTGACTCAAGAGTATATATAGAACGTAAGATACATGATAAAGGTTAATCATCAATACGAACGAGTGATTATAGATACTTGCTAAGTATTATACACCACAAGTGACTCAAGAGTATATATTGAACATAAGATACATGATAAAGGTTAATCATCAATACGAACGAGAGATTATAGATACTTGCTATGTGTTATACACCACAAGTGACTCAAGAGTATATATAGAACGTAAGATACATGCTAAAGGTTAATCATTAATACGAACGAGAGATTATAGATACTTGCTATGTATTATACACCACAAGTGACTCAAGAGTATATATTGTACGTAAGATACATGATAAAGGTTAATCATTAATACGAACGAGAGATTATAGATACTTGCTATGTGTTATACACCACAAGTGACTCAAGAGTATATATTGAACTTAAGATACATGATAAAGGTTAATCATCAATACGAACGAGAGATTATAGATACTTGCTATGTGTTATACACCACAAGTGACTCAAGAGTATATATAGAACGTAAGATACATGCTAAAGGTTAATCATCAATACGAACGAGAGATTATAGATACTTGCTATGTATTATACACCACTAGTGACTCAAGAGTATATATAGAACGTAAGATACATGCTAAAGGTTAATCATCAATACGAACGAGAGATTATAGATACTTGCTATGTATTATACACCACTAGTGACTCAAGAGTATATATAGAACGTAAGATACATGCTAAAGGTTAATCATCAATACGAACGAGAGATTATAGATACTTGCTATGTATTATACACCACTAGTGACTCAAGAGTATATATAGAACGTAAGATACATGCTAAAGGTTAATCATCAATACGAACGAGAGATTATAGATACTTGCTATGTGTTATACACCACAAGTGACTCAAGAGTATATATAGAACGTAAGATACATGCTAAAGGTTAATCATCAATACGAACGAGAGATTATAGATACTTGCTATGTGTTATACACCACAAGTGACTCAAGAGTATATATAGAACGTAAGATACATGCTAAAGGTTAATCATCAATACGAACGAGAGATTGTAGATACTTGCTATGTATTATACACCACTAGTGACTCAAGAGTATATATAGAACGTAAGATACATGCTAAAGGTTAATCATCAATACGAACGAGAGATTATAGATACTTGCTATGTGTTATACACCACAAGTGACTCAAGAGTATATATAGAACGTAAGATACATGCTAAAGGTTAATCATCAATACGAACGAGAGATTATAGATACTTGCTATGTATTATACACCACTAGTGACTCAAGAGTATATATAGAACGTAAGATACATGCTAAAGGTTAATCATCAATACGAACGAGAGATTATAGATACTTGCTATGTGTTATACACCACAAGTGACTCAAGAGTATATATTGAACTTAAGATACATGATAAAGGTTAATCATCAATACGAACGAGAGATTATAGATACTTGCTATGTGTTATACACCACAAGTGACTCAAGAGTATATATTGAACTTAAGATACATGATAAAGGTTAATCATCAATACGAACGAGAGATTATAGATACTTGCTATGTGTTATACACCACAAGTGACTCAAGAGTATATATAGAACGTAAGATACATGCTAAAGGTTAATCATCAATACGAACGAGAGATTATAGATACTTGCTATGTGTTATACACCACAAGTGACTCAAGAGTATATATTGAACTTAAGATACATGATAAAGGTTAATCATCAATACGAACGAGAGATTATAGATACTTGCTATGTGTTATACACCACAAGTGACTCAAGAGTATATATAGAACGTAAGATACATGCTAAAGGTTAATCATCAATACGAACGAGAGATTATAGATACTTGCTATGTATTATACACCACTAGTGACTCAAGAGTATATATAGAACGTAAGATACATGCTAAAGGTTAATCATCAATACGAACGAGAGATTATAGATACTTGCTATGTGTTATACACCACAAGTGACTCAAGAGTATATATAGAACGTAAGATACATGCTAAAGGTTAATCATTAATACGAACGAGAGATTATAGATACTTGCTATGTATTATACACCACAAGTGACTCAAGAGTATATATTGAACGTAAGATACATGATAAAGGTTAATCATTAATACGAACGAGAGATTATAGATACTTGCTATGTGTTATACACCACAAGTGACTCAAGAGTATATATAGAACGTAAGATACATGCTAAAGGTTAATCATCAATACGAACGAGAGATTATAGATACTTGCTATGTATTATACACCACTAGTGACTCAAGAGTATATATCGAACGTAAGATACATGCTAAAGGGTAATCATCAATACGAACGAGAGATTATAGATACTTGCTATGTATTATACACCACTAGTGACTCAAGAGTATATATTGAACGTAAGATACATGATAAAGGTTAATCATTAATACGAACGAGAGATTAGAGATAATTGCTAAGTATTATACACCACAAGTGACTCAAGAGTATATATTGAACATAAGATACATGATAAAGGTTAATCATCAATACGAACGAGAGATTATAGATACTTGCTATGTATTATACACCACTAGTGACTCAAGAGTATATATATAGAACATAAGATACATGCTAAAGGTTAATCATCAATACGAACGAGAGATTATAGATACTTGCTATGTATTATACACCACTAGTGACTCAAGAGTATATATTGAACGTAAGATACATGCTAAAGGTTAATCATCAATACGAACGAGAGATTATAGATACTTGCTATGTGTTATACACCACAAGTGACTCAAGAGTATATATAGAACGTAAGATACATGCTAAAGGTTAATCATTAATACGAACGAGAGATTATAGATACTTGCTATGTATTATACACCACAAGTGACTCAAGAGTATATATTGAACGTAAGATACATGATAAAGGTTAATCATTAATACGAACGAGAGATTATAGATACTTGCTATGTGTTATACACCACAAGTGACTCAAGAGTATATATAGAACGTAAGATACATGCTAAAGGTTAATCATCAATACGAACGAGAGATTATAGATACTTGCTATGTATTATACACCACTAGTGACTCAAGAGTATATATTGAACGTAAGATACATGCTAAAGGTTAATCATCAATACGAACGAGAGATTATAGATACTTGCTATGTATTATACACCACAAGTGACTCAAGAGTATATATAGAACGTAAGATACATGCTAAAGGTTAATCATCAATACGAACGAGAGATTATAGATACTTGCTATGTATTATACACCACTAGTGACTCAAGAGTATATATAGAACGTAAGATACATGCTAAAGGTTAATCATTAATACGAACGAGAGATTATAGATACTTGCTATGTATTATACACCACTAGTGACTCAAGAGTATATATAGAACGTAAGATACATGCTAAAGGTTAATCATCAATACGAACGAGAGATTATAGATACTTGCTATGTATTATACACCACTAGTGACTCAAGAGTATATATAGAACGTAAGATACATGCTAAAGGTTAATCATCAATACGAACGAGAGATTATAGATACTTGCTATGTGTTATACACCACAAGTGACTCAAGAGTATATATAGAACGTAAGATACATGCTAAAGGTTAATCATTAATACGAACGAGAGATTATAGATACTTGCTATGTATTATACACCACAAGTGACTCAAGAGTATATATTGTACGTAAGATACATGATAAAGGTTAATCATTAATACGAACGAGAGATTATAGATACTTGCTATGTGTTATACACCACAAGTGACTCAAGAGTATATATTGAACTTAAGATACATGATAAAGGTTAATCATCAATACGAACGAGAGATTATAGATACTTGCTATGTGTTATACACTACAAGTGACTCAAGAGTATATATAGAACGTAAGATACATGCTAAAGGTTAATCATCAATACGAACGAGAGATTATAGATACTTGCTATGTATTATACACCACTAGTGACTCAAGAGTATATATAGAACGTAAGATACATGCTAAAGGTTAATCATCAATACGAACGAGAGATTATAGATACTTGCTATGTGTTATACACCACAAGTGACTCAAGAGTATATATAGAACGTAAGATACATGCTAAAGGTTAATCATTAATACGAACGAGAGATTATAGATACTTGCTATGTATTGTTACCAGGGGACTTAAATTTAATAAAGGCGGAACTAAAATGGTAACGATGTTTGAAAATAAAAATAAAAAAAAGACAAAGACAAGTTTAATAATTAACAAGGCTCAAGTTTATTGAAAACAGAAAGAAATTTCGACGGTTCAGACTTTGTCATTTACAACAAAAGACATCCTGACACAAATCATCAGTAAAAAAAAAAAAACTTATGATTAACAAGATCATAAATTGTAAAAGTTATAAGCCCTTAATTGTAACATATAATAATTTAGATAAAAAAAATTAATCAACAGATTCTAAACATTTATCCCCCCCTTTTAGTATATATATATATGTTTATAGTTACAAAAATTTAACAATAAAAAAAAGACAATGAGCACAGCTTAATAATTCACAGAATTATAATTAATCAAAAAAAAAGATTATACGCCCTTAAAGTAAAAGTATAATAATTTAAAAAAAAAATTAATCAAGATTTTCAAAAAAAAAAAAAAAACTTATCCCCCCCCTTTTTAGTTTAGTTTATAAGATGATAGTTTCCTTTTAAACAGTAACAGAAATTAACAAAATATAAAAGAGCTTGATATTTTAAGTTCAAGAAAGATCATATCTATAGTTAACATGTTTATCACTAAACTAAAGTAACATAATATAATTGGTTTGAAAATTTCTTAAAAAAAAAAGAAACTGTATTGGCCAATAAATTTATATTTAAATAAAAAAAAAAAAGGAAAATAATTTAGAATTTTGAAATTTTGTTAATTGACGTCAATTATTTTAATTTAGAAACTAACCTCTTGGAGGTTGTTAGGACCGAAAATTGCATGCAGGCTCCACCCAATAAATTGTTATATAATTTATAAATAATTACAAAAGTCTACATCTAGAAAATAGTTTGAAGGAACACATATTTGCGGAAGTAAATTTAGGCACATAAATCATATGAGTTAGTTAAAGTTCAGTAAAGTCAGCTGTAAAAAAAAGGACATCACTTTTATGCACTTGAAAATCTGAAGTTATGTGATGCAAAAACGTGTTTTGCCAACAGGACGAAACTTGCTAGGATGATTCGCTGGTTTGCGCAATATGAGACAAGAATTTCTCTATTTCTCCTACCAGCATATTGGCTGTGGCAAACAAAAAACACGTTTCTTTTAGCGTCTGTGCAAGATCAGACATGTTGTAGCATTAATGTTCTTTATTGAAGAAAATATCTGGTTATTTGTCAAAATTAAAGTAAATTAATTGCATCACAGAAATTCGTTAAGATAGTAATTAAAAGCTTCTTAGATGATTATAAATTTATTTATATATATAGTTTTGTTTTAAAAGAAAGCTTGTATAAGACTTGTAAGATTCTTCAAAAGTCTATAAAACGAAATTTTCTGATTTAGAAGAAATTTCTCTAATTGTTTTATATTTGACATGTTCAATAGGATAATCTGATCATTTAATGTTCAACATTAGTCTGCACTTATTTCACAAAATTGTTCAAAACTTAAAATGTGCCTTTACAAGGTTTTGTAAATGATGTTTTAAGAAAAGAAAATTTTTATAATCATTTAGTTTCAAAAGAAAATAGAATATTAAATAAAACATGAAATACATATTTTAAAGAATACATGATAATTAACAAATTATTTTAAAAATTAACAAAATATATAATATGACAAAATCTGTAAGGTTGAAGTACCTGGTTAATCCTGTCGCAGTTCACGTGAGCATGTACCGAGAAAAATGATGGTTATTTTAACATTTTGAACTAGGTTATTTAAACTAAAACGCACGAACTGTAAATTAACATGATGTTGTATGAGACTTGTAAGGTTAGAGAGAAAAAAAACTTTTGTTAGATGAGTGATGCAGAATGTAGACCATGTTGTTATCACATCTAGACTGTGGACCGGGTATTAGAGAAGCTAGCTTGACCGGCGAATGGACTTTGTGTTCGGTATCAGGCGATGCTTGGTTTTGGAGCGGGCCGCCAGGTGCCAGCATCTGTCAAGGGACGGAAATTGGACGTGGAAGAGTGTTAATGAAGTTATATTGCGGATGTGCTTTTTGAATTTAAATGCTACAGCTCTCCCCCCCCGAAAGACGGAGTTAGGGTGGAGTCAGAAAAGAGGCCAGAAGGGCCTCCCGCAAAATTTTGAAAAAGGAGAGACAAAGGGCCAGAAGGGCCTCTAAGAAAAGATTGAAGCAAAGGGGCCAGAAGGGCCTCCTACAAGCTTCTGAAGAAAAGGGGCCAGAAGGGCCTCCTACAAAATTTAGAAACGGGGCACCTGATAGAAACAACGCTTCATAATGCTTTTATAATCACCACTCTAGGGTGTAGCCTCCTTCGGCAATTACTTATTAAATTTTGAAATTTCTATAGCGTCTCAGCTCTTCCCACCTATCATTGGGACAAGCCCCCGACAGAAAGAGCTGAAGGATGACGCAAAGGTCGACATTGCTGTGCATGAACTGACTTTGTACACTACGGTACGTGGGGAAAAGGGGTGGAGTGGCACCTCGGGAAACCAAGTGGAGGTGACCACTCCGGGGACCAAGGGAGGGAAAAGTGCATGGCACTAAGGACTTCAGGAAAGGTCGGACTCAGACGGGGGGAGTATCCTCTGAGCCGACCTTAACATTTAATTACAAAAATAAATAAAAATAAAAGAAAAACTCCTGAAGCCTTTTTGGGTCAGATCATGCTCAGCGTCGTTATTTTTTTAAATTCCTCTTCTCCCATACGAAGAGAAATTTAAACTATTCACGGCTCTTAACAATTTCCGTGAGAAAAAAGAATTTTGAAGGGTCTAAACAAATAATCCATTTGAAAAATAAACAAAGAAGCAGTATGAAACGTTGGGGAGTCAAAATTGTTTTAGTGCCCAAGGCAGGGCATGTGATGTTTGACTTAGGGTCTTATATGTGTATCATGTGCCCCAAAAAAAAGAATTTAATTTAATCAAAAAAAATTGTGTAAAAAAAAAAATTTCATCAAAATATTTAAGTGATTATAAAAGTGTAGCAAAAAAAAGGAGTGTGGCAAAAAGACAGTATAAAAAGGTGACCCACAATGTGAGAAAACCTAACTCCGGTTTTCTCAACCCTAATAAAAAAAACTAAATTAGGAAACAAACATGTTGACCTGCTAATAACAAACAACAAATAATTTAATGAAGACAAACAGGCCAACCATGTCGTCCTATATGCAAAAACTGGGCCCCTATAATTTGGAAAAGAGAAGAACAAAAAAAAATTTAGCACACAAAGATATATTATTAAAGAGTGTTCAACATTTCAATTTACTATTAAACAAATGCCACCATCTGCATCAACCAGTCCACCGCCATCTTGCCTATTGCTCATGATGATAAAATTAAAAAAAAAAATAAATAAAAATAATTTTCTTTCAAGATGACGAAAACAAAAAAATTCAAAAGCAAGCTCCGTGTTCTTTAACGGGTCCACTAATCGCAGCAAATCCACTGCCATTTTAACTGTTGCTGATAATAATAGATAAAAAAATAAACCAAGTAATTTAAATAAAATTTCTTTTAAGAAGATGCCCAAAAAAAAAAATTAAAGAGCCAGAGAAAGACTCAAGTATTATATGTAGTGTAGCTGTTGTGTATATGTGTGTGTGTAAGTATGAATCAATACAGACAACGAAAGAAAACTCGAGAAAATTTTTGAAGGAGTTTTTGAAATTTTTTTTTTGTTTTTTTTTTTTTGTTTTTTTAACTATTTTTGGATTTTATTATTTATTTAAAATTTTTTTTGGATTCCCGAATGACCCCGCTGTCTGGATCAAATTCAGTGAATGAGTCGTGTGCAGTGTATGTAAATATATATATATATATATATATATATAAAAAAAAATTTAAGCAGACAAAATAATAATAAAAAAAAATTTATCGAAATTGGTTTAGAAGTTTTTGTGTAAGTGTTTATAAAAATAAATAAATAATAAAAAAAGAGACTATAGATTTATAGAGCTTTAAATATTTAAACTAAATAAAAAAAATTTCATCAGCAACAGTTGTACAGTATTTGAAAAGCTGCAAAACATAAAAATGAGCCTTGTTTAACAAAATAATTTTGAATTTAAATTTAGATAGTTCCAATGCGAAATTTTGAAAATTAACTACGGTTCCAGAATTTAAAATTAACCACGCTCTGCTACCAAAAACATGTTACCAGGGGACTTAAATTTAATAAAGGCGGAACTAAAATGGTAACGATGTTTGAAAAGAAAAATAAAAAAAAGACAAAGACAAGTTTAATAATTAACAAGGCTCAAGTTTATTGAAAACAGAAAGAAATTTCGACGGTTCAGACTTTGTCATTTACAACAAAAGACATCCTGACACAAATCATCAGTAAAAAAAAAAAAACTTATGATTAACAAGATCATAAATTGTAAAAGTTATAAGCCCTTAATTGTAACATATAATAATTTAGATAAAAAAAATTAATCAACAGATTCTAAACATTTATCCCCCCCTTTTAGTATATATATATATGTTTATAGTTACAAAAATTTAACAATAAAAAAAAGACAATGAGCACAGCTTAATAATTCACAGAATTATAATTAATCAAAAAAAAAGATTATACGCCCTTAAAGTAAAAGTATAATAATTTAAAAAAAAAATTAATCAAGATTTTCAAAAAAAAAAAAAAAACTTATCCCCCCCCTTTTTAGTTTAGTTTATAAGATGATAGTTTCCTTTTAAACAGTAACAGAAATTAACAAAATATAAAAGAGCTTGATATTTTAAGTTCAAGAAAGATCATATCTATAGTTAACATGTTTATCACTAAACTAAAGTAACATAATATAATTGGTTTGAAAATTTCTTAAAAAAAAAAGAAACTGTATTGGCCAATAAATTTATATTTAAATAAAAAAAAAAAAGGAAAATAATTTAGAATTTTGAAATTTTGTTAATTGACGTCAATTATTTTAATTTAGAAACTAACCTCTTGGAGGTTGTTAGGACCGAAAATTGCATGCAGGCTCCACCCAATAAATTGTTATATAATTTATAAATAATTACAAAAGTCTACATCTAGAAAATAGTTTGAAGGAACACATATTTGCGGAAGTAAATTTAGGCACATAAATCATATGAGTTAGTTAAAGTTCAGTAAAGTCAGCTGTAAAAAAAAGGACATCACTTTTATGCACTTGAAAATCTGAAGTTATGTGATGCAAAAACGTGTTTTGCCAACAGGACGAAACTTGCTAGGATGATTCGCTGGTTTGCGCAATATGAGACAAGAATTTCTCTATTTCTCCTACCAGCATATTGGCTGTGGCAAACAAAAAACACGTTTCTTTTAGCGTCTGTGCAAGATCAGACATGTTGTAGCATTAATGTTCTTTATTGAAGAAAATATCTGGTTATTTGTCAAAATTAAAGTAAATTAATTGCATCACAGAAATTCGTTAAGATAGTAATTAAAAGCTTCTTAGATGATTATAAATTTATTTATATATATAGTTTTGTTTTAAAAGAAAGCTTGTATAAGACTTGTAAGATTCTTCAAAAGTCTATAAAACGAAATTTTCTGATTTAGAAGAAATTTCTCTAATTGTTTTATATTTGACATGTTCAATAGGATAATCTGATCATTTAATGTTCAACATTAGTCTGCACTTATTTCACAAAATTGTTCAAAACTTAAAATGTGCCTTTACAAGGTTTTGTAAATGATGTTTTAAGAAAAGAAAATTTTTATAATCATTTAGTTTCAAAAGAAAATAGAATATTAAATAAAACATGAAATACATATTTTAAAGAATACATGATAATTAACAAATTATTTTAAAAATTAACAAAATATATAATATGACAAAATCTGTAAGGTTGAAGTACCTGGTTAATCCTGTCGCAGTTCACGTGAGCATGTACCGAGAAAAATGATGGTTATTTTAACATTTTGAACTAGGTTATTTAAACTAAAACGCACGAACTGTAAATTAACATGATGTTGTATGAGACTTGTAAGGTTAGAGAGAAAAAAAACTTTTGTTAGATGAGTGATGCAGAATGTAGACCATGTTGTTATCACATCTAGACTGTGGACCGGGTATTAGAGAAGCTAGCTTGACCGGCGAATGGACTTTGTGTTCGGTATCAGGCGATGCTTGGTTTTGGAGCGGGCCGCCAGGTGCCAGCATCTGTCAAGGGACGGAAATTGGACGTGGAAGAGTGTTAATGAAGTTATATTGCGGATGTGCTTTTTGAATTTAAATGCTACAGTATTATACACCACAAGTGACTCAAGAGTATATATTGAACGTAAGATACATGCTAAAGGTTAATCATCAATACGAACGAGAGATTATAGATACTTGCTATGTGTTATACACCACAAGTGACTCAAGAGTATATATAGAACGTAAGATACATGCTAAAGGTTAATCATCAATACGAACGAGAGATTATAGATACTTGCTATGTGTTATACACCACAAGTGACTCAAGAGTATATATAGAACGTAAGATACATGCTAAAGGTTAATCATCAATACGAACGAGAGATTATAGATACTTGCTATGTATTATACACCACTAGTGACTCAAGAGTATATATAGAACGTAAGATACATGCTAAAGGTTAATCATCAATACGAACGAGAGATTATAGATACTTGCTATGTGTTATACACCACAAGTGACTCAAGAGTATATATAGAACGTAAGATACATGCTAAAGGTTAATAATCAATACGAACGAGAGATTATAGATACTTGCTATGTATTATACACCACTAGTGACTCAAGAGTATATATTGAACTTAAGATACATGATAAAGGTTAATCATCAATACGAACGAGAGATTATAGATACTTGCTATGTGTTATACACCACAAGTGACTCAAGAGTATATATAGAACGTAAGATACATGCTAAAGGTTAATCATCAATACGAACGAGAGATTATAGATACTTGCTATGTGTTATACACCACAAGTGACTCAAGAGTATATATTGAACTTAAGATACATGATAAAGGTTAATCATCAATACGAACGAGAGATTATAGATACTTGCTATGTGTTATACACCACAAGTGACTCAAGAGTATATATAGAACGTAAGATACATGCTAAAGGTTAATCATCAATACGAACGAGAGATTATAGATACTTGCTATGTATTATACACCACTAGTGACTCAAGAGTATATATAGAACGTAAGATACATGCTAAAGGTTAATCATCAATACGAACGAGAGATTATAGATACTTGCTATGTGTTATACACCACAAGTGACTCAAGAGTATATATAGAACGTAAGATACATGCTAAAGGTTAACCATTAATACGAACGAGAGATTATAGATACTTGCTATGTATTATACACCACAAGTGACTCAAGAGTATATATTGAACGTAAGATACATGATAAAGGTTAATCATTAATACGAACGAGAGATTATAGATACTTGCTATGTGTTATACACCACAAGTGACTCAAGAGTATATATAGAACGTAAGATACATGCTAAAGGTTAATCATCAATACGAACGAGAGATTATAGATACTTGCTATGTATTATACACCACTAGTGACTCAAGAGTATATATTGAACGTAAGATACATGCTAAAGGTTAATCATCAATACGAACGAGAGATTATAGATACTTGCTATGTATTATACACCACTAGTGACTCAAGAGTATATATTGAACGTAAGATACATGATAAAGGTTAATCATTAATACGAACGAGAGATTAGAGATAATTGCTAAGTATTATACGCCACAAGTGACTCAAGAGTATATATTGAACATAAGATACATGATAAAGGTTAATCATCAATACGAACGAGAGATTATAGATACTTGCTATGTATTATACACCACTAGTGACTCAAGAGTATATATATAGAACATAAGATACATGCTAAAGGTTAATCATCAATACGAACGAGAGATTATAGATACTTGCTATGTATTATACACCACTAGTGACTCAAGAGTATATATTGAACGTAAGATACATGCTAAAGGTTAATCATCAATACGAACGAGAGATTATAGATACTTGCTATGTGTTATACACCACAAGTGACTCAAGAGTATATATAGAACGTAAGATACATGCTAAAGGTTAATCATTAATACGAACGAGAGATTATAGATACTTGCTATGTATTATACACCACAAGTGACTCAAGAGTATATATTGAACGTAAGATACATGATAAAGGTTAATCATTAATACGAACGAGAGATTATAGATACTTGCTATGTGTTATACACCACAAGTGACTCAAGAGTATATATAGAACGTAAGATACATGCTAAAGGTTAATCATCAATACGAACGAGAGATTATAGATACTTGCTATGTATTATACACCACTAGTGACTCAAGAGTATATATTGAACGTAAGATACATGCTAAAGGTTAATCATCAATACGAACGAGAGATTATAGATACTTGCTATGTATTATACACCACAAGTGACTCAAGAGTATATATAGAACGTAAGATACATGCTAAAGGTTAATCATCAATACGAACGAGAGATTATAGATACTTGCTATGTATTATACACCACTAGTGACTCAAGAGTATATATAGAACGTAAGATACATGCTAAAGGTTAATCATTAATACGAACGAGAGATTATAGATACTTGCTATGTATTATACACCACTAGTGACTCAAGAGTATATATAGAACGTAAGATACATGCTAAAGGTTAATCATCAATACGAACGAGAGATTATAGATACTTGCTATGTATTATACACCACTAGTGACTCAAGAGTATATATAGAACGTAAGATACATGCTAAAGGTTAATCATCAATACGAACGAGAGATTATAGATACTTGCTATGTATTATACACCACAAGTGACTCAAGAGTATATATAGAACATAAGATACATGCTAAAGCCTAATCACCAACACGAACCTTTTATCATATAGTCTTGGGTTAGATCCCTCTCTTTCATCTTTTCTTTGCGGTTTCTCTTAACAAACGTTTTTACCCTTTCTACCCAGACGCTATTAGAGGATTTCAGGGTTAGGGGGTCTTCATTTTAAATTCTGTTTATAAAATTTAATTTAAATACATACAACAAGTTTATCTTTTCCAGTTGTGTAATTAAGGGTTTAAAATTTAATCTGCTAAGTGATTCCGTTTTACCAAAACTATTTGCATTATAGGATTATATAACCTTATTTGTTTTACATTGCAATAGATGTTAAATTTCTAAATTGTACAGCTTCAAATGACAAAAAAAAATTTAAGTAGATTACTTTGAATCCATCTCCTTCTTTTAGTAGTAGAAAGAGAGACGGGGATTATCGACCTTTAAGGTTTATGTCTCAGTTTAATAATCCTTAAGGAAATTACAATGTATCACTAAATAATTTACAGAAACATCTCTTTTTCGTCTTAGGACAAGTTGTAGATTAAACACTTTATAAAATAAAACTTTATAGCCTTCATGCTGTGATGTTGTCTCTATTGAATTGTTTGTAAAGTGAATGGTTTTCGTTAAGATATTGAAAATCGAAAATTTTGGAAATCAATTTTCAAACTTTGAATTTATTGGGTGAAAATAATTTAGTATGTTTTAGTAGTTTGGCCTTCATGCAGAGTTTCTTCTTTCTATATCGATGCATTTTTGGGATACAAATTGACAAGTTAAAAGAACAAAATAACGGTTGTATCGAAACTTAGGGACTTTCGAACATTTAATAATAATATTGTGAATTGTCTTTGGCACAAAAACAATATCTAAAAATTAGTAGAGAGTTCTGAAACACTCTGTATATTATTTTATATATTGCGGATAAAATACTTTTCATCTGTAAAGTAGGGCTATGCCTGAATTATAAATTGAATTTTGATGGTTATTAAATATGATTATGAATTACTACAGAATAAATATTCTGGATTGGTGTTATAACATTTTTATATTTGGACATTTTGTAAATATATGTAGACTTTGTTATTACTCAGAGATAGTGTGCTAAAATACGACAAGGCTAAGAATATATTCTAAGACTAATGTAAAAGAATAAGTCAAATAAATCACATAAATACAGCGATTACTAGATAAACGCACATACAGGAAGTAGAGAGATCTAAGTAACAGGTTATAAACAGTTTTTTTTTCTATAAAGCGGGTCTTAAATTTCACTTTATATCTAAATTTGCATAAACGTCATTCATACGGGTTTATATTCTGTATGCATATAATAAACCTTTGCTAAAATTATCATTTATATGAACGTGATGCAATATAATATTGAACGAAGGGTTGATGGATGAAATCTCATAAAAGTGGTGGAATTTTTACTCTTGTATATATTATGTATTAAACGATTTGAATAGACGTTCGAATAAATTGTATTTTTTATTGGTTTAGAACTTATAATTTGTGAATTAATTATATAGGTTTATCAATTACAAGCGTGAGTTTCATAAAATTAATTTTTGTTATCACAACCACACAAATTTCCACAACAAACAAAAGACAACTCTCTACAACGTCTAATACATCATTTTTAGTTGTTTTTACTATAGCTTATTGTAACTCCATACATTTTATCGTTCTGGAAGTTAGAGTTTTTAACACTTGTATCCATGTGTTTTTAACTCAAAGAAATGAAATTTAGTGGCGTAGTGAAACTGCCCCAACATTTTGGGTACTTTTGAAACGATGAAACTGCCCCGCTTATCAAAGAGGATTAGGTAGGGTCTATAAAAGCTGAAATTGCCCCGAGGCCCCAAATAATATTGTAAATTTTATTTTACTTGTTACGCTACGGGATCTAACCTAACCTAACCTAACCTAACCTGACCTAACTTAACCTTACAGGCTTATATGCTTGGTTGAGGTTAAATTTATACACATACTACCGAAATTGCGCTCGGGGCAATTTCAGCATTTCTGGTCTTGTGAGGCGACCCTTCTTGATCCTCTTTAACGAGCGGGGCAGTTTCATCATTTCAACGTACCTATAATATCGGGTCAGTTTCATAGTCCCCAAATTAAGTTGTTGTTTTTCTAAATAATATATAAATAAAATTTCTTTTTTTTAAGAAACTCTACAGTTTGGTTTATTTTCCAATTGAGTATTATTTGTTCTTATATTATTATTTTTTTATTCCATAATTGGTATTAATCAACTGATTTATTTTAATGATAATGTCTATTTTTTTTAGCATTAATTGGATAAGAATACAAAATGAAATGTATTATTTGCCTACCACATTTTGAACTTCCCGCTCAGAACTTATTGTTTTATCTATCCCACAAAAACCCAGATTGCAGGATTTAAATTTTAATTCAACTCGAGATAGAAATATGGTAACACAATAAAATATAGGTAATTTATTCAAAGCATCTTTAATGTTCAAACATCTAGTAACATGTTTCATCCATATGTTATAATTTCAATTTAAATATTCTAATATTGTTCCAAATATCTTGTCTTGCTATCATTTTTGAATTATAGATACAGCCTACGAACATTTAAGTTTTGTTTGAGGTGATTAAGTTTACACGCATTACATGTAATAAGTTTTCAATAGTTCAAATTGTATCAAGAAATAAATGACATCAAGTACAATCCTAATTTTGTATATTTTACGAGAAGGAGAATATATATATATATATATATATATATATATATATATATATATATATATATATATTATTGAAGCTGGCAATGTTAATGATATGATTGTGATATCAACATTAGTAAAATTTGCAATTGTAAAACAGGGTTCATCAAAAAATGTTGCAATGATTTCATACTATTCTGCTTATCATAGTTTCTTAATAAAATAAGTACTTTTTTGGAATTTTTTCGAACGATTTCAGATATGATATTTTACCTTAAAATTGGTTAACATGTGTTCGGTTGGTCGCTCTGTATACATCACAAGTTAGTAAGGTGAATCAATTCTGGTATAATAGTTTCTATAGCGGAAGTAATCGAACCGTAGTTACACACATTTCGAAATCAGTACAGAATACACATTGTTTTATAAATATAGGCTCACGTGAAAACCTTTCTATGATCACCGACCAATCCATCGATTGTGATTCCTGACATTGCAGGTGTAATTGAAATGTGGAATCTCCCGGTCCCGTGACAATTACTCTTATCTTATTTCTCGGCTTATTTCTACAATTTGTCGTAGAGAATATAGTTGTAAAATGTATAAATATATGCTATTTTTAATTGATTTATTTATAAAAATGGAAGGCTTTATCAATTGATCTTACAGTAATCCCCTTAAGTTGTTTACTTACAGTGAATTTTAAATGGAATCAATAACATGATTTCGTTTTTACCAGATTCTACTTTTATACCTATTATTACTACAATATACGTTAAATGTTGCTTCATTAGTGAGAATTATCGCTTTTAAATATTTTCTAATTGTATTTTTTAGAATTTGGCCTATTTACCATAATGGTTAGGTTTAATTTAATTTATAGTTGTATATGCCTGTAAACGTAGGCTTTTATAAAACACAAATTAAATAGTAGTTTTACGATTCCAGGTTTTGAAGTTCACCGTATAAAGACCTTTTCTTGTTTCTTGCAATGTCGATGTAGATAGATACAGTCTTGTTGGTGTTTATGGTGTTCACTGAAATCTCTTTATGTTGTCTACACTGCCAGTTGATTTTAGTTGTTTATATGAAATGATGATACTTTTCGTAACAGCTGTATCTGTTCTTTATACTCACTTATATATAGTGCGGATTTAAATTCCTTGTACCATAACACTCATGGCGGTGTTAGTGACATTAAGCTAAATTTTATATTTAAGAGAGAAATACAAACTTTAATCTAAGGTCACATTTACCAAACAGTGGCATTCAAATACCAATTCTTATTTTTGTGTAGTTCCTATAAAACAGTCACCTGATTTGCTCAGTTAATTTGAAAAATATTGCTTTTTAAAATCAGGTCAACGATTTTCGTTTACTGCAATAAAGAAATAGAACAATATATTGCTTATGAACTCATATTTTTATTTGAATATTTAAATAAACGGTGTTAAAAAGACATACGAAGAGAAACTTATTCTTGAACGTAACGATTACCAAAGAAAAACATTTTTTTTGTTATAACACTAAGTTTTAATGACCACCAACAAAAGTTTTTACCTGTTACATTTGAACCGCTATTATCTTTTACTTTACATTAGGAACATTGATTTTAGTTATTATTTTCAATTTGCCCTCCAATGTAATCTAAAAACATTGTGAAAAATAGAATTTTTTGTTTGTTGTTTTACTGATTACAAAATAATATATTTTCGTAATAACTGGAATTTTCCTCCGTAATTTTTAATTTATTTTAATTTTTTTGTCACTGAATACGTTTTGGATCAGTATTCGTGAAATTTATTTGTTGCCTTAGGCTTTCCATCATTTTAAAAAGCCAAAAATGATGAAAAGCAAAACATATTCTACTAGATACGGTTAAACTATATTTTAAATTTGTAATTGTACTGACATTTAATTTCATTATAGTTGCGTTTTATTGTAGTGAACATATGATCAATACAAAAATATAGCATAATAAATAAGATGTACAAATCATTACACACACATTCTGAGACACTCATTCACAATATAAATATTAACCAAACTAAACATTTCGTGGCCTAAAACGTCGATCGGTGGTTGTCATTCAAAAAGTGAAAATCAACCATGGACCCTATCTTAGATTTTTTTATATTATTTTCAACAATATCTCTATTGAGTTATGACCTAAACTAACTCCATTTTTTTTTTTTAAACACGTCTTGCATAAATATTATAAGATGAAATTAAGTTTAAATGCTGGTTGTCAAGATTTTGTTTTAATTTTATGAAAATTTATTCCTTAACGATAATTTTCTATTATTTACACACTTGTTTGAGTCACTATTATTTACATTTCACCAAAATTTGAAGTGTCGATTTTGATAAAACTCCATCTGAGAAACAATATTTTGTTTTTTACCGATAATATACGCAGGAGCACTTTTGGAGACTATAAGAACAAAACGTTTAGTTTGGATGGATAATAGCTGCTTGGCACTTAATAGAAAATACTTTGCCAACATAACAAATTTGGTTAAAATATGTCCATTCGTTGAAGTTGTAGATTACTGTCGGACGACAGTAATCTACAACTTACGACTATATGTAATCTACTATACGTTATTGCCATAAGACTTTTTTGGAAAAAGACATAACAGTAAAAAATAAGACACCGGTTAGTTGACCTACTACATATTTTTTTCTAAACTTACGTGTGAGAAAGTCCTCAGAAAATACAAAGTGTTTCATACAACATAATAAGAATTAAATATTATTTCTAAAATTCAGCCCGAAGATAAAAACAATTTGCATTAGTTATATATGTGCTAACGTCATATATACATTATTAATGTTAACTTTCGCTTCAGCTTAGAAACTTTGTTCCTTTTGACTGTTGAACGTCCCAAGAAAAAACAAAATCTTTTGTTAAAACACCGTGATAAACTTATTATGAGATTATAATAATATTCTAAATTTAAATAGAGAGCTACTTAACCAATAACTTACAACATTTCTTTTTTTTTTTAATCTTACAATAATCATTAAGAGTGTGAAAATTTTTGAAACATCGTTCGAAATTTTTGATTAGTCGAAAAGGGGGGGGGGCTTTTCAACTATAACATAATTATACCCAATTACGAAATTCAGTGAAAAATATAAGCTATCGTGTATGTAAAGTAATAACACCTGGAAAGAATTTATAATAGGAAAATAATTAAAAAATTGTATTTTACAATATATATATATATATATATATATATATATATATATATATATATATATATATATATAATATTAAATAATAATAATATAGACTGTGAATTTTTAATTATTCGGTCCGAATTAAATTTTATGTATTTAATACAAAATCTTTATAAAAGAATGAAGTAATATGTGTATTTAAACTAATGAGTTGTTTGGATGGTATTTTTCCACCGAATCATGTTTTTTCTATCCTAATCTTTAAAAATCAAAAGATGCAAACAAATAACATAAATTGTTCAGTAAATAAAATAAAAATGAAATAAACTCAAAGTATTGATCTAGCGATTCTTGGATTTCATGAACAAGATGGATTATTTAACTGTTACCTATTTTACAGATATCTTCCTTAAATATAAATAGAATTTATTTGATACGTTTTAATATGAGATCAACATATAATAAAGTATTTAATATTTAATTTCTTTTATGCTAAAAGCTTAATTTTTTTAGTTTTTAACGAATATTGACTTGTTAAAAGGATGTGGATTTCTGAAATACAATTCAATTAATAATCCTGTTAAATCTATCCATCTACTTCTACTGTTATTCTTTTGATTTATTTAATACCTGGTTGGACGAAATTTACTTATGCTGAAACATATCTTGTAAACAGGTAGAATGAAAACTGTAAGATCCGATTAAACTCACAATGAGGTGTGTTAAGATTAACAAATTAATTATGTAAAATATCATCTTCTTCGCAAGTAACTTCATATCTTACTTTTCCCACAATTTGCAGATGAAGGTTTTATAGAAATATGAAAAATTAAAGACCATAGTATGTATGTATATATTATATAATTGAAAAAATAAATAAATGAAGTTCTTCATTATTTTTTAGCTATGAGAACATTCGCAATTTGTATAACCAAATATGTTAATATAGGTTATATGCAATTAAACAAGGTAAGTATTAATCAGTTTTACAAAATCTACTTTCAAGTTTATTAAGTTATGGATGATATGCGGAACATGAACTTCGTATTGCTTTTAAAAATTATATTGAGTAATATTAAACATTAAAATTTATTCATTTGAAATGAAAACTGAATGACCTCTTATTCTATTCAGTTTACATATGCCCTACATTTTTGCAATGAGTTATTGGTTTTTATTTTATTTAAATAATGGTAAGGGTCTTTGGCCGGTTCAAGCCGTTGTTACACTTAACGGCTGACAATGTGTTAGACTCGTTTATTAGAATCTTCTATTTCACTTACAATATGATATTTCTCATCAGCTGATGTAATTCATACGTAAATTATAGCTCTCTAAGAGCGTGTACAAGTGTTGTTTTAATTAAGTCAAGTGGTTTCTATGCTTGCACCCAAATGCGTTCTACTTTTCAAGACGCAGCTCTCATAAGATTGTTGAGGCATCTTGCATAAATATACGCTACTGGTCATTATATAACAAATAAAATTTACTTTTATGTGTAAAATCGATTTCAATATTTATTTTTTGTTTAGTTTGTTCAAAGACAGGGTAACATTTTCAAAATTGCTTTGTTTAAAAAAATTATTTTATGAAAAATAAAAAGGCATTAGGAGATTAACACAAACATACACATACACAAAAATACGTCAAAGTCAATACAAAGTTTTCCAGGTCCGGTGTATTTTTATTTTATCTTCCAATGTAATATTGTACTTTGTAAATTAAGACATTCTTCCTTAAAGCTTTTTTCCATAGTTGTATTAATTTAAAACATTCATTCTACTATTTAAACAAATTTAGTTTTCTATTGTTTGCATAATTAGACTAGACAATGTAGCTTATATAGCCGACATACTAACAGATGATCATAATTTAGGGTTTTCAGTTTTACAATGAAGATGTGTTAAGTGATATTATTTTCTTTAAAGTGGTTAAAAATTGACTTTAACAACTGTCCCTTAATTAGTGCACATGTTATATTTGTTCATACATTACATTTCTATTAAATTACATAAGCAAAAATGTTAAACTTAAATGAATTCATTCGAAGAAAAAAAAGGAATAATTCATTTACAAAAGAAAATATAAACTTTTAAGTAAAAGTTTTTTTTTTTTTTACTTACTCACATAAACATATTGAGAAAGTTATGTTAAGAGTAAAAAATACATAACTTAAGTTAGTTTTTCTCTGAAATATTAATATTTATTTAAGAGCAAAAAATGTTTTTGGTACATATTTGTGTCCATGTCCGTATGTCGTTTTTGCAGTGTTTACCCCCTAATGAAGTTTTAATCGAATCTAACTAGTAAACATAACTTGGTCTCAGTATGTTTTTTGGCGTGTTTTTACGATCAGTAATCATTTTTGGTTGCCGTTATACTTTAAAAAAACCAAAAGATAAAATTTCGATTTTATAATAGAATTTATAATTTGCAACAAACTTTTTTATAATAGTTTGCCGAAAAATCCAAACAACGTATAGGTCAACATCTCCCCAAAAACGTCGTTTTGGGTATCATCCCTTAAGAAGAAGCAGAAGTAAGTCGAGCGTCATCTCAAAAGTTTGAATATGTAAAATTCAGAGTATCAATTTCGATTAAATGTAACGAAAACGAACTCAAATGAAACGTTTCCTGGGTAATTTAAAAATATCTAAGAGAACCATGATCATCATGAGGTGTATATATACTCGGGTTTTGTAATATATCATAATATTTACAAACTGCCATTGATTTACTTGCGCTTTACTACATTGTATACGTTTTATATTTTCAAATTTTTCGGTGCGTTGGTCGTGGTATAATTCCTCCTATAAATCAATAAATCTCATATTGACATATTTGGACAAATGGTGACCTTTGTTTGGGTCCTTAGATCATACATTATAACATTTTTTTTTTTTTTTTTTTTTTTTTTTTAAATAAAAAGAGTAAATTTTTATAAAATTAGAATGTTGTATTTTGTTTCGTCAGCTAGTCCCAAATTGTGACTTTTAATGATATTTGTTTTTTTATATATGTGTACTTGTTTTGAGAAAGTTCATTCACCACTTATTGTCTTTGTATTACATGGATTTCATTAAATTTATTGTAATTTTACTTTGTAAAGTATAATTGAATGAATTAAAGATAATTATTTCTTACAATAGCTTTCACTTTTGTTTGTTTTGTATTGTTTAAACTAAATTTAAACTTTACCACAAAATAAAAAATATTTAATATCTTTTCTGTTTAAAAATTGTACTTGTGCTGTCGTTTGGGGCATTATGCCACAACATTGTGCTCAAGCTATGATGTATTAAATAAAAGAGGTAATTGAATTTTTTAATTTTCTAATTTTACATCTCCAACTCCCTTCACATTCGTTCTTTCCTTTCTGCAAATATTTTTTGCCGTTAATAAAGAAGAATATATCTTCACAGGAATTTCCCTCCGTAATGTTTAATTTATTTTCATTTTTGTCACTGAAAGTAAAGTTTGATTAATTCAGCTCAATTACTATTCTTTGTAAGGTACAGAAAAAAACTTTTTTGTCTTTTTTCTTTATTCGTGTGTGTTTTTTGTAAGAAATAACCTAATTGTAAATAACAAAGACTATCCTCTAAATTATATTAATTTAGGTTATTTTTTTACAATTTTTTAAGAAAAAAGTTAAAGAAAGTTTACAGTGTGGTAACTTTTAAATATGAAATATTTAAAAAAAAATTAAAATTATAATACTTTTCATTAAAACTTCGTCATACTCTGACATGTAAAGTAATTTCATGTCAAGTTGCACAAATTAACATTTTGATATCACGTAAAGAAATTAAAGTTTTATTAAAATTATTATATTTAAAGAAGATTTATAAAATACACAAAGGAAACTCTTGTAATTTTAATACTATTTATTAAATTAATTAAACAAATCGTAATTATGGCAATAAAATAAGAACTAATAAACTTTATATAACGTATCATTTCATTTCAGTAATTCTTTTTTACCATATTTCAGAGATTTTTTTTGGTTCTGTTCAGTTGAATGAAAAAACCGCAAATCATAGTGAATAAAAATAATTTATTTTCTTCGTTTAATATAAATAAGAATTTAATTCTTGTATTTACAGATAGAGTAAATATATATATTATACGTACTGCATTGCTTCACTTTCGTCATCCACGATAATTGGTAGAAGCGCTCTATTGATCAGAATTGTATTAATTTATTGATGGAACGTTTTTGGATTTTTACAAATTACGTTTAAAAAGTAACATACACCAATAACAACGTCTTATACTACCATATAACTTTAATATACAAACTCTGTTCTTAAAACTGTTTCGAACTGTCCTGAGCCCATCGGTCAGGCTTAACGTATACACTTAAAAACAAAGAGGAAATCAAAGAGTAATCTAGAAGGAACATTCTCGGTTTTGGAATGATAAAATCCGAGTATAGTCAATAATGGGAAATTGTATCATGTTTGAATCACTTTAAGCGTAATTTGCATGATTAACTGTTTAAGGTATAGAATACAATTTAAAAATCTTCTTTTAATTACCAACAATAATTAAAAATATACTTTAAATCGGTTATTATATTCATTAATTGTTTTATGATAGTTGGGTTTTACCATCTAATATTAATAAATTGAATTTGTAAAAACTATAATAAAATCTATATTACTTTGACCCAACATAAATAAACCAGTAATAACTAAACAATTATATACAACTACATCTCTAGTTATACATAACTATCCACGCTTTTGAATTATTTATTTAAATTTTGAAAGCTTGTGCGTGTAAACAGAAATGATTTGCACTTTTGAATAAAATTTAGATTCGTTGACAAAAAATATATAATTAGTGGTTTCAAGATTTAGCAACAACTATGTAATGTTCTAAGATATGTAAAGAATTTACATTCAACCACACTAAAAACAGTTTTACATATTTAACCGTGCTTTTGTAATGGTATACGTTTCAGTGAAAATTATAACTGTCGTCAGTCACGTCGTATTTTAATAAAACTAAATAGCCAAATATGTTGCTAAGCGCAAAACTCGAGAACGGCTGGACCGATTGCTTTGATATTATGTATAATAATTCAGGTTAACCCCAAAACGGTTTTAAAACCATTAACTGAAGTCATAGGATGTTAGGGCTTCTCCTCACTGGCCTTTAAAGTTACCATGTTATTGTTATGGAAGAAAGATTTGTTTTGATTTAAACTGATGAATAATTTAAAATATTGTACTCAGCTGTTTATTTAAAGATTTGTTTTGATTTTATCAGATGACTAATTTAAAATATCGCAAACAGCTGTTTATTTATTTATGTTAGGATTTATAAATCAAAAACTTTAAGATATTTTTTTGTATAAGTGTCAAAACAAATTTTACATAGAGGTTATCAGTGATTGTGATATTTCACAGTCAATCACTTCAATAGTTTAACTAAATAATGTTTTCATCTGTTAAATGAAACTTGATCTTTGATCAAATACAAGATTTTAAAATATTACTATGGCACATAACAAAAACGTGAATTTTATGAAAGTATAAGAACTGTAGTAGGATTAGAAATATTGATTTTAGCAACTATTGATTTTATTACTTTCATAATGGTTTTTGTCATCTCTTGGTAGATTATAGTATATAGTGAATATTGACTTATTTGTATACTAAAGATAACTATTATTTATTTATTATTTCATGTACTCTTTTCAATTAATTGCTAAAAGTAGTGGAACGATATAAATAATTATGAATTTATTATGAAATAATAACTTCTAACATAACGATATTTAGTTTTAAGTCAATAGATTAAAACAAATTAAAATATTGAATTTTGACAAATATTGACTTCCAACTAACATAAAGGCGTTTATTTCTCTATGTATTAGGCGTGTTAAATGTTAGATTATGTTGTTTTGACGTCTGACCTTTGTACTTAGTAAACCAAGCAACAAACTGCACAAATCGGTAATTCATGGCCCAATACACTACTGCAACTATAACGGAAATGTAACATCAACTGAAGGAAGTTGAGGCTAAAGGACACTTCTCTGTCTTTTTGTGATATGTCTTGAGGCGCTTGAATTATTGAGATTCTGAGACAAAATTATGATTATAAAGCGATATTTTATTGTAAATAATGGATCAACTCTAGTTGTGAAGTGCAAACTTCAACATTAAATTTTTTGAAGTAATATTGAATAATTATTTTTATTTTTTAGTCTATAAAATATTTAATAACTTTCTATCAATGAAAACAATTGTACAAACCGTAGAACAAACCTATTTTTTAAACTAGAAAATGTGCTTTACCTAGATTTAAAATTCACTAACTATATAATATAGTATATGTAAAACAAATTGAATATATCTAATAATGTCTATCAATCGAAAAACTACAGTTATGATATTTTATGTTATATTGTAGTCTTTTGAGAACATAATTATAAATAATAAGGTAGTAAATGGCATATTTAATCAAAATATTTTACTAAAATAGCAATAATCGAACGTGGCTGATACTAACAAGAGCATAGAAGTGATAGAGAGGAAGAGAAGTAAGTTGTAAGTTGTAGTTTATATTATTTATTGATTCGTGCAATTTTATGCACGTTGCTTGCACTTCCCTTTTTTATGACTGACTATAATAGATTAGTCAATTAGCATTAGTTAATAATCTAGTTTCATTATTCCACGAGCAAGGTAAATTGAAATATTGGAATTTTACGGCATAGCTTGTTACTAGAAGTTTATTAACACACCTATTTAATTTAAAATAAATTTAAAAATGTTTAAATTACCTGTCTTTCTACCACATCATAGATGTTTGAACATATTTTGTTATTTTCTCTCGTTTTTATCTGATCCCTTCTAGATAAATAATCTATAGGCGAAATATCAAAAAAAAAAAAAAAAAAAAAAAAAAAAAAAACACATAAACAATTTAATTTAAATAGAAGGATTAAAAGGATAAACAAAAATATTTGTTCAAAAAAAATGATAATAGGAAATTATAAACTTATTTCAATATTTAAAAAAGATTATTACAATACTTAATATATATATATATATATATATATATATATATATGAAGTGGGTGATAACATATGTAAAGAGTTGTAATTTCTATTGAGCATAGTGTTTAGATTCACAAGTATAATTTATAATTCCATTAATTTCAATAACAGGAACATTAACTCAAACACAACAACGGTAATAACTTATTAGTTATAGTTTCGGTTAAAAGAACAATTCATCATTGGTTTGTCTGTAAAGTCTATATAAAACACTCTCTCAATTTCTGATGATTTAAAATGATCAGAAACAAATTGTTATCGCGTAAAGATATAATAACATAGGATGGACGATAGATATTTGATACATTGATATTTGAAGTTGTGTTTGTGAATAAATTTCACTTCACGAGAGTTTATATAATTACGTTAATTTTATAATATATTTCCGATATTCCACAAGAATTCACTTATAGTAAAAATTTGAAGCGAAAATCGTAGATTGTATACTTGCCATAATCGATAGGAATATGACGCCTTGAAAAAAAAAAGTATAAATAAAGAATTTCTTACTACCTCTCTGGAAATGGTAATTGGTGATAAATGTCGTTCTCTCACCTTTTTAGGAGTTACGTTTTATTTATGTCTTCCCGGGGAAAAAGTCAAAATACTTTTAAATAAATTCACTCTCCCGTGAAACAGTACGTCACATTCAGGCGGATGTTTTGATATATTGAGGATCATAAACTACACCCAATATCGTAACGGCAATATGTCGTAGGAAAGTTTAAGAAGTACGCACTGAAATTACCTTTTAAAATATGTTTAACTTTGTTAACTTTGTTTCATGTTTAAATATGTCTTCGTGTTTATGTTATATATTCAAGAAATAATATAACTTGTTTATGTTATATAGAAGGTTTTTACATTTTAACTCGTTATGCAATATTATGTTCATTCACTAATATTATATAATTGAAATATTTTTATAAATCTTCATATTATGTCACATTAGTCGTCATGTTTGCAATTTATTTAAATTATACATTGAATGGAATGATTTCCGTATACGCCTATATTTCAATTGTAGTTTTGAAATTACAATTATAAATGTAAATATTAACTATGTCCCTGTATAAAATAAGTACATGTATTTAAAAAATATCCTGATTAAATATAACTTTCATATCATTTGGTTACTATATTCATAAAAATATATTAAACCTGTACAGCTTTATTGATTGTATTCCGTGGTATTAGAGGAAGTAGAAAAAATATTTAACTTATAAATTATTATGTGTAATAATATATTTCTATAACAAAATATTAAATTTATGGATGATTTTCAGTGGATTTTATACTTACATCTCATGTTAATGTTCACATAGTTTTTAAAAATGAATTTTTATTTAAGAAATACTATGAACCATTAAGATTATATCTGAATTTATTTTGACCATAAAGTTTTAATTTTTGGCAAAGCAAATAATAAATTTTTATTATTTATATATTTAATTTACTTTCTCTTTACGGTTTCGTTAGGTTCATTGGTGACTATAATTTACTTAAAATATAAAATAAAATTTGGTGGTAGTTTGTTTAATTAAAATTGTCCATTAATTTGTACTTATCGACTCTGAAGTTCTATTACAGTTCCAATGTTCCCGGTTCCTTGAACGTGGTTCCCGCGTAGACTGCCAGTAGATGGATTGATTTGCCTTAGGCCTATTCTTTTTCGACGAATCTTATTTTCTTCATACAATTTTATTTTAACATACTTTTGTGACGACGATTACTTTTTAATTTATTCGATGATTATTCCTGTTCAAACACTTGTAGAACGACGCTATTACTCACACACTTTTATGACGACGACTCTTTTTAACTTATAAACGACGATTATCTTTTAATTAATTATACTTCGAACGACTATACTTGTACAAAACGACGCAGTTACTATTTAATTTCGACGGTTCATTTCGGCTAAATCTTTCACAACATTTTTTTCTTTTTGCTACTAAGAGAAACACTTTCTCCGGAACAACCTTATTCAATAAGTCAACAACCAAAAAGACCCCTTGCGCTTCTTTTCTATCCTTATTTATAATTTTAATTTTTAAACTGCTTTATTCCGATCTTCTGCTTTCATTGGCTTATTTTAAATCTTTTACGTTACTTCAGAAATGATGCAATTCCTTTCATTGGCCCTTTTCAAATAATTTCGGTTGAAGGCATTGAACTTTTGAATGCTTTATTTGACTCCTTGGGGTCCGTGACTGACTTTAGAATAGTTTTTCTAGCTGTCAACCCTTTCAACTCTTTACAATTTATGGCCTGCCGAGCACTGACCTTTTGGGAGCCCTCTATTTCTTTACAATATATTAAACATGATAATTTCATGTCACTGTTAATTGAATTAAAGTTAACATTTATTGTGATTTTATTTGTTAAAATGGGATTAGTCACTAGAAACTAATTAGCAGTGTATTGTACTGAATGTTCATAACTGAAACAAATTCATGTGTTCTTTCGAAACAGATTATTATTATTATTATTTTTTCAACAATCATTATTGTTTTATTCTACCCTTATTAAAGTAGAGTAAAAAAACAAATTAAAAAAATATATATTAAAATCACCATGATTCAGTAGGGATCTTTAGGGAAAAAATTATTTAAAAAATAATATCTTAGATAAATCTTCATGAATATAGAAGTTATTTCAAATATATTTTTAAAGTCTAACATGTAGCCATAATTATATATTACCTGTGAAAATGGTTTGAAGGAAAGTTTCTTATAAACTGTAAAAGAAACACTCTTTCCTTAAAATAATATAGTATCGATATTTAATATCTTATAATTTGAGTTTTTAACTCTTCAAATTCCAGATACAACCAATAAATTATGTTGAAAATAATTGGTTTTTAGTAGCGAATACAAGACATCTTTTAGAGATAATTTTTCACAGCGGCAAATATATTTATTGCCATATTTCTTAGGGTTATGGTTTCAAGGTTTATGGATAAAGTAAAACTTATTTTAGATTTATCTTAATTAGCGTAGGAAAAGTTACAATTATTATTGTATTATTTTGTTATCAATTAAATACTGGAACGGATCAGCTGCCGTAAGGATTTGTTTATTTTAAATCATTTTATCACATTAAAAGATAATGTATTAAATTATCAACTTACAGTATTTATAAAATCATCTCATTATATTCTACAATTTCACATCGGATAACCTACTTTATAGTTGAATTAACCTTCTGTCTAACTAATAGTGTTTACAATTGTTGTTTTTATTAACAATTTTAATTCTTTGCTTGCAAACTCTTATCTTACTTCACATGTTGTACCTTTAAAAAGACTGGTGGGATTTAAGAATAATTTTACACCCCTAATCAGTAGTTAATTAAATTAAAAATTTGTTTAAATTAATCAACTCTGTGATAGTGGTTTGTTTTATATTATCATATATATTCAAAGATTTTTCACTAATGTATACGATAAAATTTACAAAATAATTTTAATATCAATTTCTAGAGATCAATTAAATTATTAACACATTATAGTTTGCATTTCATAAATGTAAACATCACATACAGGAGTTAGTTAATTATATTTAAAAAATACGTTTGAATTTATAGAACAGAAATATTCAAATGTCATGAATCAATGATAACCTGGAGGGAAACATTAAGTCTCTATAATTGAACTTAGTAATTTATTATTCGTATTTGTTTGTAATTTAAAATACATTCCACGGAACATTTGTAGAAATTGAAAGATTTGCACTTCGACACTGTTGAAAAATAATTTCCTCACTAGAAGATATTTTTGATACTTTATTTTCAATATTAATAACAAATTCTAATAACTAATTAAAAACATTACTCGTTTAAACATTATTTATTTTTTAGTCTTTGTTTTATCGATACAAAATGTCATCAGTTTTTATTACTAATAGTATTTAAATAACGTTTTTATTTGTGCCAAAATTGAAGCACTTTTCCTTCCATTTGACAGTTGAAAACATAAAGTATATTTTAACCAAAAAAAAACAAAAACAATTTAACCATTTGAAACATATGTGTGCTACATATTACAATTTCGTGTGTATTTTTTCACAAGTAAACAAGGGGTACTTTCACAAGTAATCATACTACGTTTTGTGAATAACCAAAACTTAATTCATAGCTAGTTCTATTTACAATTGTAAAACTGTATGCACACAATACATGAGAACTACTGTTTATCGAAATTTTTATTTAGTTTACTTTTCTTAGCTATTATTATTTTGTGAGTATTCAGATAATATCGTAAACAACCTTAACTATTAATTGGTGTGGTAATCTTCGAGAAAACAAAATTTTGCTAATTGACAAATATAAAAAGATTGAAAATTCTTTCTCTATATGAAAACGCAGCTTTAGGAATAATATTTTATTGTAAATAGTACCTTGAATTCACAAATACTTCCATTTATCTGTTTATCAAGACTTATATATTTGTACATAGACTACCTGCATCTCTTGAAACAATTTCCTTGACCTTGCTCACTTGTACGTTTACTACGCTTCTAGTAAATTGATATAATTATGAAGTTCCGTAATACTAAGCAAAAGACGATTTTGTTAATTGAATTTCTTTGTATAAAAATTAATTGAAAGTAATTCAATCAAGTTATTTAAATGACTATATATATATATATATATATATATATATATATATATATGTATATATATATATATATATATATATATATATATGTATATATATATATATATATATATATATATATAAAGTATTTTGATATGACCTTGTATGCAATAACACATTTTATATTAAAAGTAAATAACACGACATTGGTGGTGTATAGTTGTTGCAATGTTATTTTTCAGATTTAGTCCTTTCTTTTATTTTGCGCAGTTTACAATTTTTCACTAATTCGAATAAAATTTAAATTCTAGGTTCTTGATGTTAAACAATAATTGCAAATTGTATAAAAATTTACTTCCTTTTTAATATAATTTGAATAGAGAATAATTAACATAATATAGTGGTTAATATTAAACTCTATGTCTATAAAGTAAGAAGTCCTGACTTACTGGTTTATAATCACAGTAGAACAATAACTCCTTAAGATAATTATCTGAAAATTTGAAGGTATGTTATTATACTGTGTTAGATGCCGAATAAGAAAATATTTTGCGAAATGTTGATTTTAAGGGGTAGAAAATTAGTTTTTAAAATGTTAATGTAGGCTTTACACATGCCGATTTGTAGCCTTTGAATGTTTATAAGCATTTCTACAGTTTGCTTAAAATAACAGAGATAAAACAGCTGATTGAGTTCATCAGCATCAATAATTAAATTATACTGATAACTTTAGGTTATGACTAGCTTGGACTAATATTATAAATAATTTGTAATGACCATAGCGACCATTCCCATAATCCTAACCTAGACTATTGATAAAAATTAATGTTTTACTAAATCTTAAATAATCAACTGATTATGAAAGTAGTGATATTTTTATTTGTTCAAAATCCTGTACAAAACAATTTGTCTACAAGGAAACACTTCAGTGACAAAAAGTATACACAAATATATTTGTGTGTATGCGTGAATGAGTGCGTGTGCAGAAAAATAAATAACGAGCTTTGAACCTTTAAAAGTGTAGATTTATAAATATATATTTTATTATAGATATGTATAAAAAACTTTCTCAAGAAATATTATTGCCTTAAGCTATTTTCATTTCCCATTATAATATGTATATACGGTATATATATATATATAGCTAATTTATAAAGCCATCCTGAATTTGAAATATTCGCGTGCTCCCCGCCGATAACAGTTAGTATTATCATATTGATACGAACATGTTACATATTAAAAGTACAGTCCCTTAAGTAATATATAAGAAAGGAAATTTGACTATTTTTTGTATGTTTCACGCAATTTCACAAATAAATATCAATTCTATTTTGTTAATTTGACAGTCAATTTTTACTTTGACTAAAATAATAAACACCTACCAGTTTCTCCATTAGAATTCTAGTTGGCTAACACTTTGATAAATTTATTTACGATTGTAGCTATACTGTATATTAAACAATTTTTTTTGTGGCAAGTTTTATGTAAGAGAATTATTTATATATTAAGTATATATTTACATATAAAAAAATAATAGTAAATATGATTAGAAGTGTTATTAGGATTATGAATTATTGTTACGTAATTTTAATATCTTACGGAATTTATACTAATTTTAGAATTTGACCACACTTTACTGCTTTATCTTATTTCAAACATAAGGTCTAATAATTTAATAATAATTATTATTGCATCTACAATTAAAATACAACATAAATAATACATTTCAGAAGAAGAAAGTTTGGTTTTTGTATGCTTATATTGATTACCCGTCATTACTGGATAATACACTATCAATATTTATTATTTTGATTGCAGCAGCGTTGTTTATAATTAAATCCAGTGTTTCACAGAAGTCGCAACTTTTGTCTCTATTAATATTTGCCTCTCCCTTGCTCGGGAGATAATGAGCCTCGTAAACTCCATTGGCAAAAGAGGATTGGGGAGGCGGTCATTAGCATTCTGTAAGGGGATCACAGTAAAGTTATAATTAAACTTCTAATATCTTGAAAAAATTAACCTTTCGTGGTCTTTTCTTTTAACTCTGACGCGGATGAAATTCGTATAATTTGTGTTCACATTTCAAAACAGCTTTGTCCAAGAGTAATATTTGAGTGTTAGAATAGTGTAGAAAGAGAGTTAATTTTTAAACAAATAACAACAGAAAATCAAAACTTTTCTTCATCTATCAGTTAAATTCATGTAAGTTCTCAATATGGCCGAATTTCGGAAGCCCAAAAAGGCCTCCTAAGAGTGTATGGTTCAAAATTTTGTAACGTAAATCTATAATTACAGGATTTCAAATATAATCACATTTCTTTCAAAGATTATTTTATTTTCAGTACTCTAAAAAATATACAATGGTTTAGAAGATAGTGGTTCTCAAAAGTTGTTGAAACTACAGGATTGTTAGTCTTGGAAACAAACAAACTACTAATAGAAAAAGTTGAAAGAATAAAATAGAGTGGGGGATATTCAGATGTTATACTGTTTACCCTCACATATTTGGCAGCGGTAAAACCCATTAAGCACCAACTTAGCTGCATGGCTTGTTAATGAGTGTTTAGCGTATTAATGTGGAAAAAGCACTTAATACTTATACAGTCGAAAACTTATTCTCAAATGTTTCAATACTATCGGAGTAAAAAATCTTCTTTGAAGGCCTCTAACCAAATTTATTTTACAAATACATTGTAGATTTTATTAAATTAGTATTTAACACCAAAATTATAGATAACCATAGACCCCCACAACACCAATTTTTTAAACATAGACGCGTGAAAACTATCGGGTTCCCTCTTCTTCCTCCAATTTATGAGTAGGTCACTTTTACATTTCAAATACAAATGAAGTCATGTGACTAATCATTTATATTTGCCTTTTTATTCTAGAAAATTAATACAAACCGAATAAAACCATGGTTTAAATATTTTTGTAATTATTTTGTACGATTTCAATCTGCTTACAAACCTACACAAAAATAATGATTTTTTTACAATTGTACAATTTTACAATGTTTTGAAAAATATCAGCCCAAATAAAAAAGGAAGTATTTTGAAACTTTAAAGTAACCCACCAAAATTGTGGAAGTGAACTCCAAAACGTTGAAATATGACCAAAAGCAAACATTTTGTGCCTACGAAGAACGGTTTATGTGACAAAAAATCATGAATACATAAATTGTGCATGGGTAATAAATGAGTAAACTTGAATATATAAATAGATTGTAATATGTTAACATTTAGAAATTATCAGACACACTATAAACTATATAAATAACATGTTTTGTTAAAATGATGAATGGACAGAATAAAAAAAAGTAATAAATATATGTATAAATGTTTAATAAATATGAAATCAATATTTTTACGGTTAAATAATTTTAATATTAACGTTCTCAAAAATACTGCTAAATACAAAAAAATGAAAACCACAAGTAGAAAATTCATAAAAGCCAAACTTATGTGGTAGCGTGGTAATATATTTAACTAAGAAGATGCCAAGACTTAAATACTCACTGTGACCAAAACTTTTATAAATATTTATATAACTTGGGATCAAACTAAATTATTATAGGTGAATTTCTTAGGGTGTTAAATTTCTAACACTGGCTAATCGTAGGAATTTCAACAAGATCTTTAAAAACGGTAAATATAAAAATTAAAATAATAAGGAGATTAAATGACATTGCTGGCATAAAACGGAATAATTGGATAAAAGCGACTGTTAACAATAGCGTTTGAAAAAGATAGACAAAAGGTTGAAAACAACAAAAGTGGAATTTTGGGATTTACTTTAATTATTTATTCTCTCTTGAATTTTAGTATATTCTTGTGCACTCCTTACTAAATATTAAAAAAAAAAAAGTAAATTCTCTTTCCACATACATATAAATAATGAATTAATTAGATTGATAATGTAAAGTGAATAATAAGAAATACTTTCTCCACATATAGGGCAAGGAACAGGGCATAGGGAGGAAATGAGACTTGTATTTAATCATGCTATATAGCAATACATAAATAGGTACCACGGGATGACGTTGTTGAGAATTCGGAATATACAGCTCAGTAAACTACAGGTTTTCCCTGTCACTAAATGAGATAACAACAAACTTACAAAGTGGCATTTCGACTTGGCTGTCACATTTTTACTGATAATACAATAAGAGAGCTTTAGCTATTTAATAGAAATGGGTAGAATGTAGAAATTATTTATTTATTTATTGTATAATTTTTAGAGAGGAAGTTAGGACCACTCTATCTAATTCACTTGTCTTGACAATAGAAGTTAATTTAGTACAATACATAAGTAATAGTTTTTACCTTATTTTTAAATAACAAATTTTGGTCAATAAACTACTAACTTTGGAAATATTATTTTATAAATGTATATTAATTACCACACTCAGTTGGGTAATGCTTACTTCATTATTTTATAGCTAACTAATATAAATTTCTCTTTGAATTAAGTCTTGTTTTGCAGTGTTTGACTTTATCCTACTTACTTCGCCCACAATCTATATAAAGTTAAAATAAATTTGAACACTATATAATAATTCAGTGTTAAAATTTATTACAAAAGGTAAACTCTGAAGTCAAAATTTTTGAAGTCCGATGAGAGCTAAGCACTTTAATTGTAACTCTCCCTAACACCTTTGTCCAATACACAGTAGTAATTCCATCTATGTTATCAATAAAGTTAACGAGGTATATTGAACTACTAGCCTAACAGAAGTAATAACTCGTTAAGAACGTGAGAGTTCTGTAACAACATTAAAGGTCCCTCTCATTAACAAAGGTCCAATATATTTTATAATTTGTCCTTGAATTTTTTTAGTTGTTTTCATCCAATATTGAAATTTTCATTTTTTAATTATGCTAATTGTTCTAAATTATAATAATAAGTTAAAAAATAGATGATGTTAAAATTGATAATTATGTAAATATTTGTCCAGGCCAAGGTTATAATAAGATTATAATTACCAACAAAATACAAAAACACTTGCGACTTTATAATTTCATACGTATTATATATCTTAAAATTGAAGAAATGTACATACGTAAATGAATAAAATACGAATACTCAACAGCAATGAATTAAAGGCTCACTTTTACCATTTACGTAAAACAATTAATATAAATACGATACAGTTAGAGGTACTGTAACACAAATAATTTAACAATACTAGCCTTTTATTAATGTATTATTTCCACCGTACCATATTTCCCCCTCTTTTATCTTAAATGATGGAACTAACTTAAGAAAATTATATCAATATAGTTTATCTGTGTAATCTAGAACAATTTTGTTATGTGATAAACTCATTATTACCGAGCCATAACCATTTACATTTAATAAAGAGTATTTTCAGTTTTTATTTTAACATACCTAGTTAATAATTATGTTTACTTGCATAAGACAAAGAGCTCATAGACTCTACTTTAAATTATTAAGTCGTATTTTCTTGTTCGTACAGTTTGCTTTTTGTTGATCAATGATAGTAGAAAAGTTATCAAAGCAAGTAAACAATAAATTGTATTGAAATGTATAAGGTCTCTTAAGTTATTATTATATTTATGGATAAATTAAATACTTGTTTTATACACACTTTATGTTATAAAACCAAAGTTGTGTTTTGAAGGGGACAAAATGTATGCCGATATTACTGTCCTAACAATAAATATTTAAAATGGGGTAAATGCAGTGTAAACATTTCGTCAACCACACGTCTTAAAATCACATTTATCATCAAGATTTATAGTGTATAGCTTCCGAGTCACTGCAGACCGAGAAGAGTATTGTTAATACTAACTTTACATGTGTGAATATATATTTCGTCACATGATCTTATAGTTTTTACATTCTACTGTAGGAATAAATGAAATGTGAAATTTAATAATTTCAAAGTTGGAAATATGTCACTGGAGGTTGAACTGAATAATACTCGTAAATAAAGATAGTCCACATAACGTACTAAACTTAGTTCGTTACTTTAAATATTGATCTTGACTTGAGAAGCGTTTTAAATATACCAGTAAAGATTTGCACCAAACTTTTTCCAGATTTATTTTTCCGACTTTAATTATAACAACGGTTATTTAATTTTTTTCAAACGTTGATGACTTTCTTGGTTTCTTGATACATCTTCCTATTCTATTAATATTGCATATATAAATACAATTGTATTACAAAATAGAAAGTATTCTAGTCTATAAAATTCAACATCATAATAACTAAACGCTATATATACAACTCTAACCATAGTATTTACATATGACTACTAATTTTATTATATATAACATTCAACTATGTCTCCATAGGTTTCTAATGAATAATGTAAAATAATAATACAAAAATGAAATAATATAAAATAATAATTTTTAATTTTACGGTAGAGAGAAATATGTTAAAATACAAGAATGAGTTTAATAAACTATAAATGATTTGATTTACTAAAAACTTAATCCAGGTAATCAAGCAAGAGATATCTTGACAAAATTCCAATGCAAATTATATGTTGCTTGTATATAAAAATTAAACTGTTTTTAATATGTCCCACTGCTTTCAATATAGGAAACTAACGTCCTTCCTACACGTTAGTTCATAATATACACTACATTCTTACAATATTTAGTTCCAAGGGAAGTACAAGTGCATTTTCTAGTGATGTAATGTAACTCGATATTGCATTGAGTGTTCCAATTATGGACTAAAGCTGCAAGATAATTAGAAGAATGTATTCATAGAAATCAAGCTAATAATATTAAAATATTCCAATCATCCTAATAATATTAGGAAACACGGAAAAAACTATTGTTGATGTTACACAAAGTCTTAAACATACACTTTTACATATAAAACTAGCATCAAAAAATAAGTATCATAACAAACTGACATTTTTTATGAAAGGGTTTAATTACAACAGTCAATTAGTCCTTCTATTTTTTTAAAATTTACTCTTTAACATAAATTTTATTATTATTTAGTTTCTCTAATATCCTCCTCTATCTAAAGCCTTTACAAAATTATAAGGCTGCGTTTGAGATATAATACCTTTCAAGCCTTCAAGTCTTATTTGTTTGATGTCCTCTTTGGGTCTTTATAGTGAGTGCAAGCGTAGTAATCCTTAGGGATACTAACTGGCCAGTTTTATCGTAGTCTTGGGTTACATCCCTCTCTTCCATATTTCCTATTAGGTCTCCCTGGACCAACTTTTCCCGACCATTGAGCTATTAAAGTATTTGAGAGATACTTCAAATGTTCTGCTAAATTCATACTACACTATAAATGTCGCCTTTATTATGGAGAGAAACATTAAATTATTAGTTAATTAAATAGGTAGGGAAAATAAATCTGGAATTTTTTATGATTATTTATTTAAAAAGTATTTATTATTAAACCTTGTTAAAGTACATCAAAATAAATGGTGGAATTGGTCACCATTGACGTCTATGCAGCGCTGTGTTAGATTTATCAAACTGTGAGACACGCGTAACAGATCTGCCTGCGGGATAGCAGCAATAATATGTTCCTGTATGTGAGGAGATAGGGCGATCGAGGTGGTCAGGAGATTGCACTGGCACTGCAGATTTTAATCTCCTCGTTGCACTCGTAACAACGTTGTGAATGTGGTATGTGCTGTTACTCTGTCTTGTTGAAAATATTAATAAAGTCGTTCATCTTCTGTGAGTTGATCCACATATGGATTAAACACATTCTGAACATACCGGGAAGCAATAACAATTTGGTGATACAATCGTGCGGACACCAGACATTGCGGACCAAACACTAATCTTGAGATTATTCGAAGGTTCTACAAATACTGAGGGGGATGATTTTCTGATGCATAATGGCGCATGTTTTGTGAGTTCACATATCACGACAGGAGGAAATAGGCCTCATCTGAAGAAATGAAAATCTGAGGATCCAAAAGTTCTGATTCCTTTTCATTCAGAAACCACCGGTAGAACTCAACACATGAAAGTTTGTTTCGGCGGTTTAACTCATGGACAACAGTAAATTTGTAAGTATACGGATGCAGGTCTTTTTTGGTAATGTTGCGACAGGACGATCTCTTAATTCCCACTTTCACAGATAAACGGCGTTGAGATTTCATCTGACTTTATTCCAGGCTTTCCTTCACCCGTGCAATGTTTTCAGATGTTCGAAAATTTTCAGATAGTTACAGGTTTTTATTTAGCCCATTTCACGCCATTTTGTCAGTAAATTTTGGATTGCAAACTTTGCTTGAGGTTTTATCAAAACACTTCCAGTTTTAAACTCTTGCGCAAACAGTTCTGCACACTTTTTGCACGAGTTGTGCTTCGCATACACTCGACAACGAACACACGTTGTTTTATTGTGAGCATCATTGTTGCATTCAACTGGTCACTAAACACGCCCGCTCCTCTCACTCACTCAAACATAATGACACAGCAAGTATTCAGTACAGAACGCGCAAAAGATGCGCACGCGCAGATATGTGACAACAACCGATCGTTGTCCGATTTTCAGTAATTACTGTGATGTTCTTTAACAAGGGTCATTTATTGTAGATCCTTGATAAATATTCATTAATAAAATTCCGGGTCAGTTTTATTTTGCCCACCATGAAATAAATATTAAACTAATGCCTTTAGATATGTTATAAAAATACATAAAATCAATAATAATGATAGGTAACCTGTTTGGAAATAATTTTTGCACTACCAATAGCTAGTTTCCAGGTAGATAGATCTGATAAAAACTTTTCCATAATAAAACACCCCGATAAAAACTGTGATTTATAAAATCCTTAAATTATCCCCTTATATTGTAATTCTAAGTTCATATACATGCAAGTAAGAATGTATGACTATAGGAAACTCTCCAAGAAAATATAACAATAATAACGAGCATATTTTCTAACCATCTCTGGAAAATAATTGACCCTCGGACATTTAGACTTGTTTTGGCAATAAAAATGATCTAGTACGTGGAGTCATAATAAATATGACATGAGTTCTGTAAGCAGACCTCTTAACTTTATGACGAAAACGTTAGTCTAATATGAAATACAACGAAAGTCTTATAATTTACAATGTGGACTCGTTTCTATCTGAAATTATTACACGCAGAATTGAAATACGGCATATCAAAATTGTTCATTTATTTTCTTGTAATACCTTAATTAAGTTATAATGAATTTTAATCTTAATGAATGTTATAGACCAAGTATAGTGGAAGTAAATGTTCAGAAATATTATTGCTATCTACATAAATTTGAATGAAAGTAGATGTTAAATAGTTAATTCTGTTTCAGGAAATGATCAATAATGCTGTAACATTTGACTTAAGTTAAAAACTGGTTTTTTTTTGTTTGATTTTTCTTTGGTTGATAACATATTTTCTGAAAAATATTATCTATAATCTTTAGTACGGTTGAACTAAGATTTTACATTTGAAGTTAATTGTCGTCCTATAATCCCAATTTAATTAAAATAAAACTGCATAAATAAAACATATGTGTACGTTATTTTGATAAATACAAAATAATAAATTGATGAAAATTGACAGAATCTGTTAAAATCAATTATTAACTTATTTTTTAATTTGCGTGTAAACTACGCAATTACTATAGTACTTATTTACCATAGTAAACTGTATTTAAAAAAAAAATGTTTGTAAAATCCTCTACAACCTTAATTGATAAAGGGTGAAAACAACAGACCATTTCGAAAATGAATGATTAAACCAAATTTAGTATAATAATAACTAACCAAACGCTTTAATAATTTTAATATTTTAAAATTGGGAAAAAAGAAAATATAATAAATACAGACAAAATTATAAATAAATATGTGTAATACAAGTTTCTATCCCAAACCTATTCTAAGTCAATTTTTCAATCCTATTTACACCTATAAGTCTAGTCTGCCCAGTAAGAGATACTTTATTTCTCTAACTGGAACTTTTACAAGCTAAAGTTTGAAGATATCCTCTTTTTTAAATATCTGCTAGATTGTTAATAATAAAGTCATTTCAACTGTAGCCAGTTGTGGAGTTCTTCTGAAGATCTTCCATCCATTTACAACAAAGTACTCTTTCAAGTAACTACGATTTGTGTCCTACAGAGGTCGTAAATATCCGGAAATTAAATACAATATCGGGAAAGAAGATTAATTAATTAAAAAAGAAAAAAGACAACTGAATTATTAAAAATAATCGATATTTATTGAAGATAGATTTTCATGTTTACAGGTTTCATCGAAGTCACCGTCGTAGTTTACGTTTAAAATCAAAACGACAGTTTCAAAGACACAGAACGAAGAAATACGAACCGGAGAATGGAAAGCGAGACTGCAGGAGAAAGTGGCAGTTCGGAGAGAAGAAAACGCCGGACAACAGCTTTGATCATCCAACTTGGGAAGAGACCAGATTTCTCTACATTTGTATCCAGCATCAACTTCTCACAGGGACCAGGAGGGCTTCACTCAAACTACAGGTTTGCCGTATATATTAAGAACTCACGTGTAGGACGGACGTTAGTTTCCTATATTTAAAATCTTGGGAAATATTGAAAATAGTTTAATTTTTATATAGAAACAACATATTATGTTCATTAAAATTTGGCCACGATATCTTTTGCTTGATTACCAGCATTATGTTTTTAGTGAATCAATTCATTTAGAGTTTATTAAATTTTATTAATTTAAGAAGTTTCACTTAATTTACAAGTGAATTCACATAATGTAATTGGAGAGATTCGTGTTTAATGATACAAATCCCAGCCCGTTTAATATATATTTCTTATAGTAATTAACAATTTATTAATGAACTTTAATAATTTGGTTTATTCCTTCTTTAGAGATTAAGTATATATAAGGAAAAGGTATTGCACAGCCATTATCAGATCTGTGTTAATAAAATGTCTAATAAATGTAATCCAGTTAATTTAAAATTTACTCTTTACTGTATAAGGAGTAAATTATTTTAATGAAATTCTATTAACACCGGATAAGTAAACAATAATTTTACCTAGGCAAAAATTATGCGTGAACAAAAACGTATTTAGCATAAACGTATGTCGCCGGTCCAAAGAAACACCAGAGTAGGTAAAAAATATTAAAACCAATCAGGAATTAATAAATTGGAGTGGGGAAAGAATTTTCAAAACGGCGAAATATAGTTACGGAAAGTAATGAGATATCTAGTGACCGAAAGGGAGCAATGAGCTGTATATAGTCTGTGATTAGATAAAAAGCATTTTTTCAAAGTTAACACTAGTAGAAAAAGGTTGAAATTGATGAAGGTAATTAGTTGTTTTGATAATTAAATATTCCTAATTTTTTTTCCTAACTGGTTTTGTGAGTTAAGTATTACTCAAACACAATTAAAATTATTTTGCCCGGAAGGTAGTACGTTAGTTTTTCCTGAAAAAATAGTGATACATTTCAAGCGTACTTTTATATGGAGTTTCTGTGTATGACAATAAGATTTGTATGGAATTTCTTTTGTTGTAACTGTTTGGAATAAGGGTTATGCAAAAAGTACTCATTTTTTATCTTAAAATATTTTTATTTATATTAAATTAATTAAAATAAACTATAAAGTTATTATATGTTATAATTTTTACATAAGGTAAAATTATTTTCTCGAATTTTACTTAGTAAAAATGATGTACTTTATTTGTTTGAAAATAAACGTTAATGTGTGAGGTTTCATATATCTATTGACAGTGTTTTATAAATATATGTGATATACAAATTAAAGTTACATAACTTTTGAGAATTGTATATAATAATTACACTCCCACCCCAATCTACTATGACAGAATTCACGGCACAGAGACATTAATCAAAGCAAGGTAATCAATTATCCTCGCCCGTCATTCATTTAAATATTCTTTCAATTTCTACTGAAAAAGACATAGCACAGGATAAGATTAATTATGTTTTCCTTGTTTAATAATGGTAGACTACTTACGTTCAGAAATTGGAGTCCTCTACGCCGAAATGTTTACACAGAGAACAAGACACTTTCTTGCATTAATTTGTCTCTTTGAATAAAGAGTAAATTTTGTTATCCATTACTACATTCCTTCTGACTGTAAAACAATTTGTAAGAAGTATTGTTGGAAATATATCTATCTTAACCAAGCCTTATATTTTACGAACAGATATATTAATTATTATCCAATGTGTTTACTATCATATGATGACAAATACAATCGTTTCTGGCTTTATTGATTTATAATATCCAAATGTTGTGTTTCAAGTAAACCATTCAGGTCTTTGAAACTTATGCGATACGTTTGTGGAATTTTAGTTAAATGTTATAAAATATATTCATATTTAAATTTATTATTTCAAAGAAAAGTATATTATAAAGTCAACACTTTATTTAACTAAGCTGATCCAATGTTTCCTAAACTGTGCTGTTGTACTGAAAAGTAAAAAAAAAAAAAAAAAAAAAAAAAGTCTTGTGTAAAATCGTATGACTAATTGAAACGTTGATATAACATTATAGTAATGATGAATTTACTAATGACTACCTCAATCGTCATTAGTCAGTAAAGTTAACGAGTTTCATTACCTCACGAGCAATCAGAGGAAGAGACTCGGCTATCAGTTTACCTAAAAGCAATGTCCTTCATCATAAAAAGAAGTTTAAAATTATCTGTATTTATGTCTAAATACATCCTGTGTTGCAAATTTATTTTAAATTAGGAGTAAAAAGCTCGTTCTACAGACGAAACAACAACAAAACATATCGTGTATATATGTTTATATAAGAAGATATATATATAAGAAGATATGAGTTTTGTTGATGTACCGTCTATTTCTAGAATTCTGTTGGTGTTGATTTTAATTATTTCAACATCATGTAGCATTTCTTAAAAGATGTGTATGGGGTTACAACAAATATTTTAAACATGTATACAGGATCAATATATAAATATATATATATAGGTTCTATCCAAAATAAATTAACACTGTTCTTAAAACAAAACGATTATATTAGAGTTACAGAAGCCAATGGAGGCCATTGTTTCTTAAAACAATACATTTTCCTAGCCGGATACTGAGTTACGGTATTCACACTTTTAACGTTAATGTTATGCAAATATGAAAAACCGAAAGCTTTACTTTAAAATAAAATAAAACATATAATAATAAATAACAACAATACGTTAAATAGAAACCAAGTCAAATTATATGTTTAATATACTTTATTTTTTTTAATAGTAATTTACCTCACAAAAATTTAAATACATCATATAAAGCGACACATGGCCCTTGTAAAATTTGATTCAAAACTACTATAATTTCTTTAGCCTTTAGCCTTTTGTGGCTTCTGAGGATTTTATAAATTAAAGTAGTTAGTCAAATTCTATTATTTATAGTCATTGAGCAAGCAAGATTATTTAATTTAGAATCGATTTTTTTTTTTTAAATTGTTGAACAATTGAAAGGTTTGTTAACAAACTGAAATTAGAGTAGTTTTGACAAATTGCTTTGTTTTATAGTAGTTATTTGCTTTTTACATATTTCATATAATAATTACCCTTCATTTAGTAAGTTACTACTTGTATGTAAGATTATTTCTACGATAGTGAAATATAAAGGTCAATTTTAGTAAAACCTTGCTTAGCAATTTAAATTTTGAAGAATAAAATTGACAGCATTCTCTTCGTGAAAATTCTTATATTATATAGCATTTAGTATTTTCAAACCAAAAATTGATAATAGATTTTAGGTTAATTTGTTATTATTTTATAAAGTCTTAAAATATCTGCCCTTCTTAACATTTTAAGTTATATTATGCGAAGTATAAATAAGTGAAGTAATTGAAGTAAGGTTAGGTTGTCAATAATCACACAGACTTAATTTTAAAGAAAATAAGCCCTTTAACCATTTAAAGTGAGGATGTTTAGGGGGAAGGGTATAAATGTAATCACAATGTTTATCGATATTGTAGAAGATCTATATGAAGTTAGTTCTCAAATGAAATAATCAATGAAAACCACGTATTGATTACTAAAATATAAAGATAGTTTGAATTCTATAAAAGTGGTAACAAATTTAAAATAGAAAACAGTCAAGTTCTATAATTGTTTTTAAGACTTTATTAAACAAAATATTTTAATAACCATGATTAAAAAAAAAGTAAATCAGATTTAGCAGGCCATTTTCCATGACAACGAAAACAAACTCTTATCAAATGTTTGAGATTACTTTCTTATTTTTGAAAATAAACAGAATTATATTTAAGAAATTCGATTTTTTTTAGTGAAAACAGCATAATTTTTAATCGACTACTTGTGTTATATTGTGCTAATGTATATTGTGTTTATGTGCTTGTGCTAATTACACATACTTATCACATTGGTTTCCAACCTTCAACAATTAATTGTTAGTAACATCATTTCATGTCGTTCTATTATTTCACTCAGTAATATATTTTAAATATAGCTGTCTGTCTAACTAACAACTTTTATAAGTAAGTGCCGCTCCAAGTAAAGAGCTTTCTGAGTTTGTACAAGGTTCTGCTCTACTTTTCAAGATGTAAAGTTCAGAATTCCTATGCAAAACATCTAGGCCTATATAAGTTGCATCGTTGAACAAATAGCTATTTTTATAATTAACCTAAAATATTTATACGTAAATAATGGAATTATAGAAGAATTGCTTTATTTTAACTCATATTGTATTCACATGTCGCATACGGTAAATTATAAATATAATTTTAATAGATATTTGTATTTTATTAGATAAATTATTGATGGATGAAAACTTATAGATTACCATATTGATTAAATTTTGTATTTTATAATTCTAAAGAAATATATAGTTTAAATTACTCAGTTAGTCATTGTATTTAATGATAAGTTGTAATTTATAGATCAACGCGACATGAATAAAGCAGATGCAGCAATGATAACCTGGCGGGAAAATGTCATTGTTGCCATTTGTCTCTATAATCAAGATTTGCAATTTATCACTGTAAAATATATTTCACTAAAAGTGTGTCTGTATTGTAAGATTTATTTTGAAAATGTGCATATAATCTTCACACTTCAAAATATATAAAAAAATAATTTTTAATACAACTAATTTAATATTGTGAATTAGATAACCTTACTTACTTTTAAGAATATTTATTTTCTTTGCTTTTCAGAATATATTTAGAGATAAAGAACTCTAATAACTGATTTTAGGTAATTTCAACCTAATTTAGTTTATTTATTCTATAATGCATGCACTTTTCATTCCATTTGACACTTACATATTCAATGTATATTATTTATAAATTAACATATAAGAACGTAATTCTATTCACATACATAAATTGTGGAGGAGGTCAACAATGTCTCTTTGAATATCCAAGAAAAAGAGTTTAACAGTTTGCGAGAATTTACATTTATTGTTGAAAGTAATTTGGTGAATAACTTCCAGTGTTTGCAATACTTATTTCAATTTATAAATTATTGTCTATTTTATTTTTAATTCTTCAATTATAAATTAGACTGTTTACTACATAATGTACAATACAATGTTAAATAGTAAAGTTAATATAGAGTTTGGAGGCAGTATACCGACAAAAATACACCTTCTGTCTTAAAAACAAATATACACATAGTTAAGGTAAATTAAGTTATTGGCTTAACTTTTAGTTTTAGAACGAACTTGTCACTGAAAAAAAAATTAATACTTTAGAACTGTCATTGTGTTAAATATTTTGTTAATAATCAACAAACAAGTTTTTGCGTGGTATTTTAATATTTATTGATAAAATGAAAATATACTGTGCGAACTAAAGGCCATAGTAACAGCTTGACTGTACATGAAAACTAACAACTATTGTTGATATTGTTGTTTAGTGTAATAATGGAAGAATTGGTAATCTTTTGTGAGAAATCACATAAAATCTTTAAGATACATTAATTTATCTTATTTTATTAACCTTGGAGTAAACGATAATTTAGCCGGGTAATAAATATATCTTAGGAATAAAACTGTAATTCTTTCTACATAAAGTGAAAGCTGTTGATACAACTTAAAAAAATAACATACAGTACTTTGAAGACTCTCGTGCATTCAAAAATGTAGCATAATGAGGTGTTTTATTTACCTCTATTTCTATTCCCATAAAATCATTTTGGGAAATGTATTATTTTCTTTATGTTTGTTTTTAAATAATATGTTTAAATTTCCCCTGAAAATGCTTTAGGTTAGTAAAACATGATTTGTATTGTGTCATATAAATATTAATAATGTTACATATCTCATAGAAATTATATATTTGTTTTCAATTTTTACTCTACCTTAAGACTTTATCACATATCAAATGTGAACGATCAGTTTGATTCATTTCAGAAGCAGTAGAAATGATATAAAACCATACATTAAAAAAAAAAAAAAATTAGAATCCTTCACTTTACCCTTGTTTGTACATTTACATAATTAAATTTCCACAAACTTGTCGTACGATAAAATTCAGCGTTTTACAGGAGTCGTAAGTGTTGTCTCCATTAGTCTTTGCTTCTCCCTTGCTCGGGAGATAATTATCCTCGTTAACTTCATTGGCTGAGGAAGATTGGGGAGGCGGTCATTAACATTGTGTAAGGGAGATTACTTTAAAGTTATAATTAAACTTCTAATAGCTTGAGAAATAGAAAAGCCTTATAGTGTGATTCCTTCTAATTCTGATTTGATTTGTGTTGGTGTTTCCATAATAGACTCCTTTGAAAGAGATACCATACATAGTTTTTGAAAGGTTTGAAAACGGTTTCATAAGTATTAAACTATTCTTCAAATTAAAATATATTGTTTTTGTAAAATAAAGGCTAACTCAGCATAAGCACCTCCCAATAGAGTTAAGTAAGCATTTTCTTCCATAAATATATACAAAATTATACAATACCAATAATTTTGAAATGCCTTTTTCTCCTACACAGTTACATATACGAGTATAATAACAGCATTATATTATTCAACAGTATATCTACATTTAATATATACATATATAATTAATATAAATGAAAAACCAAAAAAAAAATCATATATTGTATTTATGGAATGCCGTAAAAAAATATATACAAATAGATTTACTTTTGAAAATTTTGAATTTAGCCCTTTGGTAGTCGCCCATTTCTCGTTTTCTATGAATTATTCGTTAAAAATGTTATGAATGAGTTTCCAAACATTCATAACTTTTCTGTTAATACAGGCTGTTTATCATATCGTTCGTTATGTTCCACATTATTTTAAATTTCATTTTTCCTGTCTTAATAATAAGATATTTTTTCTTAGCAATAAGAACATACCTTGCCAATTGTTTAATAAACTTCAATTTAATATTGGAAGCACAATGAAATTGAAATTGTGTAGATATTGTTATTCCTAAACATATTATTATTACATTATTTAAAAAATAAACAAATTATGTAATATTTATAACCTAACTGAACTATAAAGTAGTAATAATAAAAAACTAGGAATAACAAAATTACGTATGGTTTAAAAATTAAAATTTTCATCATTCTTATTTAAAGCCTTTTCAACTCCCTTATACATGTTATGCATTTAAAACAATAGTTATAACAAATTAAAAAAAAAAAAATAGTTGTTTTGGTGATTTGGTAACACTGTTTAATTGTCCAATATAATTGCTTTAGAAAATCAAAATCAAACAGATTACCGATTTGTAATATTTATGGTTTGTATTTTTGAAATATATTTCGTACCAAAATTTAGTATTTATACCTATTACAAATATTATTACTTATTTATTTATTTTGTTTAACATAAAACAACAGGATATGTGTTATATGTACGTTAACATCCTGGAATTGAACTGTAGTACAAAACTGCTCAACACAATTTAAAATGAAGGTTATTTTAACATAATTACAGAATTTGTAGCTGGGATGATAAATCATTATTATTATGCAAATTTTTATTCCTACATTATTCATTTTAGCCTCACTAGCTTACCAGTTGTAAAACCACTAAACACTAATTAGCTTCGTGGGTTTTTTTAACGAGTATGTAAGCTGGCAAAACCACTTAACATATCAACACGTACGTACAGCTTCAAAGTTAAATGTCGAATCACACATTGTATGCGGAAAAACAAGAGCACATTTTTACTCAAAATTATATTATAAAAGGTAGTTTAAGTTTCATTATTATAATGTATGTTGCATTTTCCACAACATTGTGCATATGGTATAAAATATTGATGATTTGTATTAAATTTCAACCAAAATGTGTTTTGTTTAGTAATATAAGATATATACAGTAAGTAATATAAGTACAGATTAATATACACTAGGTACCATGTGAATTATCAATTTTTGTTTTCAAAGCGTTTGAGATAACAAATTAAGGCTTCTATTTTTCTAGCTAACATTTTTTTAAATATCTAATACAATAGTTTTTTTCAATTATGTAATTGAAAAATACTATATTATTATTAAAATAACAATATTGCATTCTCGATGTATCTGGTGCCCGTTGAAAACTTATTATATTTATAGAAAAATATATTTACCCATTTGAAATATTAATGTCTGACTTCTTGTGAAATGTTTCTTTCATTTCTTTCATTAGATCTCTGTGTTATCTCAAATAAGTTCCATATGGTATTAAAATTTATTGATTGGCTTAGTATCTTCTGGAATTAAAAAAAAAGTTTATCTAAATCGCTTTACATTGAAAATGAATAGAGGAAGTAAACATTATTTCAAGAACGGGTTTAATCAACACAAATTTTATTGTTTGATGCGGGGAGTATGTCCAACACAATTGTTTGATTTTATTTCAAATATCTGTACCAATGGGAGTATAAATAATAACTTTGTAAGCCCAATAAGTAAAAATATGTATATAACTGGTATTTTTGAAGTTATAGTAATATTTGTGTATTACAGCACTGACTTCATATTCGTCATTAGTTTGACCTTTGATCTCCGTAAATTTATTTATTAAAACAAATAAAATATTTGGACTATTTTTAATAGTTGCTATTATTTTATAGAAACATTAGCTGTATATCTTTATGAAGCCGATTTTTAGTTATATTTTAAATATTTTATAAGTATTTTAAAATATATTTTCTGGTCATATTTAATATTTTGCACTAGTACTAAACAACAAAATATCTTACACGATTCGATGATTTTAAAAAGTTTCGAGTTTCATGATTTGCGAATTTTTATATATTTTGTTCCCAGTCGTACGCATTTAGTATCCCCTGGTAAAGATAAAACATGACCAATTCTCCAATAGTAATTTTTCATACCAATATACATGTTTAAAATTGAAGTGTAGTATGCAATTAATTAATTAAAACTATACTATTGTGTTTCTAATTATAATATTTAGTGTGACCAAGTTTTCTACAGCCACATCAAAAACACAATTTATTATATTAATTACATTCAGATGGGTTATAAAACAAAGTTAGCTTAACAATACTCATCACCGTGTGAAAAATGTCTCGGAAACTGTACACTATAAATCTTGAAGATAAATTATATTCTAAGATATGTGGTTGGCAAAATATGTACACTGCATTTACCCCGTTGTAAAATATTTAACGGTAGGACAAATGACTTCATTTTGTGCCCTTCATTTTTATGACAGGAAGTATGCATAATACATGGACTTGTGTTATACATGTTAATACATGTGTTAAGACATATGAATTTTATTCACAAAAAAACGTATGTTAATATATCTTATCTATTTTAATAAAATATATAAAATTTTATAATTAACATGCTTCGGTTAACTTAACTGCAACAGTATAATATAAAAATAAAACAATATGAAAAGTGAAATACAACTTGAACGATTATAGGGCCGATTATGAATTCCGTGTCTTATTATTATAGTAAATATAAATAGGTAATAAGGTTTTTGTTACAACCATATTCTATTCTATTACATAACACATTAACAAATAAATTGCCGACTTCAAGTTTTGAAAGTCGCATATCACTAATTATTATAACAGTAACACTCGCCAAGTGATTTATTTATGACGATTATATCTAGCATGTTCAATATTATATTATATGTTGAATGTAAAATGATAAAAAGTAATGCAAAAGTTGTTGAATAAAGCTGAACTCATTTTTTAACAAGAAATAGTGATACATATGACGCTGAGAGGGAAAACGTAGAATTGATTAAAACATTTAATAAACCCCAATATTTATTTACTAAACGCTATATACAGGTAACCTAGCAAAATATATCCTGGCAATATTCCAACTAAATATATATATATTTCTTTTAGAGAGATAAAAAGATTTAAAATATTTTTCACTATTTTTAATATAGGAGACTAACGTGCTTTTATAGTTTTAACTATGTACAAATGCATTTTACAAAAAAAATATAAAATCAAAACGAATGTAATTAATTACAACATAAAATTACAAAATCCTAAAATATCTTGTATACGATTATTCAAATTTCTAATCTTATTTTATTTATAAGCTTTGGTTTTTTTTTTCAGTTCAAAATAAAAAACAAAAAGGTGGGTTAATTAATGAGATACAATTTGATGAAATATGATATAATTATTTTTTTAACATCATTTTATCCAACAAGACTCCAAACATAAGAGTTTTAACATTGGTCACCCTTTCAAATGTGAAACAGCAATAATAAATATAACCATTATAATAACATAATGTTTATAATAACATTTAACATGGGACTACCTTGGAGATCTATAACAGTAAATGCCATATTTTTAGGCTATTTCCACACCTTAATTGCATAAAACTGTATTCTATTATTTTGGGAGCAATATATTTTAAATATGGTATTTTGCAAAAATATTAGATAACATTTAAGGAACATCTGGATAAATTTGAACATTAAAGAAAACGCTGGAAACCTTGATTTAAACTGAAAGTTTAAAATCAGTAATAAAAAGATGAAATAAAACCACTGGTTATCGAGATTCACTGAAATCTAACGATCAGTTACCCAACATGTTTATTTTTAAAGATCGTGATAACCGGACACGGAGCTGATATGCTGACGTGATAGGATTTGAATTTATCTAAATGATATGTGTGGTTTATTGATGATCTTGATCTTTGTATCAATATGTATAGATTGCCAATAAGAGTTTCAATTTCAGTACCATTTTGTGATTTGTCATCCTTTAATGTTTTGTTAACAAATATTCTGAACTAATTCTAGATTATTTACCAAATGTGGCTAAATTCTAACTACTTTTCATGTATTTTCGAATAATTAAGAAAAGAACGATTTTTTGTATTAAATTTTGTTAGTAGTAATATATTATTTCTGTTTTAACAATACTTTAATTAATACTTAATTAATACTTTTAGTAGAAACCACGTAGATATATCATTTGATCCAGAATTTTAAGCTGCACACAATAGGCTTACTTAGGTCTTGTGGGTGAAAAGTTACCTGATAAAACAATTAAAAACTCTAGTTTCGACAAAATACCAACCAATTTTTCTACCGTTATATTTCTTTTCTTATTTATATCAACGAAATTGTCAATGTTTTTGTAAAAAAAAAAAAAAAAAAAAAAAAAAAAATTGCAAAATGTAGAAAATGGTAAAAACATTGTTTTGTAGTGAATTTGAATAAATAGCCGATTCTGGGGGATGATTATTCGATTTACCAGTACCAGTTTTCAATAGAAGAAGGGAGGGTAAGAAGGTCTACTGTCTACTGGAACTTAATTTCCAACGGAGCTTCACTTAAATGTGTAAATTAAATCGGTCAAAAACTGTCGGAAAACCTCCCCCCCACCACTACATCTTCGTCAGCTTGCACATAGGAAAGTTGGTGCTTATAATAAATAGGTCGTCATGCTTTCTCATCAGAAAGCACTTCAAGCACAAGGCGTATATATTATCCGCCTTATTAGGTATTTAATTTATTTCTATCATCCTACATCCTACTTAAGCACTACTTCCCAAGTGACAACAGAAACTGGTTACCACTTTATATTCATATTTCATGAGGGTATGTTTGTAACGGGGTTTTAGGCTATTTTCACAACAACTAACAACAACCATTTTTAGGCTTAAGTAAAAACTACATCCCCTATATTTAAAGCGACTGAAAGTCAAATAATTTATAAAAAGAGAAAAAAGCAAAAGCAAAGGACGTTCTTGTTGCATAATTTAGAGGTTCAAACCAAAGCTATTAAAACAGCAGAAATAAAGAAAGTAAACGTATTGGAATAAAGGCGCAGTTTTTCATTTTCTTCCCCAAGGGGGAATGTACGTGGTGAAGCACATGAGTAGGTCTTCTCGTTTAATACAACGTGTAAATACAAGCTGTTGTTTTGATGACATTTCAAATAGAAATAATGTGTGTCCTTCTGTTAATTCAGTAGGCGTTCAGACGTTTTATTAGTTTAACGAAATTTAAGTCCTTGGAGTAGGATTCCTTTAATGTTTAATTTTGCAATTCTTGTGTTTCACATAGTAATGTGTGTTATCTTAGTTACAGGTAATATTCATTAATTTCGATTCATAATGCCATTTTTTAAATGATGGCAAATGGAATTAAGTTTAATTCCAATCACAATATCGCTTTTATTATGAATGTAAATTTTAATATTTAAGCTATAAAACGCACGTTCTTGAAATTGTGTTTATAAATGACACCCAAACAACATATTAAAACAAATTAAATGACTTTAACAAAACAGTTCTTCGAAAATCTTTTAAGTTATCACTCAATGCAATCTAATAATGAGTGGACGTAAGGATGTAGAACGATCAAAAAGATATGAACTTTACAATATTTGTTTCGTAAAAACGTTTAGAAACACATAGATTCAGGGCATCTAAAACCATATTATTTATGCTGAATAAAACAAAAAAATTATAATATTCTGTAACCATATTTGGAAAATAAATAACTCTTTGACATTTCGACTCGTGATGTTAAGCAACAAAGTTGATCTAACACGTGGAGTCATCGTAAATATGTCATAAGCCCTGTAAGTAGATCTCTTAAACTTTATGACGAAAACGTTAGCCTAATATTTAATACAACTTAAGTCCCAAACTCGTATATTACAATGTAGGTTGTATTTTTCTAAAGTTAATAGTTTTAAAACTAAAACATCGTAGTTTTGTTTAAAATTACATGATTGTAGCATATATTAAAATATGTATTTACCTTAAATAATTTAATGAATTCTCTTCTAAATAAATATTTGTTCTCATTTTACGGAGATCGTAAATATACAGACAAATTATTGCCATATAAATAAATTCTGTTGAAAAAGACGGTTCCCTGATATTATGCCTTAACGTTTTATTCACAACAATATATTTCGAGACGTTTTGACAAATTAAATTATTTATTTATTCGTCCTGCAGTACATCTTTTTTTTAAAAAAAAATTGATTCATGTCTTTAATTAGGTTAAAGGTGCATTTATAACCATTTACAAAAGTATGGATAATCGATTGGAAAACTAACCAAGTGGTCATTAAAAAATCCGATTTTACCATAATTTGCTTTTTAATTTCTATGTTGATTGATGTCAAAATTGATTTTTATTTAAATGCTATATTATTTTAATTGCCTTTGGAAAAAAGTACTGGGTTTTTGAAATTTTTTAGACTAAATAACCACGCTATAACTGCATAATAAGTAAATGTTTTGTCCGTCCGCTAATACATTTTTATACAATAAACAGGATTAGCAATAGTGTGGAGACACCATATTAGCTTCTAAACATTTCGAGGACATGGGTAAAGTCGCCCTAAGTAGGATTACCTAAGAAGGTGTCCTGAGTTTAGTTTCCTATGTTAAGCCGTTTAATATAGGGTGTTTGAAAAATTTCCTAACCCTGTATGTAAAAGCGTTTTATATAGAACACTGCAATTTCAGATTTTTAAATTGATAAAATAAAAAAATGTTTAGGAAATGTTAACATTTTCGCGTGAGATTTTTTATCATTGCATAGTTATCTCACAAATTCGATTGATTATTGGTGCGTTTTGAAACTCTTTGTAGCTATTATAAACCATAGCTATCAAAACATAATTTTGAATCAGTCTTTTGAATAGATTATTATTCAACAGCTTAGGTGAGTGTGGCGAAGTTAGCGCTCATAGCTGATTTCAATTGTTTCTGGTCGTGTTAGCCTACGCTCCCTGACCGGTGAAGCGTTGAATATTTACCCTATGAAATTTTTACCCCCTTATGTTTCTAATGTAAACAATGTTCAAATTTTTCTCTTTCATATCAAAACTAGGGCTCAAATCTACTTAAGTATGTCATGTAATAGTTATAAAATTATGCCTACTATGAAGTAATGGAACTTTTTCCTTTTATAGACTTACACTTTTTGTAACGTTATTATTTTAAAGAAAGGTTAATTTTACAAGTGTTTTCATCTATTTCGTAAATAAAAGTTAAAACTACATGAGAATAATAAAAAATATAGAAACACTCTTTTTCGACTATAAAAAATGCAACTTTTTTCGTTTGCACCCACTTCCGTTTTTAACAAGTTAACATTTTACAAAAAAAATAATTAATTCACATTTTTTACAATATGTGGTAACTAAAATTGATTTCTCATTAAGTATGATATGGAACAGGCAAAACACTTTTAAATCGATTTCAGTCCTAATTGTGCTATAGAAGCGATTGTTTGTAAAATTGTCTACATAAGAAATATAAGGGGGTAAAAATTCCACGAGGGTAAAATTCCAAACTACACCGGTTTTAAACAAAACATAGTCAAAGTATTTTTTGACTTTTAATGCTACATTTTTTTATTATTAAGTATGGAACCAAAAAAGGTTCAGTTTTTTTTCAGTGTGTGTGTGTGTGTGTGTGTGTGTGTGTGTGTGTGTGTGTGTGTGTGTGTGTGTGTGTATGTGTGTGTGTTGAGACGGAATGAGAAAATCATTAGTCTCATGTTCAATTTAAAGCATTTAAATTGCCGTGCTAAACACGATAAAGTGAGAATGCGATGGTGCGGTGACGTCACGCAAGGCGAAGGCAAATTTTGCTTGCACAGACAGGAAAGCCAACCTATCGTAGTTCTTATTTTATAAAAAACTAAAATATTAAGTTAAATAATTATTTAGTAGAGTCAATCGACTAGTAATATCAAGAAATAAATTTAAAAGCACCTAAAACAAAAACGTTATTCAAGAAATAAGGAGGGCTCAAAAACCTAAAATTTGAAAAAGGGGAAATTCTTAAATCAAAAATCATAGAGTCATAACTAATAGAGGAAGTAATAATAACCAGAAATAAAAAATAAACAATAATAATAATAATAACCAGGAGAGAATGGACTTAGAAAGTCATTCTTGGAGAGTTTTTTTTGTTTTTAAAGGTGAAGGGGGGATAAACTAAAAAATAATAAGAATAACAATTGAAAAGATAATCGTAGGGAACAATAATAAGCAATCAGAATCAGATTTAAAGTTAAAATGGGGGAGTTATAATAATAACAAAAAGTAAAAAGTTAAAGCCCAAAAGCGGTAAAAATAAATTTTAAAGGGGAAATAAAAGGAAAGAATAATGTGTAGTAATTATGTAAAAGTGTAAAACAACAGAGCAGAGGTGAAAATTGATAATGGGGGGGGGGGTTATAATCAAGTAATACGACGATCAAAAATTCAAGACTTCGAGGACCAATAACTCAAGAGCCAAGCGAGCTACGACGATAAACTAAGAAGTTATTTCCGTCAGAGGATCATAAGAAGAACTTTTATACAAAAGAATTGTGAAAAAGGACTTAAATCGAAAGTTAAATAGTGAAAAAATAGACATTCGGGAAAAATGCTATAACTCGTAAACTAAACGGGCGAAAACGACCAATCGAGTTTTAAAAGACCCTCAAGATCGGACAAAAGAGGAATCCGAAGAGAAATTGACGATCGGACCAGCCGTTCAGAAGTTACAGCAAGTTGTACGTAAAACTGTTCAAAATCACAAATTGCAGGAATTAACAAGAAAGTCGCGCAAGCAGCTCTACGTCACAGTTCAGATGTTGGACTTCGAATGACCAACCGTCATCACAGATAACATAAAATAATAGAAAGATCCAAATATCTATTAAAAGGATTTTTAATAGTAAATAGTGAATAAAAACTATTCAATAGGTAAAAACTATACCTAGAACAGCTTCTAGTATAAAAATTTCAGAGGAAAACAGCCAGAAAATACGAAATATAAAGAAGAGACATTTCTTCACGAAAGGGAGAAAAGTGGTTACCTTTTGAGGGAAGATTCCCACAGAAAGGGAGAACAAAAATTGTCTGTCGAAAGACGGATACTCTAGTACCAGACTCCGAGCAGGGAAGACGTTGCTTTAGTCACTCTACTAAACTATTCTAAACTCAACTTAGTAAATTTTTAACTTAAAATATTTAAATCAGTAGTAAAAGTAACTTAGAAAATTTTCAACTAATTTCGAAAGTCAAGCTGCATGAAGACCCATCTACATTGAAGGCGACTCAGCAGGGATTCGAGATTTCTACCAGCAGTCAACAACTTTGAAATATCCAGGACTTGGAGAGAAAATAACTTAGAGACATCATAAACCGATTACAGCAAATTTAATAACTTCAAAACTACGAGAGCCTCATGTTAAGAGTGAAGGTACACTAAATCTAAGGAATAATTCGTAAATAGTAAATTAATTGGGGAAATTTTGAAAAATTAACTTCAGTAAACTCAATTCACTCTGCTTTGGTGTAAAAAATATTTCAAACTTAAATACGACTATTTCAGTGCAGGAAAAGCTGTCTGTAGTCCTAGCTGAAATAGTCTAGCTTTTTTCAATTTGTGTTAGTATATAAGAAATTTCTATTAGATTATTTGTGACATATTTTGTTGTTTATTGTTGTGTTATAAAATTTTAAAATAGTTTTAATCTGTGTTGAAGATCAATAAGACATAAAATTTTATTCTCAAGTTTAATTCTTTTCATTTACCATTCTGTTTATTAACATTGCTGTAAATTTATTAACATTGCTTTTTAAATATATATATATATATATATATATATATATATATATATATATATATATATATAATATAAAATTTTGAATAAATTATCATCAGAATTCAGGAGCCGATTTATTCCAAAAGGCCCTTCCCCAGAGAAAGAGAGCGTGAAAAGGAAAGTAGTAAATTCAGTGAGCGATAAAATAAAATTCAGGGAATTTTTGTATAATTAAAAAGTTGTAAGTTAATGAGAACAGTCTCATACTTACAAAAGCCAAGGTTTGCAATAGCTTTGATTAGAAAAAGGGTAAAAGTGAGCAACTTGGCCTTTACCGCGATTGTATAGAGACAAGAACTCCTGACGAAGGACGTTCCAAAGCGAGGTTCGAATCGCCTGGAGGTGGCGTCAATCGGTAGGGGGCATTCGCGGCAGTGTGTGTGTGTGTGTGTGTGTGTGTGTTTTATAATGTATTACCAAACTTGTGGTATGGGTTTTATAGTTTTATAATGTACATATACACACTACATTCTTAAAACTGGTAATAAATACTCCTAATAATGAAAACGTGCATACTGCAAACACTTTAAATTCCACGACAATGAGAATTCCAATCATGTAGTAAAACACAATACAGTTTCAAGAGAATTATTCACAAAATATAAACCTATTGTATTTCATCGAACTTTTGTCAACGAATGAGGTCACCACAAATGTTTGTAATTTGATCATGCACGAATTGATCAAATGTGATGAATTTTGTAAAATAACACCAGAATCTTCTTCTTCATATATATATATATATATATATATATATATATATATATATATATATATATATTTAATTAAAAGTTTTAAATATATGTTGTAAAAATACATTTATAATGGTGTTTATGTGTATAGTTATTTAAAATTAATCATTACGATAGTAAGTATATTATTTACCCTAATTATAAAAGAGTTATAGAAGTACAAAGGAAATCATTTATATGTGTCTATTATACAAAGGAGATGCGTGTATTATAAATTGTCTAAAGAAGTTTAATTTAATACAAACATTCATCATCGAGAAAATAAATACGATTTAAGCATTTGGATTATATGTACACCTGAAATCTCTAACTGTATAAATAAACATATAATTGTTTTAAAGGCGAGTACATGCTTCTATGAAAGGTCTAAATTCAATATTGATGAACAATCTGTGGAAATGTATGTCACCTCTAATTTATTGCTTCTTTAGTGGTCGCGATAAATACAAGGAAAAGACATTACACAAACATTAACAAAATTCTCTTGAACGATAAAACTTCCATTAATACCCCATTAAAGTTATTTGTTGGTGCATCACTAAACGTTAATTCAGAATACAGCGAATTAAATAAGCATCTATTTACCATATAATATCGTAATCGATACCATACTTACACATTCCTTACTTCAATTGGTATATCTCAATGTTTAACATTCACTGTAATATCATTTAACTATTTGTGTTTTTTGTAGACTTTTAATTTATAATCCAATATATTGTTTTATATTTCTGACTAGAGTTTGTAAAACAAAGTTGACAAGTCAGAGTAATCAATTTATTACTTTCATATCACTTTCTTTGTCACCTTTTATATTTGTTCAGAAATGACATTGCACAACATTAATTACGTTGGGTTTATTAAAAATTGATATATATATATTCGACTTTGGTTGATATGAGAGTTGCTCTATCAATGAAATATTAAACGCTGGCAATACATAAGCGAATATCTGAAGTAATATTTACTAAATAATTTTGTTCAATATTTATTACCTTCCTTGAATATTTTTTGGTGAGCATACAATTAACGTAGCTTTTTACAAATATTAAAAATTGAAGGGATTAACTGTAATAATAATTTTGCATACAGATATACTTATGTTCAACGTATGTCTGCCCTTTAATATTTGTCCGCTGATTATCAATAAAGGTACTAAACCCACATTTTTATACTATTTGTGTTGTTAAATTGTTTTAGAGTCAAATGACAAACTAAGGTTCATGTTAATTTCCTACGATTTTCATTAGATTTGTTGTATATTACAAAGCATTTATAGAAATAAAATTATCAAAAACAGTTTTTTTGAATAATGAGTAGAAAATTTCAACTTGTGAAATTTTAAACTTTGAGTCATAGTAGTTTGGTGCTAGTATCCAAATTTATACTCAGCCACTTGAGGTTGTTATTAAGTATGAGAATATGAATGATAATTATTGTGAAAAGGGTGTTCATATATATGTCATATACGCAGGAAATTAATTTTTTTTTGGAATTTACTGTTAGTTCTGAAAAAAAACGGAATAATGTTGGAATTTGTCAAAACAAATAAACTCAAACAATAAACTAGTGTGAAAATAACTGACAATGTTATTACGAAAAAAGTTTTTATATGTGAATTAGAATACGGACAAAATGATTACGTGGGCACTTCCTTTTTTAATCTTTATTATCGTTGACTTGAGTTTAATTAATCATTATATTTTTTGGTATGTGATGTTTACAGTGTATATGATTAAGTACGAAACGGGCTGTACAGGGTGAAACAGAGATTTAGTGTTTTAAAACCATTAAATCGAATTACACCTATATAATAAAAAGGTATTTATAGCTGTTTATCCTGCTGCTCAGTGAAACAATAAAAATCCTGCTACTTTTAAATTTAAACAATCTATATTTTTTAAAGTTATCTTTATTAATAACTTATTTCAAATCTCAATAGTATGAACTTATATACACATTTCTTAACAAATGAATATATTCTAATTTTCCTTAATATTTGAGATTGTAATGTAAGGATTGCATTTTCTCCCTCTGACAGAATGTACATCAGTTAGAGACATTAATCAAAGCAAAGTAATCAATTATCCTCTCACGTCATTCATTTGGATATATTTTCAATTTGCTCTAAAAAAGATTTACTTAGAATAATATTAATTATGTTTTCAGTGTTTAAAAGTGATAAAGTACTTACTTTTTTGAAAGCATAACTTGGAGTGCTAACGTCATTGTATTTAAATTAATTCTGTGAATTATCTACAGAAAGCACCGATAAGTTTCAACCATTTTGATATCTTCCAAGAGAGTCTGGTCCGTTAATGTTTCGATGTATGTAGTTTAGAAAGCAATTCGTTAGATAATGTATAGATAAAAATAAATATTATCTCAAATCTAAAGTTACTTAAACACCAAATGTGTTTACGTGAAAATCCTGTTATACAAAATACAATGCTTTCAATTTTATTTTTTGTAATAGTATTGAAAAGTTGTGAAATACATTTACGTAACTTGCTCAAGTGTTTTAAATTAATACAAGAATGGAAAATTAATCGTGTTTATAATACGAGAAAAATGGTTTTTAAGAATAAAACAATTAAAGTAAATTCCTTAATAATTGTTGTAATGAAATGTTTATGTTGAGAAGTGTAAAATTGGTTTTTATTGTAAATTTATATTTGTTAACAAGCTTCTAAACTATTGTAAAATACTGAAGTGTAAAGTACATTATAATTAGGCCAGCATGTGTTGACATTATGCGAAAGTTGTGTTACGACAGTGAAACTGTCTGCAATATTATATTGTTAAATAAGTTGAAATTTAGACTGATATTTTAAACTTAAATGTTCGGATGTAACTTCCAACTAAAAGCTATTCTGTAGATACAACACCGTTGTGTTGAAAGACATTGTCCTAGAAGAAACTAAATTGTTCGTAATAAAACTATATTTCTTCAAAACTAAAAATTAGATTTTGTAGAAAATCATGGCCGTACATACGATGTTATTAATTACTGATAAAAATAATACTAATTATTGATATAACCATAAAATTTGAGCGCCACTCGCATTACCTTTAAAACCGACATTAACTGAGTTCCATAAAAAAAACATTCATAATTTAAATTCAATCAACAACTGTTAATAACAATTTTTTTCTAAACATTTAGGTCTTTGTAACGTAATGTGTAATTTGACCAGGTACGTGTTAAATCGTGTCAAATTATATGTCTCCGCTCTGAAATACAAATAATATACGCTTACACTTTACAATTAATGTTTTTCATACAAACACTGTTTGTGAGATAACGCCTGAATATTACTTTTTAACTTAGTCTCGTTACACCCAAACCTTTAATCATATTCATCTAAAATATAAATATTCCCAAAAATACTAGTCCTACTCCAATCTGAAAATCTGAAGCACTTGAGATAGTATACAAGAACAAATAAGTCATATAATTTCAGCTAGAGAATTTTGTATCGTAGCATCATCTTTGTATATGACCCTAAGGGATCATGTGTGGAACATGGTAATTAACCCCCTAATAATTGAATTGAATAAATTAAGTTTTTACACATATAGTTATGCAAATGACATAGTAGTGTTGAGAAGAGGTAAATTCTTAAATGTTCTTGCAGAATTAATGAATAGAGCATTAAAAAATATTGAAGACTGGTGCAGGAACGTGTGTCTATCCGTTAACCCGAATAATATTACAATCATAACCTTTACAAGAAACAATAAAATAGACAGAATTAAGGTAAGTCTAGTAAATACTAAAATAAGACTTTCAGATGATGTTAAATATCTACATGTTATTCTGGATAGATGACTCACCTGGAGTAAACATGAATGTTATATTTGCAGAAATCAACCAGATCACTTGTGGCATGTAAGCGGATTCTTGGTCAGAACTGGGATGTGTAAACATTCAAAGACAAGTACAAATTAACCTACTGATTAAATCAATTTATCTCTGGACTAAAAAGGGAAACTAATTTCAAGTTTCAATATAGTAGTTTCATATGTAGTTCAAATTAGTATAACAGAAATATAATTTATCATCAACTGTAATTCTACACAAGTAGACTAATTTAAGAGTAAATATTAGTTAAAATATATGTCCAATTTAAGTATAATACATAAAATTTAGAAAAAGCATTCAATCTAATTATATCATGCATTCTAATTGTTTTAGAGTGTAAATATTATCATATTGAGTTCTAAATCTTGCTAATAAAAAATTTGCTAACGTGTTTTCGCAACGAAGCATCCACGTCCAACTTTATGTTTTCTATAAAATACGTTTTACAAAATAATAATAAAAAAGTAAACAAACCATATTACTCTGAATAACTAAATTAAAGAAATATAATTCCTTTTCGGTAATTTTATCCATATTTTGATATCTGTATGTAATTTTTGCTTGTAAAATTCATGGTAGATTTAATGGGAAACTACATCGTCAGATGAAAGACAAGGTAAATGTATGGTAATATGTTTGTAATTTCGTAAATTTATACAGTTTTTTGGAAGGTAAAATGAATTTGTTAATGTTTGTTTTCTTTATTTATTTTAAATTTATTTAAAAATAAAAGAAAAATGTATTGTTATCAAAATATATTTTCTGATTTGTAAGAACATTCCAGGGTTTATAAAACGTGAACCCTGGTGAATATTGATGATGACGGTAAGGCGACATTTGACAAAGGTCGGTGTCGGAAGACGTAGGGTTGTTATGCAACAGCAAATTTTACTTTAGCCGAAGATTGGGGTTGGCGTTCTGTTACGCCTTAAGTTTCAGATTTGACAGCTAACAAATAATAAGGACAACACTATATCCGCTAGAAGGGAAGGAATATCTTGATTTGAGGTAAGTTTCCTTTATAGTCTCAACTTTAAAAAATAAACATACAAAACAAAAGAAATCACCTGATTATTTCGAGTGGAATTATTAATTAAACGCATTTTATATTCAAAGAAAACATTTTTTGATAAAACGCACTTTTTTTGTTATATATATATATATATATATATATATATATATATATATATAATGTATATATATTTTAAATTTAATGTTTTAAATATATGTGGTAAAAATTCATTTATGGTGGTGTTTAAATGTATAGTTATTTATATTTAAACATTACGATAGTAAGTATATTATTTCGACTAATTTAAAGGAGTTATAGAAATACAAAGGAAACATGTGTCTACTATACAAAGGAGATGCGTGTATTATAAATTGTCTAAAGAAGTTTAATTTAATACAAACATTCATCATCTAAAAAATTAATACGATTTAAGCATTTGGATTATATGTACACCTGAAAGATCTAACTGTATAAATAAATATATAAGTTTTTAAAAGGCGAGTACAAGCTTCTATAAAAGGTCTTTCAATATATATGTATATATATATATATATATATTTATTTATTTATTTACATATCATAATTTACATCATGAATTTTAATGTAAACCGGACCAACATTTGACGATATTTTCATAAATATATCTTGTGTGGTAAATTAAAACGATTTAAAACACTTTTTTGTTAATTTTAAATTTATTGATTTACACGCTTTTTACCAGCTAGTTTTGGTAATACAATAATATTTAAAGTGAAACATATACGACCTAGACTGGGAATTGATCCCAGGACCTTTTGGCCAATGCTCTATCAACTGAACTATCTATAGTCGCTTTCCACCCTAGGACTAAAACATGTAGTCACTTATACGTAAGGGCTGAAAAATGAGTAAAAAATTAAATGTGTGAAATCTTCTAGATTGTATCTAAAATATTACATTTGGCACCAGGTTTATATCCTGTTATTAATTATATTATTTTATTTCAACAGAGATAAAAACAGTAAAAGTACAATATTTTATCGTATATATAATAAATATTTATTACCAGTATATAGTATATATCATTATGAATGACCATTCAAATTTCCACAAGTTAGTAAACATACTAACAAGACAAAATTTTAATGACATAAACCAATTTAGTAGTTTGCGAAATGGTACAATATAGCCTATCTGTGCTTGATACATGTCATTATGAGAACTTTATCATTAATTAAAAACATCTTGTTCGTTTGAATTGTGCAAGTTGAAGTGTGTCAATAACTATTGATTTTGGAATAACAACTAGTTTTTCGTAGTATATTTAACTTAATAAAACAACAATGACAGGAGTAAAGGGGAAAAGAGAACAAATAACAACAATGAAAAATAATCAGTTTGAAATTATCATTTTGTTTTAAACTTGAAACAGCTACACTATATACTAGATACAGGCTATAATATTTGGGTTATAAAAGTAAGAAAAATACTGTGTAATTCAAACATATTCATTGAACCATACTCAAGTATTGATTATTCTTAAACTTCAACATACCTAATACTACTTCTAGTTATATTGAGTTATATTTGTAACTCACGTAACATTGAAACTAATTTGATTTGTATTGATAATTGAGTTTGCAACTCTGACAATCAAACCAAGTTATTGGAATTTACAAGTAGCCACAGTTAGTCGCATTTACATTGCGTATACCATCTTCTCAATAATCCATCAATGTTAACTATACTTACTTTACAATTTCCTTCATAACGAATTGCATAAGCTTCATAGAGAACATAAATAAAGCTTCATATCAATAGTTAAACTCTTGTGTTTTACCTACAATAATGATTACAGGTTTAATGATTTAATATTTTATTTATAGAAATTATTCTATAAAGTACCGTTATTAAAAGGTTTGGCTATTAGGCCTAATTAAGATTTTTCATAATAATATAATACTTGAATTATAGTTTTACATTTAATCAAATGTCACATCAAATTCCCCATCCAGTCAATTGAAAACATCAATATCTCATCATATCCGTACTACTAGCCTTTGTGTATTTCTAGCTGGGAGTAATCGTATAATTTAATTACTCAAGTTAAATCCATTTATTACTGGAGCATTCGGTTCTGTGTTACTTGTATATTATCTTGACAAGTATTGTTTTAATTCCATAGCGTCAACTGATTTGAAAGTTAAATGTTATATATTTGCAGATTTGGCTTATCTGTCATAATATGTATGGTATAGAGAAATTATCTAGCTAGAATGGAAGCAATTGGAAGTCAAAACTTTTGGTTAAACATGAATCAAAACTACTCCTTCCTGAAAAATGCAAAACAAATTCTTCGTAAATCTGCACAATAAATTGTTGGCCTATGTAAATAGTCCTTTGGTTATTGTGTCAAGTGTTTAATAAGATGCCAATCTCTAAATCATTGACAAATTCATAGTTTATGTAAACTTATTAAATAACGCGTGTTAAGTATGTAGGTCCCGAAAGCACGTTTTGAAAATAATTATATATTTAATGTAGTAAACAATTATTTTCTCTAACAACATACCAAATAAATAAAAGTATACTCAGTCGCTTTATGCATTATAATTAGTAATAATAATATACTATCATGCACTAACTTTGAAACATGGACCCTGAAGAAACTAACAATTATTATTTTAAATATTTTCGGAACGAAGCTTATCCATCAACGTTGTTCTCAGGATGTTAATTTAATATAGAATTTAACCATACTACCATTTTGAAGAGAATTAAAAAATTGTTAATTTTTCTAGTACTGTAAATTTTTATGTTGTTTTCTACTCAATTAAATAAAATTTTCATCGTTAAAACCCTAGAAGCGGTGCATGTTAATTTTCTTGACCATTCTTCCTTTGTTTAAAAATTAATACAATATATTATTTTTACACAAAACCTAACTTATAAGATATCATTTTTCTCAAAAAGATGCATAGAATTCATCTATGTAATAAAAAAAAATTTAACGGTTTTGGAGTAAGTATGCTAGATGTCAAAAATGATATTAACTTTTTTTCAGAAAAACCTGTATCACCCAAAATTAATAGCTTACTACCTATTTCTAAGATATACACAATTTTTGTTTATTTTTTTGTAAATATTTTTTGTAGGAAAAAAAATATATAAATATGTAACATTTTCAAAATGTAAAAAAATATTTTACGTAAAAACTGAATGTTCCCTTTTTTTTAAAAAAAAACATTAAAAATAGTAAAATATATTTTATACAGAACTTCTATAGATCATTATGTCCAGAAAGGTGCATAGAATGTAGGTGTGTAGTGAAAAAAAATGTTAGATGTATTACATTTGGAGTTTTTTGGTCAAATACCAAAAAATCGAAGAGTAACGGAGCAGAAATTAAAAAAGAAAATGGTAATGAATAACATACTAATAGATTTATCAGAATTTTTTCAACCATTACTTGACATTTGTCATATATTTGTGAATATATTTAGGGAAAAAAATAAATAATTTGTTAGATTTTCAATATAAGAATGACAATTTTCCAAAATTTGCTATTCTGACGCTTGCGGTTAGGTTTGAACTCTTGACATTTAGGCGTAATTAGTAACTTTCTAAAGCTAGGCCTAAGACAAAATCATTAGACAATATACTTTACAAAGAATGACACACATATTCACTTGTATAATCATATAAAACACTAAATATAAGTAAATATGCATATAGGCTAGAATTACCAATTGCCTTTATAGGTTATTCCATATACACACTCGAAATTCACTCAAAAACAAACTTTAGAAATAAAAATACATATATTGTAACTTGTATACACAATTTATATACAATTTGTATACACAAACCTTCAAAATAACAAAAATCTAATCCCAAAACCAATATATGCCACGCCTAATATTACCGTTTTTACGTCAGACATTTGCGACGTTTGGACTACTTTGGACTTCAAAACAACGTCTTCTTAGTAAGCATTTGCCTATATCAAGTGGTAACAACTTATACAATGAAATTTCCCCTACAACATAGTGTAAAGAACAAGACCTTTTTCTGACAAGAAAAATGAATTTCGTCTTTTCGTAAAGTGCACCGAATGCCAAATGAATTTCGTGTCGTCAGGTTTGTTCTATGTTCAAGTAGGAATATCTCTGGATCTATGAGACGCAGAAAAATTTGTAATCTACGGTTAGAAAGAGAATCATGTGATCTATAGAACAGTGTTTTAGTTGACTTAAATGACAGATAAATAGAGTTGTAATCGTATCGGGAAAAATGGAGCCACGTTATACGAAAAGGTGCAGAGTTGAAATTTACGATTTTACGCTACAAAAATACGTGAACTTCACCAATTTTTGGAATATTATTTATAACGGTTTGTGGTATTTTTTTTTTGCATGATTATGCATCTACGGAACATTACTTTTCCAACGGTATTTTATTTATTGTGATAGGACAATTCTAAGTGGGAGTAATGGTGAATAATTGCAAAATACGTGATTAACAGTTGGTGAAATCACTTGGGAGCACGTGGGCGACCTACTTGTAGGTCGCGTACCGGTTTAAGGGTTAACAAAATTTACTCTTAATAAACTTTTGATGTTATCGATAATTAGTTTCTCGTTTCTTAGTTTTTGTTCCTTAAGGCATCTTATGGGCCTCGTATCTTAAAGTGATTATGACCGCCATAGATTTAATATTGTTTATACAAAAAAAAACCAAAACAAAGCAAAAACAGAATTCTCAGGATATTTATATGCTGAACAATTATATCCATATTTTAAGGATATTTATATATAATGAATAGGGTGTTGGTACTTAGACCAACTGCCGTAATTATAGTTCAAATTATAAAAATTTTAATTTACTTTTTTGATAAAAAATTTAATAAAATGTAATGGGAGTTTTAATTTCAATTTTAGTTTTAGAAACAAACAATCATAAACTTATCAACCTCTACCAAAATATTAAATAAGTTTCTTAAACGATCGAAACAATTTGTCCACTAGTTGGCATCTTAAAAAAGCACGAACAAATTGTAAGTAAATATTTGATGTGTTTATTGTTTTAGAGGAAAACAACAAACGACATTATTTACTAACCTGGACTTGTACACGACAATAAATATCAAATATAAAGTAGAATCTAGGTACAAAGGAAACGAAGACAATAGATCTCTAAGAGACAAGTCATATATCACGAGTGAAGCCATTGAGAAACATGGAGCGGAACTGCTAAGGTGAATAATGATTTAAAACAAATTCAGGTGCGTGAGATTGTACTCGGTTAAAATCATTGATTTTATTCTTGAAAAGGCAGACTTACAGTCAAATTCTTAGATTTTCTCTTCTATAAAATTCTGTTAATAGCGACTTTGCCAAGCTCTGAATTTTGTGTAGTAGATTGGTGGTACCACAAACATGTGTCTGTTTAATGTTATTTATTTCATTCACCATTATTAATTTCTTATTATTTAACAATGTAGACAAAAAATAACCCTTATGTGGTGACTAATGAAATACATATTCCCTGAAAGAAAATGATTTTTTCAATAATATGAAGAATGTACATTGCGTTATATATTTAGATATGTTGTTGTATAATATTATTTTTTTTAAAATTTGATTATTAAATAACATGCTTAGGTTTTTTTAAAGAAACAAAAGTACATGATATGACAATATTGAATTTAAATAATTCAGTTGCATGGAAATGTATTAGAGTTAAAGGATGTTTTGGATTGAAAAAATCTACTACATTTCATTAATTCATATCTTACAGACAAAACAATAAAAACTTGTTTATAAGCAATTATGTGTACTAATACGAGCGCCGCGTTTGATATGATATTTTATGGAAACTTAAAAAGAAGTAATTTCAAACGCTTTGATATGTCACGGAAAACTGAACATAAATAATTCAGTTGTGTAGAACTTATTAGGAAATGGATCGTTTATGTTTATAAGAATAATTTAACGAACGAAATTTAATTTATTCACTTATCAAAGAAACATTAAAATAATAAATTATGAACACTAATACAGAACTGTTAACGAGAAGTTTTTATAAAACAGTTTTATAAGAACTTACAAGCAAAGTTCTAGCGTCTGTTTTATTTGTAAGTTTAAACTTAAGAAATGAAGCATCGAAATCTTTTATAATCCATGGAAATGTATAGCTACAAGAAATAATGTAAGCGACTGATTTTATATGGCTAATTGATATGTTTCTATGAAGAAGGTAATAAGAAGTACACCTGAAATCTTCCCCTTTTGGAGTAATAAATTTAATAAAATATGATTAAATTAGGGAGTTTATATATGTATAAGTAAATAAATAAATATAAATCACATTCATACAACAGAAACATAAAGTCCTAACTTATATCAGTAAAGTATGTGTGAAACATTATATATATATATATATATATATATATATATATATATATATATATACGTCTGTATTTTAACACAATCCTAACTTTATCTTTTAGAAATTTAATATTCAAATAATGCTCACTAATATTCTCCTTGATCCAAATTCAACCATTTTTTATCATAGGACATTTTCAATATACCATGTAACCTATATTTATTATTGGCAATTAAAACAAGAATCAACTATATCATACCAACAACAATTATTAAAGAATGTATTATTTGAAAATTAATAAATCTAATAAAGTTATACTTGTAAAGATATTCTATAGGCAAAACTGTAGAATGACAAATAGTTTTTGATTTACATTTCCTTGTTTAGAGTTTTTATTTCTGCACAACAGTGGCAATACTCATAACATAACTACAACAAAGCAATATGTCACTGGCAGAGAGATGTTTTGACATATGCTGGTATAAATTGTGTACATAATGCAATTTAGAGCATTATGTCGCAGGAATGTTTTAGATCTCTGTAGTAATGTTAGCTGACAAAAGACGATTATGTTTTTCAGTATTTGTTTTGAACAAGGAAAAAACCCCAAACCACAAAATAACACAACTACACAAAACTGTATAATGCGTTTATATTACCTTATGTACATTTCGATAGCTCTGCTATCATCTCCAGAGGTACACTACATACTAAATACAATGACAACAAATATATACTACCTGGAGGCATTTCCCATACTCTTAACCTAACCTCTTAGCCAACCACAGTTGACCACGTCAAGGTCAAGGTTTACCTCGTCACACTTAAGATAAAAGGGCGCGTAGCAACGCCTAGTCCATCAAATAAAAAAAAAACCCCTATATAATGCTATAATCTACTAATATAACTAATTAACACATGTTATCTAAAACAAAACACAAACATATTGGTCCACTATTAATAAACAATAAAGCTATACTAATCCCCAAAAAATATAATTACCAATTTCTAACCTTCAACAACGAGAATTACCTCATTATTTAATTTCAATGCTAAACCCAAACAATGCATACTAGAAATTGCATGTTCGGCCACACTAGAGAAATAAATTAGATAATTACGTTGAATTCCAAGTCAGTAATTCTACTTGGAATAGTTCCAACATGTTTTAAATATCTACAAGTTTTCATATATATATATATATATATATATATATATATATATATATATATATATATATATTATTTTTATCATTAGAAATTTTGTGTGCTTTTATCCAGTTTAAAAAGATGTTAAATATAAGTTTAGGATTTTTCCTAATCATTAGTGTAACATCTGTATGTTTATAGAGTATATAAACGTAGCATAAATATTTGGAAGAAAAATAACTTTCTTCTAATGTAGCAGTCATCATAGTCGATATGTCATAGGAGAATATTTATAGTGTTGGGTTTCACTAACCAATTTGATGACCATATCATATACTATAGAAGTTAATCATAAGAGATATTTTACATTAATATTTGGAACATTCAATAAAACTTAAAGGATACATGGATACATTATATAGGGATTAGTTTTAGAAGTTTAGTAATAAACAATTCGAAATCTATAACCCTGTATTTTTTAATTCCATAGCAAACAGTTCCTTATAAACTCAAACCTAATTGTTTGTACTATAATCTATTAACTTATACTCCACAAATACTGACTTTTTATATCTTTTTTGGAAAATAATGTCATCCTCTTTTTACTGTTGTTATATTCTATAAAACCACACATTTGCAGGCCGTGACACACTATGAAATTAATACCATCAAAAAACTGCGTGAATTTTGGGCTTATGAAATAGTTTCATTGCTAAATTACTTTCTCTAAGAATGAAGTCATGTCCAACTTTGCAACAAGAGATTTTTTTCTATACAGCAGGAAATGTCATGTTTGTTCTAAGAAATATAATTAATTGTAAACGAAATAAATATCAGTGGATTGTAAAGTTTGAGACGGAATTGGTAATTCTTGTCCTGTCGAATTCTTATTCCTTAAGCCTGAGCGACGTGATTTGAGTGTGAAAAATAAGTGAGAAATCATATACAACCAAGCTACGTCTATGTTGTTTAACAATAATACAAATTGAATACCATATATATTGCATTTTGTTGATAGTTTTTACAGTAGGCCTACCCATTAAACAACTGAACTTATTTTCAAAACATAGGTACTATTTAAATTTTGTGGTCTTGAATAATTTAGAATTATAAATAATTAATTTATGTATTAAAATAATATGTTATATGTACATAGAGAGACCTCATGAAAATTTAAAAAATTGTTTTTGTACGTAGACAGTTTAGCAAGGAATATGTAGCAATTTCTCTAAGTTCACTAGTATTATTTTAAGTTAAGTACCATATATTATTTACTCCTTTAACCTCATATGTTTATATTAATAATTATAATTTCTACCTAGTTTAACTTCTTTCGAAAAATCATTATACTACATTTATTCATCTAAATTAAATAGATTCCAAATATCACAATACTGTTTAAGAGTATTTATCATCATTTGTATTGCGGCTAGAATTATCACAATTTCACCTGTGTACAACAATATTTGTACGTGTTGGTTTCACTTCCTCCCACTAAATATTGTCCTAAGAAATCTATAAGGGATGAAAATGACAATTGAGTACAGAAACCTGTCTTAGGCCATTTCCTGTTTCAAAACAAAAGTAACGCCCTTCTTACACTATACATCCTTGTATATTATACTTTAAACACTTTTAAAATTGTTGTAGAAATTTTTTAGTAAGTTAAACATAATACTTTAGTTACTTATTACTTGTGTAATCAACTCCTTTTTCATCGAAAGTCTTAAGAACTGATTTTAAGTTAAATATTATTTGGGGGGGGGGGAAAGACTAGCATTTTTAAACACCCTGTGATTAATTATATCTTAACAAATATTGATTCTAATGTTCAGCATAATAATCAGCACACTTACTCCTAATTTAGCTATGCAATTCATGTAACATATTTCCTATATTTTTCTGAATTGCTTTTTTCATTATTTTTTCAATTGAAATAATATATTTTCAAAATAACATGGAACTAGTCCACTAAAATAAATATAATTAATATAGTAATAATAATCAATCAATAACAAATTTAACCAACGTAATTCTGAACTATTCTTATAAAACTCATATATTGACCTGTCAAAACATAATTCAATATTTTCTTTAACTCAAGGATCATTATCAAATTATCCATTGAAAAAACAATATATTATTACAGTCCGCCACCTCCATTAAAAAATGTTTCGTTTTCTTTTTAAATTTTGTTCAAATACTTCACCAAAATACTAAAAAAATCATTATTTCTCCTGATTTAGCTTTTTTTAAATCATGAATTTTGTTTACAATAAGCAATTCTTGGTTTTATAAACCATCTACTTTAATTTAAAATATTTCTTGTCCTCGTTAAACTAACAAGTTTGGATAATAGTTTTACTAAATTCTAGATACAGTAGTAGCTTACTGTCCACCACACCACTTAGAGCTTGCAATAACTATTTAGTGTTATATTGTCAATTTTTTGCTCTCCAAAGTTCACTTGTAATTTTGAATACATTTCTTATGATTTCTAAACCTTTGAGCAGACTATAAGGTTTGGTTCGCTAACATTTTTCTTAGACATTTTCCTAAAACTGATTGAACTGTGTTTGAACATTTTTACTTAATAAACAACTCTACAACCTTGCAGAAAATTTTACACTGGTTTAATCCAGTTTGCAGGAATTTAGTAAACAATGATTTTCAGAACATCAGTTACTTATTCAGCACCTTTCATATAAACAAAATAAAGGTTATTTTGTCAACCTCGATCATCTTTATTTATTTTTTTTATTTTTTATTATTTTTTTTTTTTAAGTAAAATCTACATAACTGGAAGGAAATTCATACAAGTTTAATTCAGAAGACCAGAAGACCTGTGTAAGTTGTGTCCTATGAAGGAACCAAATGATTTCATACAATGCATAATTGAATTTCCAGCTTTTACAGCCGATAAGAATAGCTTTATTTATAAACGTTTTATATATAAATAATAATACTGACAAATTTATAAATTTGTTTGATTTTAGTGACGAAGCTCGCGTAAATGACATATTAAAGTTTTATTAATAAATGGGTAATTAATTACCTTATTTCTCACCGTCAAGCACTCTAAATATATCCTGTCGGGTTACCGGTTTAGGTTGTTCATCCTACCACCATCATCAGACCAACCTCAAAAGATGTACTTCATTCCACTGTTGAGAAACACGTCGTTAAAACTGCACAAAACTAACACATAAACACCAAACATACACAATCACTCGAAAACCTGCACATTGTATGACAATAATAAAAAAAAATCAAAGATTAAAATCATTATGTTATATGAAGACTCGGTTAAAACATATGTTACTTTGTAGAGAGATGTATACTTAGACACTAGACGAAAAATAAACAAAACCCAAAACCTCATATAGGCTACTTGAAAACACCATTTTAAATAATTGAATAATTAAAAGTTCCAAACGGTTATAACATAAAGTGAATATGTTTACGGAAGGAAAATATATTTATGATAACTGAAGACTAATTCAATTAATTATGATTAAACCTAAAAAAATTAAAGAGTATTTTTAATTGCTCAATTATTCCAAAATTGATTGGGAAAGTTTGTTTCAACTTTTCATCACATCGTAAGCACTACGTTGGATTGTCTTAATGTATTGCGTTTTAACCCACAGATACTGTTTCATTCAATGAATTGTTACCAGGCGACTGAAAATTAAAAAAAAAAAATGTGGAACCTACTGGTAATCACGTTTAAAAAAAAAAGAAAACAAATTTGATTAACAAGTGCTAAAATTTATTTAGCTTACATTCTGCTCAATTAAATTTGACCATTTACAAATATTTTCTTATGATAAACATTTCATAGTTTTTCCAAAGAAAAGAAAATTACAAAGGTTTTAGGTTTTACAAATGAGAAATTTATATAAGAAGTTTAAGTTTTGAAAATATATATATATATATATATATATATATATATATATATATATATATATAATAAAAAAGGTCAAAATTGTATATTGTTATCCCCCTTTTTTATACAAATTGTTATAGATTAAAAAAAATTTAAGAGTAAAAAAAAAAAAAAAGATTCTATCATCTAAATTAAATTTAAGTTCAAAAGGTATATTAATTCTAACAAGTTTTCGTGATTAAATTACTTATAAATTATCATAATTTTGTTTATTAAATTTCTTACATTCTAAGTTGGCCAACTAATATATATATATAGAGAAAATTAAATTTTTTTATTGACGTCAATAATATGTTTTCATTATTTTATTTTATTTTTTTAAATTTTGAAAAATAACCCCTTTGGGGTCGTTAAAGCCGAAAGATTTTGCATGCAGCACCACCCATATTTTGATTGATTATAAATTAGTACACATTATTTTACATATAAAAAAAAGACACATTATCGTACAGAGTTCTGTTCCAAAAAAAATTATTTTTCATTAAAGAATAAATTCACAATTCAAGTTCCTTTTTCTTTTTGAATAACTGTTATTATTTTTTTTATTTCTTTTAAAGTTTTATATTTCCTTATTTCGTACATGTGCAGATGTGGTGCACTTAGTGAAAGTTGAAACTAAGTTTTTAAACTTGTCTGGAATTGCGAACTTAGACCAATCTCGAAAACAATCTCCAAACGATCTCCAACAATCTCGGACAATCTCCGACCAGCTTTTTGCTAAGCAAAAAAGGCAAGTCGAATAGAGATTTGTACAAACTCATACAGGTTATTCCACAAGTCTTTGTAATGAAAAATGTTTCTTTAAGTTTAATTAAAAATGAAAAGAAAATTATCAGAATTACAAAAATCCAGAAAGGATTATAAATAAGTTTTTCTTTGATATTAATAAAGAGTTATATATATATATATATATATACATCGATCTTTGTTTGAGATAAAGAATTGTAACAACAGTTAGAAAATGTTTAAAAGCAAAGATTCTAGTTAAGAAAAACATTTGTCTACTTAATACTTTGATACTATTTAATACTTAATACTTTGACTGTTTAATACTTAATACTTTGACTATTTAAGTTTATGGTTAGATTTTACAAATTGTCTTTTAAATGAAAGAAGGTTATTCTATTTTTTACAAGACATTAACTTTCAATAAAAATCCCTGAATAATTAAAAGTAAAATAATCCTAGTTAAATTATTTGTACGAAACACATATATCAGTAATCAAAAATCAAAATATTAACAGTGTTATAATATGGTCAAATCTAAAATAGAATACCTGGAACTTGTTGAAAAATGCTGAAAATCGTTGAAAAAAGAAGCATGTGCCTGACGAATGTTGCACTATGTAATTTATGTAAAAAAAAGAAAACTCACTAGAACTGATGTTATTTGAAGGTGACAATTATAATTTAGAAAAGAAACACTGACAATTCTGCCTTGACGAAAACATGTTTTTCTTTTACTTTGAGACTACATGATGAAACTTATGTGTAACAACGTGACCTTGGTACTGCTGACTTTTAGCCTGCTTAACTGGTAAGAGAACGAGTTTGATTATCATACGATGCTGAATTTGAATATTCCCCACCAGGTTTCAGCACTGGCTTGCACGGCCCCGAAACGAGTTTTGGAACGGCAAGTAGAATTATCGATAAATGAGGTGCAGATTGATATTTAAGTTTGTATGACGTTACAGAATATATATTGACCAACGTATTTTCAATAAGTGTGGAAAGTTTTTAAAGATTAAGTATCATTGACTGATTTAACCAACGTATTAAGCCATCCACAACGTACTTCAACCAAACTTGGTAATTTTAAAAGGAAATCATTTGTCAGTCACTTCATAACCCAAGTTACTTCTTTAACTCCATAAATCTAGTTCGATATCCAACAATATTGGTCAAACACTTTCTAAAATGTGACTATGTTGAATGTAGTTATTTAGGAAATTATCATTTAGGATTCGTGACTTCTAAACTACAATATCAAAATAAAATTTTTTCAAAATTTGATTGGAAACTTAATAATTTATAACGAAATATATTTAACTCAACTGTTTAAACTACAATGATGTATAATTGACATGATTAAATTTATATGTTACATTCAGATTTAATTCACCCTTATGATGTCCAGCTTCATCAGGGAAGCACGAGCTGTCATTAAATACACTCTTTGATGAGACTAGAAAGTTAGATAAATGTTAAAAATATAAACATTCTGTGAATGAGATTATATATTATACAAGGTTAAATACATTAATAACCTCTGAATTACATCAACCCATTTTAAAAGTCACGAAATGAGTATATTATATACGTTTTGTAATAACTTTCCCCGCTGTATAACGTGTACCCTAGCAAAAATAAATATGTAAAAAAAACTTGTAGATAATATAAAAGAAACAAATAGTAAAATAAATTGTTGCATTTCTATAAAATAAAATTAAAATTTATAATAGTTTATAAATAATAGTTTATATACATATAAAAATATCGTTTAGTGTCCGTTCGCTTGGTTTTGTTTTGTTTATAATTTTAATAAATTAAAAAATGACCTCAATTTTAACATCGGAATTTCGTTAAAATTTTGCTAATAACTCTGAAATAGTTTTAAAAAGGTTGTGGTCAAAATGATTTGAAGAGATTATATCAAAGCATTATTTTAGAAACAGTTCATTAGAGATAACGTGTCAACTCTTTTAATTTGTGCTTTAAGGATTGCATTATAAATGTATTTCGTAAATTCTTAATGGATCGAGGTTTTTATTATAATATTAAATTATAAAGGCTATATAACAGTAAATTTACAATTACCTGGTAATTTATTACAATACCTTTTCATAACTTTATATCATTAAGCAAAACTACTGTAATTAAATCAACATACAAGACCTGGCTGACCAAAATTATCGCAAAGTATTCAAGCCCAAGGTGGAAATCAGTTTTAATTCATATTTGTATACTTAATTAAATATAAATGATCATATATGCATGGAATAAAATTTTGTAGTAAAAAATAATGGACTGTTTTAAATTAGTAGATCACAAAATTTTTCAAGAACTCGAGTTATGAAAATAGTTCCAAATTACTATTTCGGTAGATGACATGCAATCTCTTTTGTTTCTTACAGACTCAAAAATATTTTAATTATATTTAAGAAAACAAACAAGTCATCTTCAGTTCTGCAGTGACAACTTTGTCACGTATAGATGTTATGTTATTCTCTTGTAATAATTTCTCAACTTGTATTAATTAATTTTGAAGAAGTTTTATACATATTATTGATTGACAAGTCAATTTTTACAACTCCATTGTAATTACAGTGTGATTATTAAAACGCAGTCACTTTAAATAGTGATACTAAACTAAACAGTTTTATTTTATCCCATTTATTTACTAAATAAAATAATATGTGATAATTACAAAAGTTCATGTTGAGTGCTTAATAAAATTGTTGTTATGTCCGCCATCTTTTCTCTACGGTGTCCAAACCATTCACAAATTTATCGGATTCATAAACTTATGTCAAACATGATATTTAACCATATTAAACAGTCCATTTTTGATTTTGCGAGAATCTGTCTTGGTAAAATACATATCTTTTTGATGTTCTTTGAAAGAACTCTTCCTAATTTTGACCACTTTTTTTACATAAATGAGCACTTAACGATCTAAACAAAATTAAATAAGATCTGACATTCTGCAAAAACGTCAGACACGAGAACAAAAAAAAGTTAAATAAAAGTAGAAGTAGTCCTAACTAGTCGCATTTGATTTGTTCCTGATATCTTAAAAATAATTAAACAAAAGTTTATTAAATAATGTTCGTATAAAACGTATTTGTTGAAATTTCTTCATGTTAAATCAATACTTGATTACAAGATTATTTTTCATAAAAAATCATTTGGATTTGTTCGTGTGGAAATTACTATCCATTGCATCAATTAAATATTTAAATAGGAAAAGTCTTAATTTGTAATTAGTACTAGTAATGTTTGTTTTCTTAGGAATTTTAAAAATATGTCAAACTATCATGAATCCAGTTCATAATAATAATATATTTTTATTTCAACGATATGAATAATAAATAAGTATAATTCAAATAGCATAGCAAACTAGGCAAATCACAACTAAAAGTATTGCATAAATCTTCAGTAAGGTTGACATTTTATGATATCAGTTTGTGTCCGATCACTTAATTCTACGTCATATCAATTTTCCCGTCTTGTCAATTGCAAACTCTAATACTATTACATGTCAGTTCTGCTGCCCATTGGGACTGTAAGTAAACCTATAATTTAATCACTTTAGGTTAATATGTATGTCATCGTGCTGGAGTATTTGGTTATTTATTTCTCCGCTAACGTGTAATATTGTGGACATAACGAAATTGAAAGGTCAAACATTATTCAATTATAAAAATATGTTATTTGTGATATACATAATGGATGCTATATATTTAGTTATAAAGAAGAATATATTGTGTAACGATATCATGATCCCAATTAAATTAAACTAAATAAAAAAAACATCAATCATGAAATCTAAAAATAAATAAATTAAAATATAACTTGAATAAAATAATAAATATAGAACCATGTTAAACAAATGAAGAGAAAACGGCAGATGCCGCCTGCAATAAAAAATGTACGTGCTAGGTTACAATAGCACTAGGATTTCAAGAACCTTGAAGCCAACGTGTGTACATAACGGAATTCTTAGGGTAGCAGAGTTTTTACTAAAAAAAAAAGAGAAATCAAGGGAAAGCAGCATCATAACGGTATTTTAGAAAAACACAAAAAAAACGCAAGTAGAAAGTAGGTCGGCCAATCGGAGACGCTCCAAACTTAAAAAACACAACGGCAGAATTCAAAAACAACCAGTAGGAATTGCGAAAGTTCGTAAGCAGAGAAAGTTGGTAGAAATCCACAAATCAGCGAACAGGGCGCGAAAACCAGTGTTTTAGAGAAGGAGTATTAGAAAATAGTTTGTTGAAGGGGAGTCTTACCAGAGTCGCCAAGACGTAAGGTCGCGTACACATCTAGAGTACGCTGTGTACAAAAGAATAGTTTTTTTTACAGCGAGTAAGGGACAAGAAGTCTCTTAATATTGAAAAGTTTTTTGATAAGTTTAAATTAAAGTAGAATCGAAGTAAAGGAAGTTTGAATTAGAATAGGAAGTTAGATTTGGAGTTTGTGGAGTTCTTAATAAAAAGACAGATCATCAAAAGGAGTTTAAATTCACCAGAGGTAAAGGACACCAATCATCGTAGAACAGGCGCTGTAATTTTGGAACGACTACAAGGAAGGAGAGACAGATTTTGGGACGACTTCGAGGAAGGAGAGGCCTATTTTGGAACGGCATCTGGGAAGGAGAGACAACGTTAATTACCAACGAAAAGTGTTTAAGCAGTGTGGTGTTTTGTTTTTTTTGTTTAATAAAAAGGTAAATTAAAGTCATGTGTAGTGTAAAGTGCTAACCGACCGAGCAAGAAGGACCAGCAGATTTGATAAGTACAAACCAATTAATTGTTAATTATTAAATTCACTTAGAATTGATTTCACTTTCGATTGAGCCATTCAAAAAAACCCAAGACCCGAGATAAAGAGATTTTGTTTGTTTTAAATTAATTGTAAAAAAAAAAAACTGAGCTAGCCGAGATTAAATAAAAAGATGATCAATGTTAATAATAATTTAAAGTATTAAATAAAATTTGTACAGAAATATAATAAACTAAAAGGAACTGATAATTTGAAGATTTTAACAAGAGTTAAAATAAAGTAAATTTTGTAATTTTAAAATTGTCTATGATAAATAAATTAATCTTAAGGAATGAATGGAGAGTAAATGGTTTTTCTAGATAAGTAAGTATAAATTTCATGTATATGTTTATTGCTGTAGTAATTTTGTTCTTTTAAAAAATTAAAAGAAAGAGTTTGTTTTATCCAGGTAAACGGTGTTGTTTATGAGTATAATAATCATAAGTTGTTCCTTTTTAGTAGTATTGCAAATAAATAAGTAAATCTAACATCTTAAATATTAGATTGACACGACAACGTGTGGCTTAAATAATTAAAGGTAATTTAAAAATAATTAGCAAAGCAGAAGTTGCTTATGTTATATTTGGCTCACCAACGTGTGACTTTTAGAATAAATTAAATATTAACTTAAAAAAATACATATAACAAAAATTTATGTATGTTACATTTGGTCGCACAACGTGTGGCAAGATTAAATTACATTAGATTAATCAAAATAAATATATAGCATCTCTTATGTTATAATTGGTGTTTAGATCTCTAGATATTATTAAAAAAAAAAAAAAAAAAAAAAAAAAACATTTTTTTTTTGCAATTATATCCTTATTATAAATTTATCACTCTACATCATTGTTTATGGTTTTCACAGAAAATAATTGTATACTGTCCAAAAGTTAAATATCTTTAAAACTAGGAAAGAAAAGCACAATCTTGCAAATGTCTTACGGTATAAAAAAGTTATTTACTTTTCATATATGATTTTTCCACAATTCAAAATGTTTAAATATTTATGTCCTTGGAGTGATATATATTATTTTAAAAGTTTCAATAAAATAAGAAAAGTGATAAGCTAGACAATAATATAGCGACCCTAACCAAAATGGTGGCCCGTAAAGTAAACAAAAAGTTCAACTTATTTCAGATTTGTATTTGTGAAAGTAATGAGTTCAACAATTTCTTTAGTATATTTTTATTAAATTTAAAAAAAAGGTAGATAAGTGTTTTACATTTCAATGTTAACATTGCATGGAGGTGACAAAATAAAAAATATTGTTTTTATATTCCCTTTCAAACATTACAATTTTCTAAACGTTCTTATCAAACAATACCAACTCTTATTATCGGCAACCCTTATATAGAATGAAACTAACAAAACTGGTCTTACAATTACTTGGTTTTCCTTCCACAGTGAATATTTTAATCAGCCATCCAATTTGATTTATTGTCACTATTGGCGTGTCCGACAAATTTAAAAGATTTTTATTTAAAATGTTCTTGAGTGAAAAAAAAGTGTTATTGGTGATCGATATAGAGATTTCGAAAAAGTGCTTAAATCTTTTTATTAACTAATCGTCCCCCTATTTCAAAATCATCTCCCAACTGTATCAAGAACAATTTATTGTTTTTAGGAACTCGTTCTCTCTAAGCTCGCCTGTGTACAGGCAGGTAAAAATCTGTGACGATTAACCTCCAATCCATTGAGGTTTAGGAAACTTTTATTGAAAATTCCAATATTTTAACTAGGAAAGCTGATCAGCAAGGAGAAGACACGCGGCTTATGTTCGCAACCCGCGAACTATTTTTCAAATCATGGAACAAAATCAACGAGTAATTGGTGACATTGAGACGTAATTGTGCAGGAAGGTCATCGAAAATTTCAATTGACGGAGAACAGTGTGACAGCAGAGTCGCGGGAGATATTTGTTTCATATTCAGTTCCACATTTAACTGTAGTATTTGTAATTTCTATTAACATTAAACCATCTTATGTTTTTCAATAAAAAAAGGTTTTAATACATTATTAAATCTTGCGTACTTTATGGGACACCCTATATAAAAATTTTCGTAATGGATTAAAAAAATCTTTTGTGAGTGTGAAAAAAACGATGTTTCAGGACAGCGGAAAAAATCATTTTCATTTTTGTGACGTATAAATTTATAACTGAAATTGTTCAGAGTATAGTGACTAATACTTTTTATTTTATTATGCTAAACTTATCATACATGTATTTGTTTTAATGCAATTGTTAAAAATTTTAATACTTCATACATTGGGAAAAGCGAATTAGTAAGTATTCAGTTAATTAATTCATTTCAGTGAAAAAAGATTCAAAGGAATATAAATAATTTGAAATATCATTAATGTTCATCCCATTACCTTATTAGATGCATATCACGTTAGTTAAGAAAATAGTAAATATAAAATAAAGAATAGCAGAATTAGAAGAGGTACAAATGTTACGAAGACGAAAAAATACAAAAAATCTTGTCATTTCTCACGCCTGAACCAAAAAGTACAAAGGAGAGAAAAATGTTACTATACATGTATGATACTATAATCTGCTTAACTCACTTGATATTTATGCAATATGGATATGGGATGAACAATAATAATATTTCAAATTATTTATATTCTTTTAAAAATATTTTCAATTATACAACTTATAATTATTAATTTCCTTTGCTGAATGTATGAAGTATTTAAGAATTAAAAAAATTGTATTTAAACTATGTGTATATTATATTGTGTATATAAAAATAAAATGTAATCGCCGCTATAGTCTGAACAATTATAGTTAGGATATCAAAATAATGAACATAAACAGTGGAATATTGCTGTACTAAAACGTTAAGTATATCACAATCATCACAGATAATTTTGATCAAATTCCGGTGTAATGTGAAGTTTTCAATCCTAAAAGAGGTAGCAGAAATTAGAGTTCCTGAACAAAGTACCATACAAGATCCTACCCAGATATGCCCGCTAAGTTAAAGTCAGGTAGAGATAAATTTCTCGAGTCAAAAGATTCTATCGAGTTCCTTTCACTATAAAATCTAGACGCGGAGAAATAAATAGGAGGTCGAGTTGAAAGTTAAGTAGGAATAGTTTGCTGAGAGGATATGTTATTTATATGTGTTCAGTTTGTTATCTTAAACAACCATGATATGGTTTGTCTCTTTGACTCAAACATTTGATTGAAATCCTCTTCTATTATCTCCTACAAACATTCCTACTTTCACTCACAGTTTCCTTCAGTAGCTGTACAGTTATAAATAGATAAGTTTCTGTGGGTTCAACAAACGTTTATGAGTAAATCAACAACTTGCTTAAATAATGAATTCTATAGTTTATGAATAAATAAATTTCCTTGCTACTAAGATCAGACAGACACTAAGATCAGAGAATTTTTGGGCTTCTTTTAACCTACATATTATTACTTTATTCTGTTGGTTTTAACAACAAATTATGAATATAGTTGGGTATGTAGACATATTTTCGGAGTGTTCAGAAAATTCTCTCAAAATTAACATATGATTTTTATTTAAAATATTGGTTTCTCTTGAAGAATTCTTGTTCTTTTCCGAAATAAAAAGTATCGAAATATAATTCATCACTATATTCTGAACAACTTCAATTACTAACTTATACGTCATGCAAATAAAAATTAACTATTCCGCGCTCCTAAAACATTGAATATATGAAAATCAGCATAGGATAATATTTTAATCCTAAAATATGCCGGATAGCCCCACAACACATTAAAAAAAAATTGTGTCTTATGATATATGCAAACAGTTTTTAAAATATATTTATAAAACTCTGTAGTTGTAGTGAAAACACAATTAAATAGCAAAATTATTTTCTATTCCACCATCCTAAAACGTTAAATATATCCAAATCAGAACAAAATATTTTGATCAAATACTGGTGTTATGTGATATTTTTTACGCTAAAAGAGACGGCATAGCGCACTTTAAAAATCAAAATCCTGATGGCTAGAAATATTGTGTTTTGATCTTATGGCAGAAGCAACCAAATTTTGAAATATGTTATATAAATAATTACTATATATTATATAACTTTATAGTTGTTACTAAATTCTATCCACCCTCATTGAAAAAAAGTATAATGCAGGCTATAGCTCAATACACATAAACAGTGAAACTACTATAGTAAAAACAATTTTTTGTTATTTAAGACGGGAACTTTCTAAACTTTATTCATAGATAAAACTTGATGTTTATATTTATTACAATACTGCATATGTGTGATAAGATAGTGAAAATTTTACTCTTTTTAACATTTGAATTTTAATATCCATATTGAGGGATTACAATGACACATGTAAGTTAGAAACCTCTATCTCACAAGCCGAAAGTAATACTTAAAGGACAACTAAAAACAACTTTTACTAAGTTACATTTGTAACTTTATTTATAATGTCTATATAATTATCTAATATGGTTAAAATACCACCTCTGAAAAATTCTTCATATAAATCCATACTTTAGTTGTCATAGTTGTCATTAGTTGTCATTCAAAGCTTCTTGTATGGAACTTACCACCAATTATAATTTTTCGGGATATAAATATATTGTTTGATTTTGTAAATTTAAACGTTTCTTTAATTATTAAATATTTATACATTTAGATTCTCAATAAAGCAATAAGATATCATTCGAAGATCAAAGTTCTTTTTTTTTACATACATTGATAATAAAATAAATTATATTGTTTATAATATTACAACGCTATTGCGATAAACGTTTAATTTAATTAGGTTGAAGCGTTCTTCATGTTTTAAAATTTTCGTTGTAATATACCGATACTTAAAATCAATTTTATTTTCCAATAAAAGTGTATTTGATTTTTTTTAGAAATATTGTAAATAATGTAGAAATACATCTAATTTATTCCTTGAAATATTTTTGTGTAACTGACATATGTCAACAATTTTTGAATTTGTTTTCTAATACGGAATTAAGGAATCATAACGGCAAAAAAACAATAACTTTATTAAATTACATACACTTTTATAAATAAAGTCCATTGCATGTTTGATATAAAATGAGAAAAAATACAACATTTAAACGAAATGTAATACTTAAAAAAAACAAATAAATAGTGTTACACATAACGTTAAGAAAAAAAAACGAAGAATAGTTGAATACACTTAATCAACTGTAATAATTATTAATTAAAAAAATATATGCAGATAACCAACAAAAGATATCCTTTCAACTGCAAAGCTGTGTTTATTTTTTAAATGTAAAAAAGATTAGCTACCACCTCCCACTGATGTTCTCTATCAGGAACAAAAGTATTTCTGTATAATTTAGAACATAAAACACTACATTATTGTAACATGGTCCTAATTACGTTCAAGTGTATATTGCAAACATTTTAAATTCCAATCATGTAGTAAAACAAAACAGATATAGCTTAAATTGGATTATTCACAGTTGTAAAACACATCCTCTATTTTATTCAGTATTTTTGTTAACGTATGAAGTTGCCAGAAATATTTGTAATTTGACCAATTACTAATTGTTCAAACGGGATTTTATCAATTTTGTAAAAAAAAATAATTAGCTCCTTCTTCGTATTTTGTGAAATTAAATGTTTTAAATTTATCTTATCCCAATTCATTTTTGATAATATTTAATAATATTATTATTTATATTTATTAATTACGATGAATAATAGAAAATAGACACGAATCAAAAGTTTTCCTTGATTTACAACCTAAATCTTAACTGTAAAAATGAGTATATTCTTGTTAAAAGTGCGAGTCTACCCATCTCTAAAAGGCTTTCATTTAATATTGATGAAGAATCTGTGGAAACGTACTTTAGCTTTAATTTCTTACTTCTTTAGTGATGACGATACGTGGAGGGAAAAGGGATGGAACAAACATGAACAAAACTCTCTTGAGATATAAAACTTTCACTAAATTTACCCAATTAAAGCTGATTCATTGTTGGTTCTTACAATAAACGTGAATTGAGAATAGAGCGAATTAAATAATTCTATAATGAAAATGTAATTATAAATCGTAATTTATGACATACTTACCCATTCCGTACACTAAATGGTAAAACTTAATGATTAACAAATAGCTCCAATATTATTTAACTATTTTTGTGTTTTGTATATTTTACTCTAATGTACGAACCAAATATAGTTTTGTTTTTAACATATAAAATGCTGACAATCTTCGTAGTGGTATTCCTAAAAAATATTGTAAAACGAAACTATCAGGGGATTCTATACTGAAACTAGTGATTTTCTTAAAAATGCTTTTACAAATAATAATATATATTTTTTTAGGTTCATTTAGTCTTAGAAAAATGATTACCACTGTTCAAGTAAAAAAAAAAACAAAAAAAAACAAATTAACATATTTTTTGGAGTTTTTTGAGCTTTTTGGGGGGAAAAACATGGGTTTCTTAAATCTCTTATAACTTTTTAACTACTGAACCAATTTTATTGTTTGATATCTCATTTTTAAGAGCAAAAAAGTACTAACATTTTGTGCATACTCATGTTTTTTCTCACTTGGTTTATAAGTTATGGCATCATAAATATCTGTTTTAAAAAATGTCTATGTAATTAATTTTTTTTTTTCATATACATGTATTTAACCTATTGCAATATCCATGCACAAAAAGTTGCTTTATAGTATAAGCAATGTCTGGTAAAAATTGCATTCTTATATCTTTAATACTTAAAAAGTTATAAGAGCTTATATGTAAAAAATAACAAAATTTTTAAGTTGCGGGAAACAGCGGTTGACGTTTATACTAGTTATTTAGTAACTATAGATGAAAATAACATACCCCACAGGTATTTTTAGTCGGTAAATGGTATATTTCCATGTTTAAAATACATCTAGGCCTATTAAATCACTAACTGTAACCATAATAGGCCCTAATTTTTTATTTTATATCACTAAAAACATGCATCATTAGGTTGTAAAACCAGTCCAGTTATGAGCTCTTTTTAAAAGTTCAAAAACAGCCAGCACCTTAAGTTATTCCTTCATTTTCTTGGAGTTTTTCTTCTTCTTCTGCCTGTGCTAACCTTAACTTTCTTCTGTTCACTTCAAACTTTTCAGATTTTCGTGAATGTGAAAGCCTTAGTCTTTTTTGGTCTAAGTGTTTTGCTATTGTGGCCCCGTGCTGATCAGGGCCTATACCAAGCAGCATTTTGGAAGCTAACACTAGTTTTCAAGTAGCCTCTGTTGTAGATGATGATAGCTTCACAAACACCAATGTCAATCTTTACTTTTGAGGTAAAAGTAGTCTTGGGGAACTTGGTCCATATTATGTTATGGAAAGCTTCATTTGCGTTTTGTTCTCGCAAGCTGAACAGACTAAGTTAAAGGTATGGGCAAAACCTTTAGTAACCACTAAATTGACCTTCACATTGTTATCAAAACATTCCTTGCAAGGAGAGGAAGAAAGTTAATCAATAAGTTTGTTGGAATTCACAAAAATGTATTCTACACTTTTGTTTTCAATGATTATTTGAGGCTTGTGAGCTGATTTTTTTTTTCTGTTAGTTATAAACAGTAAAAAGGAAAAAGGCTAAGATGAATAGCATAAATACTGTAGAACTATATAAAGAAAATTATTCTGGAAGTTTTTACTTTCTAACAGGAAGAAACGAAGTATCATAATTATTAATGAATGTTTCATCAGAGTTACAACAACCAGCAGCCTGGTTCTGTCTGATTGCCCCAAAACAGGTGTGCACTCTCCACTTCAAATAAGTTTTTCACAGTGATAATAATAGATATTATACTATATGTTGTGTTTTTATGAAACCTTATAAATCATAGAACAAGAAAAAAAAGAAACTTAAATTTTTTTTTTTTTTACAAAATTGGTCATTTTTCAGTATGGAATCCCATTTTAACAAAGAGGAACAAAAGCTTGTTTCAATGACTATACAGTTTTTAATAAAAAAGCGTGAAAGTTTGGCATATATAAAGTAATGTAAATTAAAAGACCCCTTCACCTATCATCTACAATGTAATTAGCTATATTAATAAAGTCAGAGAAATCATTTTATTACTTTCATATAACTTTATTTTAGTCGCCTTTTATATATATTCAGAAGTGACATTGCACAAAATTAAATATATTTTGTGTATTTAACATTTATGGCTTCAACGAAACTTAGTGAGACTTGCTCTACAATAAAGTACAAATAGCTACAAACACAGCCATTATGTATCGGATTTCTGAAGCATTTTTAGTAAATAAATTTTGTTCATAATTTATTAGTTTCCAATACTGTTTTTTAAGTGAGCATATAATTACCGCTGCATATAATAACATCAATATGCATAAAATATGTTCTTTGATTATTATAAACACTACTGGTTTTATAATAAAGTGCACCCTACATTGATGATTAGAATAAGGCGACATTTTTAAAAGGTCGGTGGCGATTGACGCGAAGGTGGTTAGGCAACAAACAAACTTTACTAAACTTTAGAGTTGGTTGAGGTTGGCATTTTGCCAGAACTTAATATCAGATTTTTACGTCTAATAAATGTTGAAAGTAATATTACATTTGCTAGTTAAGAAGGAATTTAATTATCCTATTAAGTTGATCTTAAGTAAAAAAAAGTTTCATATTACGTTAAATTGAAGTTATTTTAAAGTAGTAAATGTTTGTTTCTTGACTGGACCTCTCTGGTTCAAATCATTTCACAATATATTCCAGTGTTTTTAGAACGTATATAATTATCAAAACAAATTTTCGTTTACCAATCAAGACATAATTATGATAATGCTATCTACGGTTTTATTCTACTACACATATATCTATACTCAGACGTTATATCATGTGGCGTATAAAGGTACTAGTTATACATACTACATTCATATTGATATAGGATATTAACTATTGCACTCATCTTATGATAAAACACAAACCCTGCTAAACAAATAGATCATCAATAATTATAATTAAATTCTGACGCAGTCATTTTAAATGTCTTTATTACTGCGTCGAGAAAGATTAAATAGCGTAAGTAAATGAAAACACACTTACATCTTAGTAGGCGAAACATTGTCTCCTTACATATGATGTGGAAATAAATAACTTTTTTATTTATTAGATCTGGTATTTGTTTCATATATTTATTTATATTATACAGAATAAAATTATGACACAATTAAAGAACATTGCATAAAGGATATTTGTTATATAAAAAACCTAGTTCATACCCAATGATATTTTCTAAATGGTAATTTTGGACAATGATTTCCAAACTCAAATGTCGAAATTACCAATTATTAAAATTTGATTGAAAACTTCATGATACAATGATTTATCTAGGAATGTAAATAAGAGAACCAGTTAAACAACAATGCTATATAATTGACATAATTAAATTAAGATGTAATAATTTGATGTCCAGATTTATCAGTGAAAAAAAGTTTTGTCCTTAAGTACCTTCTTTGACGGGAAGAGAGAGTTAGATATGATAAAAATATAAATCATTCTGATAATGAGATTATCTGTTTATACAACATTAAATATATTAATAAGCACTGGATTACATCAACAAATTATAAAAACCATGAAACGAGTACATTAAAGTCATTTAAGAATAACTTTCCTAACTGTATAATGTGAAAAACTATCTCCTAGCGAACCAAATGTGTAAAAATATTGTATGGAATATTATAGAAACAAATGAGAAAATAAAATGGTGTATTTCTATAAAACAAAATAAATGTTGAAACAAGTTTCTATAAACAAAGCATTATACTTTAAAATAGATTCATTCATTGTCTTTCTAATTAGAAAAATGTTTGAATTTAAATTTGTATCTTTATTTATTTAAAATGATCATTTATGGGCATAAAATAAAACTGTTTTTAATTTTGTAAACCTTAAATTATCAGGAACTCAAGTTATAAACACAGTTCTATTTTACTATTTATTTACGTTGATAGATTGAATTAAATCTCTTTTGTGGATTAGTGATTCAAAAATGTTTTATTTTACATTTAATAAGACATTTTCAAATTTAGAGTGACTAATTTATCATATTGTATTTATTATTGTCGCGTAATAATTTATCAGCTTTTGAACTGTTTTTTAAAGAAGTTTTTTATATGTAATATTCAAAAAGCTTAAGTCAATTTCTAAACATGTTATAATTACAAGCTCGAATTACCCAATCACTTGAAATACTGATACTAAACTAAATATGTTATGTTTATTTTATCCTATATATTTACTATATAAAATATTAGGTAATGATTAGAAAAGTTCATGTTTGGGTCAATTTTATAAATAATACGAGTTCAATTAAAGTATTTTCTTGTAATTATAACTGTCCTCAATCGGATATCGGATTCACCGAGTTATATCAAATGTGTTAATCAAATGTCAACCAAATCTCCTGGTCAATATTGATTTTTTGGATATCTGACTTTAGTATAAACATATGTTTTTTATGCTCTTTGAAATAATTGTCTCCAGTTTTCATCACTATTTTACATAACTGTAGCTTTTAAATATTTATTTGAAAAAAATAAATATTTAAAGTATTGGTTACCTTCACCATAAACTACAGAATTGAGATTAATCGGATGAAATGTCACAGTCAAATGAAATTAAAATTGGCCCTAAGTAGTTCCATTTGCGTTATTCGTGAAACATTCAAGATATTATAATACAACAATAATTGTAAATAATTAAGGTTCATACAAAACGTATTTGTTAAAATTTCTTTTAAAAAAATCTATACATAAATACAAGTTTATTTTTTGAAAATCCATTGGATATTTCCGTGGATATTATTATGATTATCATCAATTGCACATTTAAATATGAGAAATATTAATTTACAACTAGTTGAAATAATGTTGGTTTCTTCTAAAATTTTACAAATTTGTCAAATTATCATAGATTTTAAATATATACTTAAATGAAATTAATAACAAGTATAATGTAAATAGTAATGCAAACAAGCGAATAAAAATTTAAAGGAATTGCTAAAATCTTCAGCAAGGGTGAAATTTTCAACTTGAGTCCGACCATTTAATCCCGCGTCATATCAAGTTTCCCGTCCTGTCAGTTGGAAACTCTAATACTATAACATGTGAGACATACTGCCCTTAGGGACTTTTAACTGCAAGTAAACCTATAATTTAATCCCTTTAGTTTAATACATATATGACATGGGTCTGGTGTATTTGGTTATACATTTCTAGGCTAACATGTAATATTGTAGACATAATTGGAAGTTCTAAAACTATCTTATCTGCCATACCTAGTATAGACTATACATTTAGGTATAAGGAAGAACATATTGGTCTTTAGATCTTTACAGATTATTAAATCCTTATCTGCCTAGAATTACATGAATTTATTAATATACGATATTGTGTATAATTTTTGCAAGAAATATATATTATCAAAGATAGTTTTACCGATTTGACTAAAACGTTATAAAACAAATATTTTATACTTATAAGATTCAATCTGAATTTTAACAGTCAATTAGAGTTATGTTAAACAACAATTATCGTCTCAATACATTGATTCAATACATTTATAAATATAAGTAGACTTAGGTACAATCAATTGATGTTACATGTTTAACACGATCTAATTTCATTAACATCTACTCATAAACAGATTTAAGGTGAATATATGCAAGTTGCTAAATTTTCTAAGAAAATTGTCTTGGGAGGTAGGTTATGTGGTTTCATCTTAATCGAGGCTGAATGAATATAGTAGACAAATATTTACTGTAACACACCAAATGTCTATAAATCATTTCCGTGTTCTTAGCTCTTAAAATTTAAAGGTATAACTTACAAACACTCTCAGATCTATCCACATTTTTTAAAAAATAAAACAATTTATAACTATACATTTTTTTTAAATATTTACAGGAAGGTTGGTAGTTTCAGCTTTTGAGCGCCAATTATATTTTTATCAATATCTAAATTATATCTTGAAACTATCTACCACAGCATAGCCATACATAAAACATTTTAGAAACGAAAAAAAAATGTTTTAAGAGTGTGTGAAAACGACGTATAAAAAAGCATGAAACATATTAAGTAGATAGATAAAATCGTCATTATGTTAGAGAAACATTATAAATAAACATATCGGTAACTGAAAGATATTCTAATGTCCACACAGAGTAAAAATGAATTTTAAAAAAACAAATAAGACTAGTGGAGGAACAAACGTTTCGGTAACGATAAAACCTGTCATTTGTCACAAGTGTAACAAAAAATACAAACGTGGCGACAGAGAGAAAAATGTTTCTAAACAAATTTAATTCTGAATGTTTGTGTACCATTTTTTTTTATACTACAAATGACGGCTTTACAATCAAAGTGGTTGGACTGAATATTAGAGTTTGTTAATTGCCATTTCATTCTAGTTTGAGTAAGCTACGCTCTACTTATTTTGATTTTGTTTGATATTATTTTTCAATTTTACCTTAATTTAAATCTTTTGGAACTCGTATGGTTTTTAATTAAAATATTCCACTTTATCCGTTAAATAATAATAAATCGTTACAATATTGTATTGTGTAACTGTTGTTCTTCATGTTTTTCATTTATTGCAGCTCATTTATTTTTATTTGTATTTCCTCATTTCACTTAATTGTCTTGTTTAAGATTGTTGGTCTTAGTCATATCCTAATAAAATAAATTCATCACTTCAACGGCTCAGGAATGGGAAAAGGAAGTTTCTCCCCTCTTGATAAACATAAATTAAAAATAACCTGGAAGAAACAAATCAGAACAACCTACCATTCAATGTTCCCTTCTCTATATATTGTGTTACCTTATTTGCAAAGTAACCTAAACATATTTATTTTATTATCATTCTAACAATATTTGAAATGAAATTTATGTTTACTTTGACGCAATACCTACCTGTATAATCTGTTTGAGGGGCGTGACATTTATCCAATAAGGCAAGGTGATGAATATTAATAATGTTTCAAATGATTTATATTCATTTAAAGCTATATTCAGTGATACAATATAATTAACTGAATACTAACTAATTCCTTTTCCTCAATTTATGACATAGTCAAGAATTTAAACGATAGTATTTAAATAACTTTATGTATAATGAAACAAAAAGTATTCGTCAAAATTTTCTACATAATTTAAGATAGGACTTTATGTTAAAAATTGAAAACGTAACATTCCTCTGTCCTTAAATGTTAAGTATATCAAATCAGAAAAAATTATTTTGATCAAATTATGGTGTAATGTGAAGTTTTCTATTCTAAAATAAAATGGCTATTCATAGTCACACACCACATTAAAAATATCTTGGCAGCGATTTAAAGAAAAATGAAATATCTTGTTTTGATGTCTTATGGCAGACGCAACCAATTTTTTTAATTATATATGTAAAATTCTGTAGTTGTAACGAAATAATACCAAAATAACTAAATCAGTTCAAGCGTTCAGGCTATATCTCAAAGCACAGGGTCACAGTAATCATGAAATCCAACATAGTGAAAACAATTGTTCGTTACTTAAGTCGGACATTTTAAAACTTTATTTATAGACCAAACGTGAAGTGTATTTTTTATTCCAATACTTTCAACTTACGAGAGAGTAAAAATCTTACTGTTTTTGAACATTTGATTTTTAATTTTCAGCTAAAACACAATAACACAGTTAATATATATATATATATATATATATATATATATATATATATATATATATATCATTTTATGTTAATTTGCCAACATTTGTCTAGCTGATTTCTCTGTCTTTTCATCCTGGAGTAATTTCATTGTTTGTTTTTCTTCCTATTTGATAAGCAGTATATTGTTTTTAATTTTATGAGCTCATGAATTTGGGTTAAAGTTTTTTTTTTTATGTTAGTATCTTCTAGAAAATAACATAGGAACATACGATTTTTAAAATTACTTTTAAAATGTTGAAACATATTGGTCATCACAGTCCCAAACAATCTTACAAGTGACCATACTATAAGGTCAAAATTATAATGCTGCAATTTTATCAGCTAGTAGTGATAAAGTAATATTATTTTTTCTACACCTTAAAAAATAGACCAATTTCTATCAAATTTTAAACTTTTTCATCAGGTTCCGTCGATAAAATTCAAAGAAAACAAATTGGTTATCATCTTTCAAGAAATTCTCGTTATGGAGTAATTTGTTTTCCTTAGGAAGATGTATATATGAACATCAGTCTACTTAGTATCTACAGGGTGATTCACATAAGGTTCCAAGCACTTTCTGAGCTAATTAAACTAGCAAAAACGATTAAAACAATTCATATAAACATAAGTCGAAAATGCCTTGTTTTAGAGGTATCCTCTATTTTTTTTTTTTTTTTTAAATACTTAAAATTTTTAAAGTAAAAAATATATTGAGCTAAAAATTTGTGAACCTGTTTAATGCTTAACTATTTATCGCTGCACTAAAAACCAAAACGTTGATTTGAATATTTTCAAAATGGCGGCCGTTTAAATGTTTTAACGTCAAATATTTCAAAAACCGCTAACTTTACAAAACAATTTACATGTAACCAAAAAATTTACTTTGTTATTGATAAATATAACCTTTTTTATATTTCATCTCTAGCCCAACGGATAACAGAGATCTTGACAAAAAACGAAATATGTATTTCTTGGTTGATTCCACCCCCGTCAATTTAATCTCAAATCGTACTTTTGTGTTATATTTGCGGGTTAGGACATTTATAAGTGTTATAAATGTTTTTTTTTATTTTGATATATTTGCCTCTCTCAAACACAGCCTCTGGTTTGTTTTGTCTTTTTGACCATTGACTACTGAATCGGCATTGAGATGGTGAAACACGTCATTATTAAATTAGGCCTTTTTTAATTTTTTTTAATGGGTCTGTGGGAAGTGTTAGTATAATGTTTACGCACAGTTTATTTAAAAATCATGTTAAAGAGAAAATATAAAGATATTAAGACATTAATAATTAAGATTAAGTCATAAGATTAACTATTACCAATTTTTGTTTTCTTTTTGGTACGAATAGTTAAGATCTGATAAATGTTAAATGGTAGCAAAATTTGATATTTTTTAAAATTATTATCATAAGGTGTCAATGGTTCAATTCAGTATTTGACCGATAACTCAACATATCTCAGCTTGAAATCAATAAAACTACACTCTGTCTTATTGTGTAAAATGTATTTATCTAAATAATGACTCTGTAGAATAGTTCATAAATTTCAATTGTTTTCCTCTTTTACTGAGCTCGAGAAGAGTTGTCGTTACCCTTTCATCAAACTTGAACATAAGCGTGATCTATAAATTATATGAATAAATATTACATATTATTATTAAATATTTTTAAATACCATTTATTCAAATGAGTTATTTAATTACTTGTTTATCCTTTTTTGTATTTTGTATGTTTTATTCATTCAAATACTCTATAAGTAAAATAAAACTCGCCGTTAGTTAGAATTTTTTTTTCAGGGGATCATAAACCAATTGCCTTTTACTCCTATTAGAGTTGTTAAGTTTTATATGTTTTAGTAAACGATGTGCAATACTCAGTGTGTGCGTTTATATCACCCAAATTTAAGTTTAGGGTTCCGAGCTCCAAGTTTCGAGTTCAATATTTTTTATTGTTCTGGGCTGTGAAATGTATTCAATATGTACTTAAATAAAAAAGAAATGCTATAATGGAATTATTTGCTGATTGTTTACAAATATTCAGCAAACGATGGAATTTTCTATATTATGTATTACTTACCAATTTGTAATGCGGGTTAATTAATTTGGAAACTCAAAATTGCAGCAATTAAACGTAAAGTCAAGTGAGAAGACTACGCCCTGTGCTTGGAAGCGACTAGGATAGCTCACTTGGTAGAGCATTGGCACGTAAAGCCAAAGGTCCTTAGTTCGATTCCCAGTCTAAGTCGTATATTTTGCACTTGAAATATTATTGTATACTCAATACTTGCTAGTAAAACGTATAAGCGGAAAAATCAAATAATTAAAAAATTCTAAAACTTTAATATACTTAAATATATGTTATTAGTAAGAACATAAGATACAAAAATAATGTGATACAGGTTACATTAGAAATTATATTATTAAAATTAAGAAAATATCAATTAATCAATTGACCCTGTTTTCAAAATTATGTTGATACCGATTTAATTAATTACATCCCAGTTACATAGTAACAAATTATACCCAGGTGTGTGTGCGTGTGTGTGTGTGTGTGTGTGTGTGTAATTTTGCTTTGACTATAGAGAGTGTTATATTATTTGAAAGGAATGTATTTCGTAAATGAATTACTTTACAAAGTGTCATTGATCACAGTCAGATAAATGACATGCTCTTTAATGACGTCATATTTTGTTCATTTACTTTTCGAATATTTCTTGGAATATACTAAATTTCCTTTGTGGTATTGTGGCGCTTTGCCAATACAGTATAAATTTGTTATACTTGACACTCGACACCCAAGAGACATGACCTCCTTAGTGTATTTAAGGAATATAAGCACGTTCCTATCAATACATCTTTGCTTATTGAAACAATTATTCACTATTTTTTATTAAGTTACATAATAATATAAGTTACCTCTATAAGTATTTCTCAACTTATACATAATGAACTAATTATTACGCATGAACAACCTACTGCGATGTAAGATTGAAAATTGAATCAGCAAAAATAATCAATATTAATTTTAACGTTCAAAACATTTATCACCAGCAGTCAGTCTCATGTTGTAATTCACATAGATAAAAAAAGAACATTTATAAAAGTCATATTAAGTAATTAATGTTACAAAATAATAACATTTAAACATTAGATAACAATGTATTGTTCTGATTCGGAACATAAAATACCTAAAATGAATAAGAAGTTTTATTCTAATTTAAAATATTTTGATATTGAAATCTTAACTAAATAGAAGGCAATTATTATGTAAGAAGATAAAAACGAATGCTGTTTTAAACTGCAAAAATATGTTTAATATCACTACTGGTTTTTATATTGTTGACCCTTAATAAGTAACGAAAAAAATTTAAAAAAATTTACGCAAATCTTCGCGAGTAGACAAGATGGGAATGAGTTGTAAGATGGGGTAGAAAGAGGTAGATGTCGAAATTAACAATTGACATAGTTAGGGTTACATAAAAGTATATAAATCATTTAAAAAATTGAAATACAGTTAGCAATGACAATGAATAATAAATGTGTAATGAATATAAATAAAACAAATATAATGGACAGTAATACAAGTTGCACGGCATGTTATGGATAATCGTATATTGATGTATAAATGCAAAAAACATTAGAAAGATGAAGGTAAAAATGTAATAGTCATAATATGCAAAAATGTGATAAATAAAATTTAGATAGTGTATAATATAATGCTAAACCAATCATATCTAAATTTATAAAGAGGAGCTATGTCTGTTTGTAAGCTCATAATGCTACAAACTGTTACACTTGTCATACAGTTTTGTAATCTGTATAAGGTATTTTATTATGGTTTAGTCTATATTTAGTCTAAAAACAATTTGTGAATTAACTGTTGAGAAACTGTTGAATTAACGGTTTTGTTAATTTGAAAAACTGTTGAGAATTAGGAAATCTTAATTTTTTCGTCGCATTTTACGCATTATAAAAAATTGTTAGTTATATAATTGGTACTTCAAATAAGAGGTAATTTGTATTCTCTAAAATATATTTGATATTCCAGGGAGAGTATTCATTTTATAAATAACAAGGTTGGAATTTAAAATTATTATAATCGTTTATGGTTTCAAAGTTGTAAATGGTTTTAGTTTCAGAGCCACCATATTTTATTTTGAGTGATACGACTTGTCTCTAAAGCCCATTAGTTCCCAACGTTGCGTAAATGAAACATTTTTATGAATATTTTTTTTGTTAATATGTCATTGAATAAAATAACGTTTTTACTGTTACAAGTTATTCAAAACATAACAAAGAATAATGTTTTGTATGAAAAATGTCGATAAAATCAAAAAGTGTCTTTTGTAAAAAAGTAGAACTATGGCGAAATTTTGGATTCCTTCCCCCGTATTTTTGTTTATTTATTTGTCCAATGGAGAATACAATGGGAATTTCTAAGTTATCAATTTATATTGCCCTGACCTTTACTAAAGAAGATATAACATAATATTTGAAAAACAGTTTATAGTTTTTGCATGTCTGACCTGTTTTATTATTGTTGCGTTTACGCAACGTTGGAATTCCCAGGCAGAAAGCGCCAATAGAACCACAGAATGAAGAGCAAAATAATTTGGAAGAAATTGAAAATAGAATTGGCGGTAAATCCCCTTATGAAGTGTTTTCATTGTACTTTACTGATGAAGTTTGGAATAAAATAATTTCTTATACAAAAAAATATGCTCACGATAACAATCAGCATTCATTTGAAATTGATGGAACTAGCATAAAGCGATTTTTCGGGATACTTATTTTTTCTGGGTATAATACGTTACCAGCTACTAAACTGTATTGGTCAAAAGATGAGGACAAAGGAACAACGTTAGTTAGAAATTGTATGAGTAGGAATAGATTCGATTCTATAAAGCAAAACATACATTTTTCAGATAATAATCAACTTGATAAAAGCAACAGATTTTCAAAACTAAGACCTCTTTTTGATTTGATAAATGAAAAGAACATGCAATTTGGAGTATTCTCTCACAATCTGTCTATCGATGAGGAAATGGTGCCATATTTTGGACGACATAGTTGTAAGATGTATATCAGGGGAAAACCAATTAGGTTCGGTTTCAAACTATGGTGTCTATGTAGTTCCAATGGTTACTTGTACAAATTCATACCTTATGGTGGCAAAACCACCAGTTATGAAAACGAATTGGGTCTGGGAGAAAACGTTGTACTTGAACTATTGTCAGTTGTTCAGAAACCATCAGCTCATTGCATATTTTTTGACAACTTCTCTTCGTACAACTTATTTTGTTTGCTGAACGAAAAGGGGTTTTACGCTACTGGGACAATTCGGGAAAACCGTACTTGTAATAGCACAATGGAAACTGTGAAAAATATAAAGAAAAAGAATCGTGGTACTTAAGATTTTTCATTTGAAAATGAACAAAAAATTTTGTTAGTTAGATGGAACGACAATTCTGTGGTGACAGTTGCAACCAATAATTGTACAATTGAACCTCTAGTAGGTTCAACGATACAACAGAAAAGAAAAAAAGGACAATTCAATTCCTCAGCCAAAAGTTATAGCTGAGTATAATCAGCATATGGGAGGTGTAGATTTGCATGATAATGGAATATCCAACTATAGAATAAACGTAAGAGGAAAAACGTGGTGGTGGCCCCTCTTTGTAAATTTGATTGACAGTGTTATTGTAAATTCTTGGAAAATATACAATTTGGAAAACAAATCAAAATTGTCACAATTAGAATTTAAATCTTACATAGCAGTTACTCTTATGACAATGGATGACATTCAAGGAGGAGATATAGCGGGACCAAGGTCCTTCGAGACCAAATTATGGACGACCATCTAAATGTGTATTACCCATGGATATTCGGTTTGATAAAGTCGGCCACGTGATAGTAGAGGAGAAAAATAAGGCAAGAAGAAGATGTAGACAATGCCAAAGCAACACAATATACATGTGTCCTAAGTGTCAAGTGCATCTTCACGCTAACTGTTTTGAACTATTCCACACAAGAAAATAATGTTTGTTTTGCTATAATCCCAACGTTGCGTATACGCAACATTTTTTTTAAAGAATAAAATAAAAACTTGTATTTTTGTTAACTAACTAAACAGTTATTTGAATGTATATTTAGTAATAAAATGCACTAATAACATCAAATTAGTTTTATTTTCAAACCTTGGGAACTAATGGGCTAATCTAGGTAGATTCAATGCGTCGCCAATGCTTTTCAAATGGACATGTGGTATGTCTCATGCAAGTTCATGCAGTAATCTCTACTTGCCATGTCCTAACGTTAAAGAAAATATTATTCCTAAAGACACCCTTGAATAAAATATTATTGTATTATGTTTTCTCATTTCATCTCCCCTATCTACTTATTGTAATGTATAAAGAGTAAAAACAAATTCTTAACAATAGTATTACGAAATTTTATTTCTATTATTGTCAATTATTGTAAGTTTCAGCTTAAAATTAAAAATAAATTCATTTAATATTCTGGTGTTGATTTTAACGAAGAGGTACTTAGTTTCACTACAAACACATGTTTCACTCACATTTTGATTCAGAGAATGTATAACTTGCAACTTGTCATACAACCTATACACGGACATAATGAGTTCAAAATCTTATTTACATATTAACAATATTATAACAATATTATTAACAATGAGATACACGTCTCGTTGTTTCATCTAAACGTAAACTGAATTAATCAACATTTATTACTGCATATCGATATGTTGCAGCTGGGTCGTTAGATATTCAGTTCATGTCTTCAGTCATTAAATGTAATATTTTATAGTAGTTTATAGTAATTACCTAAGAGCTATATAATTGTCAGACTTTAACAGTTTGGTGTCGTTAAGAGTGAATACAGATGTGTCTGTAATCAATATCTTTTATTGAGATTCTCCTCATTTATAACTGAAATAAAAATTATTATTTTCGTCTCACTGCCACAGTCAGTATTTCGAATACCAAGAACCAAGAAAGACGGCTTAGAGAAAACTGCTAATACTTTAGAAAATGATATATTAAAACTGTTAAGACTTTATATATCCAAACCAAAGGTAAATATTTTTTTGTAGAAACGACAATGTTAAAAAAAACATTAATGATATCGCTACCGTTTACCGTTTCATTCAATATAGTCTGTGTTATATATTTATTCTTATTACCTTTAGGTGGAAATTCGTTTTAGTGTTTATATTCATAACTTTCCTTTGTTTCCGTTAAAATGGTAATATGAAATTTCCAGTAAGTATATCTGGTATATAATTTTCTATCTATAGTAGGTAATGTTTCTATTGCATGAAATTGGTTAAACGGTCTTGTAATTCAACATTTTATAAGAAAATAGCTATATATCTAATCTACAAAATATTTTTTTATACAAACATATTCATAGTTTACGATGTCTAAGATAGATAAAGATATTACTTAGATTTTCGTTACTGTTGAGACCGATGGTTCTTGGTGAAATTCCATGTTTAAAGACAATAAAACACAATTTTTTTATTTTGTAATATTTACTTTTATTAGTCTAGCCGACCAATGGTTTCGCCTGTTGTAATACAGCCTCGTCAATGCCTTAGCAGGCGAAACCATTAGTCGGCTAGACTAATAAAAAGTGGATATTACAAAATAAAAAAATTGTGTTTTATTATATTACTTAGAGATGTATTGTTTATCTATTATTTTTATCTTTACTACTAATTATATTGAACTCTTTTTTGACAAGTTATAAATATTCATTTGGCTTCTGATTAGTTATATATATATATATATATATGACTTAGAGAGAGATGACTGTAATTGCACAATAAAATTATCTTTAAATTAGTTTTTTGTATGGAAAATCTGTTTTTTGTGAGATGAAAAAGCAAACTTGTTTTAATGTTATAATTTACGATTTCTTATAAAACTTTTTTGTCCCCATTTTTGTTTTGCTTTTTCTATCTGGGTGTATTTAGACTCTTTAAAAACAGCAAAACACTTTATATTTCTAGAAATTGTTTCATGTAATATACTCATATTACAATGAAACGTGTAAAATACTTTACACATTTTGTTCTAATAGGTTCTTTTTCAAAATCTCTGAAAAAATATTAATTTGTGTTTATTTTTACTGTAGAAATACACCATTTTAGAAATTATCATAGGCATAAAAAACTGTGCATTTTAAAATCACGTGGAACATATTTTAGATTATTTTAATAATTATATATTTGAAAAAGCACCAAACATTTATTTAGATATTAAATACACATACGAATATTATATTATCTCAAAATATATTAAATTTCGTTTACAGCCTGCATTGTTTTCAATAAGCATCTAAAATATCAACCTAGTTTCATTTATACTCTTAACACGATTTTAATTTTATTTAAACGTAATGAGCAATAAATAATTCAACAATACACTTCAGCGTACCTTCTAAGACTTCCTCTGTGAAAATTTATTAGTGTACAATGTTGGCAATCCTTTACTTCATTACGTTTTGTTTTCTTATGTTGCTATTTTTGTAGTGTAAAACATAATGTAAATAAAATGTAGTTATATATAGCGAATGAATTTTTATAATGTATAGTTTATAAAATACTTGTTGCTTAGGAAATAAGTAAAATGTTATGGGTAGAAATATTTTTAAATAAAAATAAAAACAACATTACGGTATAAAACCACTTCCTGTCACCATTCACATATGTTAGCAATATTTAAGTTTATGTAATTCTAGTTAGTAGTGTTAAGCAAATACACTATTTGTTTTGTTTTATAACTAATATGATAGTGATTTAGTAACAGATTGTTAGTTTTATAATTAATTATTTCTCTTTTTTCTTTTCTCAAAATTACGAACGTAGTTTTGATGTTACCAAATAATACGTTAATCACCAACCATCGTGTATAGTATAAACACCTAAATTTATACTGTGTAAAAGCTAAAACGCCTATGAAAAAATGTTATAATTTATTAATTATTTGTTAAATAGTTAATAAGTTATTAACATATAAATATAAGTTAATTATGTTAAAGCAAATTTCAGTGTATATAGGAATGTTTTATTTCTTATTGTTTTTTAAATAAAAAAAAATTATTATTACTGTAAACTTTTATAATGGTAAAACTAAAAATTATAATATACGGAAATTTAAAGAGAAATACGACGTATTAAGTAGTTTCTATGGATGTAATTATTAGATGTATATGTAGATTCTGTATATATTTTATCAAGTGGATTTTGCTTTAACTTCATTTTTACAATTTATTTTCATCAATTGGTACAATTTCAATCACAAAGATGTAGTTCATCAGAATTATTATTCATAAGGATCTGTATTATTGTAAAATTGACAAAATATTTATTAGACTTTGACAAGTTTAGTCTTTTGTCTTATTCTACAAGTTATATCAAAAAATGTGATGGAGGTGAAATTGATCTCTTTTCATTTGAATGTTAGATTTATATAATTTAAATTTTCTGATGTATAACAGAAACATTACGAATGTGGGAGTAAAAATAATTACTATATACTCAATCCGTATAGGCCACATGTATTTTAACTATTGGCGAACCAGCACTTGTGACAAGAGAAAATTGAAAACTCTAGTTTCTCAGGATAGAAACAATTTCGTGTTTTACTTATGTAGAAATACAAAAATCATCATATCAATTGAAAGAGTTTTCTAAATATAAAGTTTAAAAAATTTTAAAGTGATCCAATGCCATCATAGCATAACTCATTTATATTATAATATTTATTTTTCAAATATGGAAAAATCTGTTTTACTTTTAAGTGTTTTGATTTTTATAAATACTTACTTTAATATTTAAAAAAACCACTTGCAAAAAGGACCTTAAAATAATTATAATTTTATGAAAATATTTATAATATTAAGTTATTGAAATTACACTAAACAGTATTTAACTAAAGTTGTTTTGATATATAAACATAAAAATGAACAAACAGAATGCTAAAATTGAGTCATGTAACAATTTAGATTTTACCTTCAATCCCTGTTGATGTATTTAATTGAAATCCTAAGAGAAGTAAACATGATATATGAACACTAATATCCGAGGTCTGGGACGTTAAGCTCTCCTATACAGTTTGTTATTCTCTAGAGTGCAGTAAAGTACTGACAGTAATGTGACACGGTAAAAGCTGCGGAAAGGTTTAGTCTGATAAATTGGGAGTTATATTAAAATAAACAATAAATAAGTTGACGATATAAATATTAAACGATATAATAAAATGAAATAAAATCATTCTTATACACATAAAAACGTTCACAAACAAACACACTCGAGCAAAGAAACATCCTTCAGCACATCTACAGCAAAAAACATATCTTCAATGACCAACTATATAATTTAATATTTAAAAATATTCTCTAATAATCAGTATTATTAATAATTTTTATTATTTTAAATCAATTTGCTCGAAAGTCATTTTTCAATTGCATAGAAATTAAAATATAAATATCTCACTTATTAAAAATAAAAAGATAGTTTAACAATTTTTTGAAGAGATATGTATTTTTGAGTAACGTGGCAATAAACATGACATTTAAAAAATGGCTTGGAAACACATTAGTTATTTCTCTCCAAACTACAGAAACCTGATAAATTCTCTTCCAATTTTAAGTTTGTATAATATTTCTTATTTTCAACTGATTTTAAACGCCATAATTTACCTACTTGATTTATTATTCAATTAGTCATTAATGTAAGTGTTTTTTTTTTTTTTTTTTTTTTTTTTTTTTAATATTCCACAATATCAGGACAAACTGTATAATATAATTCTAATGTGATATTATTTAGATATAAACTTTTAAAATATTTATATGATAGTTTACAAAATGCGTTACATATGGTGAGTGTTGATGGAAACATTAACTCCATATTTATAAACCACAATGGACTCCACCATACCAGAGAGGTGAGACGTTTATTTGCCATGGTTTGATTTCTATGGACGAGGGTTAAAACCCCGGTTAAAATCGTAACCTTATCTTTCTGATGGACCAACAGTTAACAACTGAGAAGGATTATTATAACAAATATATAAAATATCAGAAAAAAAAATATCAATTACTTTCACTATGACGTTACACTGCAAATGTTTTGGTACTTAATCAGAAAAAATGATATAAATTATGAAAACAGGAATCAATAGCCAAAAACCTTTTGTTTTTAAATCAAATAAAATGGTAAAGAAATCATTGTCTAGTCATACAGGTGAATATTAGAAGATCATAAATGGAAGTGAAATTTTATAAAATTAAAACCTAAACTAGCTATAAGATACCTATGAAGATAGGGATTAGAAAGTGAAGGAATAGTTTTCAAAATAAAATTAGGAATAAATTAAATCATAGTTGTTATTTAAATTGAAACCAAACATCTTAACAACCAAATACTTTTCTTGTGCGGAATATCTTTATTTCAAAATTGCGGTATATTTAAAAATTTGAAATTGTTTAACGTAAATGGGCCTTTTTGGGCCACTGTTGTTTTTCCAGTAATTGAAACATGTCCTCTTTGTAAACTTCGTTCAAGTACTATTCTATTTCTATTCTGTAAACTTTATGCTAAGAAACGTTCACATTGAAAAATACTTTATAATAGTTGCGTATTATATGCTCATTCATTAATATAAATCATATGTATTATAATAGTAATAGATAATAAAACTGTTTTAATTAACAGGTTTATTTAATAATGATAACTTTATCAGATGAATTCGCTCAGAGGCAATTATTTTAAAAATTGGAAACATTTCATGCACTAATAGAGTTATAGTCTCTAATGTTATCATAAAAAAAGTTTATGAATCTTTAAACTTACTCCAATATTCTAATCTAAAGCATATAAAATTTTCTTTCTTAAAACGTCGACATAAAATTTGTGTAAAAACTTTGGCAATCATAAAGTTTGAATTTTTTTAATGACATTTTATTAATAATACTATATTAAAAATGATATCTATGGAAGTAATTGAAAATAAAACGATATTTATATTGTTGTACACAAGAAAATATTTTAAAATTAATGTATCAGAATGTTTGTACAACGATGATCTTGTTTTTATAATTGCTAAAATAATTTGTCATGCTTTACACACTTAACGACTTCTTGCACAATACTTTTTCTTTGTAACCTCAATAAAAATATTCTCTTTCATGGACGAACTATCTAACTACCAACCTTTCTGGTAAACTAATAATTTCAAAAAACATGTACAAAAAAACAGGTTTCTAAGTAGCCTTTTTGAAACATATTTCAACAGACACAATCAATTTTATACTGACATTCTTTTAGCCTTATCTATTAACAGGTCCAAAATCATTATTTTATAGGAATGTTTGATCTTCAATTAAATGACGTTAGTTCACTAAACTATGACATTGTCGAGATACTGAGTCTGAAAAAAACTTATTTATTGTTCTGATCATTACCTGCTAAGTAATAGTTTCGTTAAGTAATTGTTTTAGTAAATATTTTAGAATTGTTATCATGTAATTATCATACAAATTAAACAGTTCTGTTAAACAGTCAGAAAGTTATCATATATACTGGACAGTGAGTTACATTTTCATTTCATTTAATTGCAGCAATATCACATGAGAAGTAGTAAAATACACATAGAAATTATTTAATAAATTAAAAACTGAGTACAATTTTTGGTAATACCTTTTTATAATTTTTTTTTTTTTTTTTTTTTTTTTTTTTTTTAATAAACGAGTTTAAAATTATTTCTCAGAAACTAATTATTATAGTTGAGTGCGTAATTAGTGTTGAGGGAAAACCAACTAAAAATACCTAAATACATTCCTGTGAATACATAATGATTTACTATAGGTTACATATTGTTAACAAGGGCAAAAATAAATAAAAAACAGCGAAATCAAACCACAAAATATCCATTTGTTTTAAACATAAATATTGCAACTTCTTTCCTAATTTTCTAATATCCAAAACATACATTCTCTTGTACTTTTTAATTTATAATATAGACTACGTTCCTAAACAGATAAATACATAGTTCCAATGCTACAAATAAGAGGAATTCCAATGAAACAAGAGGATTGCAATTAAAGTAAAACCACAACATAGCATAAGTTACACACATTGAATTCCCTTCCAGCTTTTGTTAGCAACATTTGGTGTAAATAAATATAAGGAATTAACTGTGAGAGTAATTAGTTGGAACGACTTAACAATATGTGATATTATTCTGAATTTGTTAAAACAAATTTACTATTAATTTTGTAAAAACTAAAATAAATGCTCATAATTTGTAGAATTTTACTAAATTTGAATACAGAATTAAAAATCATAGTGTCAATTTTAGTAACAAATATCATTAATCAGTTTTGTTCATGATTAATGTTTTATTTCAAGATTTGTACTTTAGTCTCATTGAACTTTCTTCAAGCATTTCAACATCAATTGTGGAGAAAACTGAAGAGTATATTTCTTTACTGTGTTAAATGGTACAAACAAGACGTTTGACTTTAGTATTTAAATTTATTAATAAAGCGTTATTAATTATCTCAAACAAACCTTGAAAATAGAAATTAATAAATTAAAAATACCATGTTGAGACGTTGTTTTAATTTTATTTGTTTACTTCAAACTTAACTTATTTTATTTTATTTTACTTCTTTTCTATTAAAATAATTTTCTAGTTCTTATTGTAATTATAAAGTGATTTAAAAAAAGTTTAACTATCTCAGTTGTTGTAAACAGTGTAGGCAACCAATATCAAAAACACAAGGTCTATGTTTGTGTTCATGAGGATAAATGTGTGTGGTATTATAATATAAACTATGATATGATATATAAGAAAATATGGAAACTCATACCTATAAACATATATATTTTAAGGTAAAATCCTTTATGTGGATTTTTATAAGTTTAAGAATTATTTGATGGAAGAGATTGAAAACGTATCAAGTAGAGTAAATTTATGTAGTTACTTTATTTTTTTACAAATATATTATTTTTATGTTATACTTTCAATATGATATTCATCAATGTTAAAATTTTAGAACGAAGATAATAGACCATTTTTTTCAGAATTGTTTGTTTTTATAAATGTGTACTAATTGGACGTGTAAAATAAATAAATGGTTTATAAATCTCAAGTAAAAAATAATACTAAAAATAGAATTCCTACAAGCAGATCATCCATCACAATCAGTCCTTCCCTTCAAATAATGTTTTGAATAGTTCTTGAGGGATTAATGATGACACATAACTTTTATGACATTACAAGTCTTATTCTTTTCCTTTTCACTTAAAAAAAAAACTACAAATTTTAATGTCAACTTCAATCAAATGACCCAATGAAACTGCATGGTAGTTTTATGTCCTGCATATTGTATATGTACCGAAATAATGTGTATTTATTCCAAATAATTATATAAAATGTCAACAAGAAATATAACAGTCGTTAATAATGATATGAGTGAGAATGAGACTCAGTTCCATGTATGGTCTACTTTTTTAATTATAAATATTTCATTTAAAAACGATAAATTTGTAATGTAAGAAGAGCACACCAAATAAAAGAAGTTTACCTAGAATTAGGTAAACATTTGAAACATTTATATTAGGTTGAAATTAAAATCTGTTATGGGTTTTCATGGTTGTATTTTACAAGAAAATAAACATATTTGATGTACGAATAAGTGTTCAAACCCTAATGGGTAGCTTGTAAAATTAGTTTTATTTTTAGTTTCTATCATCGGACGTTCTAATAAAATGGTGCCAAAAAATGTTTAATAGATCTGAAAAAGTTATATTGGCACAAAAAGCACACTGTTAATATGTAATGTTAATTTTGGTTCTGATGACACTCCTTGGAATTTTTTCGAAAAAGAAAATATGTAGATTCTTGAAAGAAATTATTACTCTCTTATTTCAAATGTATTATTCGTTGATTGTTAATATTATTAATTTTTTTAAACAATATTAAATTGATAATATAATTTAAAGACGTATTAATAATTTCAACCATTGAAAAAGTAGGAAAATGTTACCCGAATAAATTTTATTTTGTCAACTTTTACTATGTAAATAAGTACTTAAGAAAGTTTTTAAGTCCACTGTAATGAGATATATTTGTGGAAACTTCAATCATAAAATAAAAGGAATGAAAATTTCCAACAAAACCACTTTTTTTGTGCAATGCAAATACAAGATAACGTTCCAGTGGCTAAGTCATCATTCTCAGTTGCTACATCCACGCAAACCGTTGTGACAATGGTATTTTATATTTTGTGGAAAATTGTGTTTTAATGTATTTGGTCACCTATTTATTGTCGCTATATACATTTTAATTTTTTTTACAGAGTCAATTCATGAACCTTTAAGAATATATTTAGACCAGGTTTGAAACACGTGATCTGATTGCTTTCCAATTCAACGTATGCTAGCAAATAATAAGGTTTTAGATCAAATTAAAAAACCTTAGGGTTTAAAATTGGAAAGTGATTATCAGACAACACCCAAAAAAACTGTTTTATTATTTACATTTCACTATTTTTTAATTAAAAATTTAAATATGTTATTGAGCGGTCTTTATATTTCTTATGTTTTATATTTCTGGTTACGTTACAACTTCTACATGGAAGTTATCTCTATCATTGTACTTTCGTAAGTTGCTGAGGTGACGGTAGCTGAGGCTTAGGAGTTAGCCTTAATTAATGGTTTTTCAGAGCAAAACAATTCCATTACGAATGTGTATATCTAGGCATAACAATTTTTTATCTGTGTACATAGTAATTAAAATGATCAGCAGTTATTGAGATACATTAAATTTAATGATTTCCTGTAAATTTCAACTTATATTAAAATGTTCATAATATAATGCAGCTGCGAAACTCCAAATATATCAGCTGAGCCAGTATTTGTATTTATTTATTTTTAATATACAAAAATACAGTTTATAAGTATACTTTATCTTATGCAAAATTAAAATCAAAATGATGTCAAGAATTTACTAATCTCCATATAAACAATTAAATACAACAATACCCTGAAATTATATTTTAATCAAATTTTATACATGAAAATATTTTAGCCATATCTAGAATATTTTTTTCACCTCTTTTATAATTCAAATTTTCTCTTTGGATTATAAAAAAAAAACACAAAAAAAATTAAAAAATTACCATTTTATTTAAATCACAACTTACAATTTTGCTAAAGAGTAGCCTCTAAAGACACAAATAATGGGTTTGGTTGCCATTTCTTTCAGAAACGCTGGTTTGTGAGTTTATAAGTAAAAACCAAAACATCTTGCATGGGACTTTATGAAAAATGTAATTTCTCAAAATATATGCCAGCGGCTTCGTTTAAATTTTAGTAAAATAAATGTAAACATTAATGACACAAACGCGTGTGGGAAATTACTAGTAAAAAATATTAATCATTTTGAATAACAATTATTGTTAATGAATTATAGCTCAATTTTCTTCAAACACAGTATACGCGTAGTACGCATTTGTGGCACAAACAAAGATGAAAATTTAAGTTATTTAAAACTTCCTCCGTCTTGTGTGTTATTTTGCAACATACGTGATATCTATGTAGAAATGTAGTTTATGATAGTTCATGATATAAAAAGTATTGTACAAAAAATTCTTTGGTTTTTTTTATCATGAAATGGCGTTTTTATAAAACGCCTTAGTAACAAAAAAAGTAAAATACGTTACTAACAAAATGGCGATAAAAAAATTATTTAAAATTAATTTAATATAGTACCATCGAATAAAACAAAATCAATTTGAATTCTAGTTGAAATGTTTTCATAAATTAAATATATGTAACGTTTAGGAATTTTTTTTTTCAAACTCTTCAAATGTATATTCTTATTATTTTTCGTATCTAAATCGTGTCACACGGACCTCTAGGATAATTGCAACAATATCCACAGCCCGTTGTAAAATTGCTTGTAAGTGTGCTCTACTTAACAAGCACCAACCTTTTGTTAACCAACCTGATGCGCTTGTATTTTTCCACTTCTATAAATTAAAAATTCCATAAAATAAATAGAGAAATATTAATTTTAAATTCAATCAGTATTATAAGGAACTGTTGATTATATTTTAATATTTCATTGATCATTATAAAAATTAGTTTAATTTCAATTATAATAAATGTCTCCAATATTTTTTTTTCAATATAAACTTTTAGGATAGGGAAGTAAATCGTATTTAAATATTTTTTTGTTAATCACTCACAAACACATGAGGTCAAATAAAGTGGATTTATTGCAAAGTATATTCTTTGATTATCAAGGAAAAGTCAACTTTGTAAAAGTTACACTTAATAAATATTGATGACAAGAATAAGGCTACATTTGACAGTGGTAGTTAGGTAACAGCAAAGTTTATTTTAGTCGCAGTAGAGTTGGCGTTTTGCCACAACTTAATTTTCTGATTTTTAAGTCCAACAAATAATGACAACAACATTGCATTTACTAGTTAAAGACAATATTTCAATGGATAAATTATTCTTCTAAATTAAGTTTGAGTGAACACAAAAGATACACATTAAGTTAATTTTCAGTAAGTTTAAAATTGAAATGCTTATTTTTAGACTGCAGATGTTAGGTCTCTATTATATTAAACATTTTCATACTATTTAGAACTTACTACAAATATTTAAACTTCGTTATTTGAATGTACTAATCGCAGAGTCACTGTCTCATCTATTAATCAAACTCGGTAAATCTATAAAGTTTAACGATACTTTATTACTTATCCGCTTATCCTCTGATGTTATATTACAAGAAATTGTAGACATCCTCACAAAAAAATAAATAAATAAAATTACGTCCCTGAACCATGAATGTTCATCAACAATATAATTTTTAAAACAAGGGTGCAACCCTATTAAATGTATTAAGCAACACACTGAAAATACACTGGAATGTAATAAGGTGAACCATTTTAACTACACCAGTATATATCTGACAGGGTTAATACTTCAAATAATATTTAATTATTCCTAATGATGTGTTACTTTATTATTGCATAACGATCTATACACTCTACTGACTAGTAGAGAGAGTGAGAGAGATGATGAAAGAATATCATTGTGCGAGTGAGATTATTTGTGTGTGCATTATTAACATTCATATACCTGGATCACATCAGGAACTGTTAAATGTGACGAAATGGTTACATTAAAGGAATTTTAGAATAACGATTCCCCTCTGTGGAATATTAACCTTAACAAGAAATGTTTTTAGGTGTAGAGAACACATGCAAGAGATATGTAAAGGATATTTTTGAAACAAAGGGAAAAACAATTAATTGGAGTCATCGCTTTAAAGCAAAATAAAATATAAGGGTGTTTTCACAAATAACTTAATACATACGACGAATTGGTTTGTTTAGTGTCTATTTATTTCATTGTGTTTTGTATCTAAATTATAATAAATAAAAAATTGCAATTTAGTTAAAATTTGCTACTAATGTTGTTCACTGTTATAAGAGTTTAATAAATATTTCTTAGAACATATATATTCTGTAATTATCCAGGTTTTCTTCTTCTTTTTGTTTGTAAAATGCTATATTTAACAATAAACCTACTCTTTCCTGGTAATTAATTACAATATTTTTTTCTTGACATTTTCCACAAAACCGCTATAATGACAACAAACTTAACATTTTGCTGGAATTAACAAAATATATAATTAAGAAATAAAACGTGCATTGTAATGTCTTTATACTTAAGAATAAACTTTCTTGCTTGTTTAAATTTTTGAAAGTTATACAAACTTCGAAAACATGGCTCATTGTAACCACAAAGTGTTAAGTAATATAAAGAAACATTTTTAACATAAACTTTATTAAACGTTGACATCCATTTACGCTGAAGGAATAAAACTGTGTATAATTTTGTAAACCGTAATTATATTATGAACACGATTTATGATAAATTGAACACAATTTAAATCCACTTTTTTTTAGATGAGATGTAATCACTTTTTTCACTAATTCAAAAATATTTTTTAAATATATTTATGAATAAAACCGACCATCGTTTAACAATCTTCACCTCTGCAGTGTCACAGGTTTTATTTTTCTACATTACACTTCCTATATTACTTGAATTATTTTTATTACGTAACTGAATGATCAAAACAATTTCTAAAACATCATTACAGTGTTTTATTACCAAGCTGTAGTGAAAATAATGTTATTATATCTAAGTTTTTTTTCTCTTTGTATGTTTCTAAATGAAATTTTATTTTATGATTACAAAAGTGTGTGTTTAGTTTAATTTGGAAAGATCAGTCTTGAGGTATTCTGAGTCCATTTATTTTTACCAATATCTATCCGCCCATCTTCTGTTTATGGCTCATGAAGAACACAATATCAACAGATTTAAATATTTTAAAAATAGATTAATTTCAAATAAAGGGCGATTAAAAAGTCCTTAGACTCTAATATTATTATTTAGTTTTCTACATAAAATAAAATAAAAAGAATGAGTAATAATTAAACTACTGACTCTATTAATACAGATAAACATTATTTGCCTGTAAGAACAAGTTCTATCGTCAGAAAATATTGTTGATTCATTCGTCATCACGTTTCCCAAAACAAGTGATGTTATTGTTCAATACAATTCTGGAAGTTTCTTCGCAGTTCTTGTAACGATCAGGGGTTGTTTTCATATACTTTACAGAATATTTCTTTTAAAATTTCATTCAAATATTCCTATAGAAAGAAATCCAATGATGATCCATCTGTAAAGCGGGCTAAATCTATAGCGAAAAAATTGATCGTGGGAAAAAGAATCCGGAAAGAAATCGCATCGATTCATATGAAGTGTAAGTGGCACGATTTTGTTGCATCCAGCTTAAGCGTTTATCGTCTTCAAACATAGCAATGAAATGATGGATTATTTCTGAATACACAGCTGAATAAACAGTTATTATTCAGCTGTGTTATATCAAGTATTATATTATTGGGCCTATAATACTTTGCCTACACTGGGCGCACCAAAATCGTACATGAATGATGACGAAACTTCAGAAGAGTGTGTGTGTTTTCTGCTCACAAAATTCAATATTGTTTCCATTGTTAACATATCGAATTAAATTAAACCAAACGTCATCACTAGAACAAGCTACTGTTCACTTGTGTTGGACGTTGTTACGTCTAAATTACCGAAATCATAGTCAGTAAGTTACGCGCTTGTTGGAGTTTCGTAGACGCATATCTTGAACTTTATATGGACGTAACTTTAAACGTTTTATGGTTTCTCAACAAGTTATATAGGATATATCTGTTTGCTGACATAAATGGTGGATACAGTTATGGGTAACTACCCGAAATTACTTTAACTGTCCCGAGGAAATGAGGTGTCAAGAGAGACCACCCACTTCCCGACCAAACATTGAGGCAACCAATTTATCTAAAACGTTCGAATAAACTATACACACTATTTGTTTGCAAGGTCTTCGATATTCAAGGAAACTAATAATAAACAATTCAACACATTAATCATAAGATCTTGTGAAAAAATAAATTTCCAGTAATAAATCTTTCTGTTCTTGCGTGATATTCATTTTTAACTCAACGAGAACAATCGTTAAATTTGCCCGAATAAATAGTCGCGCAGTCGTGCCAACTTAGTTCCGATAACCTAAATATCCTTAATAAGCCAATAATAACGATTTGTGGAAACGCTAATAGATATAGATTCAATTACCTTTTAATATGTCAACTAATCCAACAGTTTGCCATAAAAGGATTACTGTAGTTTTACGGCAAAATGTTGAATTAGTTGACGTACCAAAAATGTAGTTGGATTTGTATGTATATATATTACTAATCCGTGGGCTATAATTTTAAAATTTAAAATGTTTTGGTTATCTTAAAAGTATTTTTCAAACTTAGAGTCTAAGGACCTTTTGGAAGAATCTGTCAGTAATATATGATGGAATTTATTATACAACTTTTTTAAATTGTTACATAAATGTAGCAGTTAATAATATTGATTACTATTCCCCACAAAAGACAGACTTGGACTTATCGGACGAAAGATGAAGGTCGAAGTAACCGTAATTACTTCCATTTACATAATTTGTAACTCTTATACAAATAATATGATGAAAATTGTATTAAATATGGCTCCTAAAGACTTATTCTTATAAACATTTAAATACTGTAATTAATTATTTATAGTCAGTAGTGGTAATTTTAGTTTTTCTAAAATTGTAAAAGTTTGTCAAAGAATCTCTATATTTTAAATGAAATGAATAATAAATAAAGACAATGCAAATCGTACTGAATCAATCCAAGCATATTCAAAAGAATTCCTTAAATCTTCAGCAAAGTTGACATTTTCTATTCGAGTCCGATCACTTAATCCCACGTCGTACCAAGTTTCTTGTCCTGTCAGTTGAAAACTCTAATACTATAACATGTCAGTCCTACTGCCCTTTGGGACTTGTAACTGCAAGTTAACCTATAATTTAGTCATTCCAGTTTATTCCCATGACATGAGAATGGAACACTTGGTTATGTATTGACAAACATTATTTATTTAGAAAGAAGAACAAAATATTTGTATTGTTGCAGGATGTACTGCTAATACTATCTAATTTTTTTTTTTATTGTGTGGAAGTTATGTACGTTTTTAATCTGCGCATTTATATATTTATTCCTTAAAAAAAGGTCCAAAATATACTCGATTCGAGATGTAGTTATTTTCTTGTTTTGGGTTAACACAAATACAGTTTCATTCCATAGTGCAGATATTTTCGAAACAAATTGTTTATAATAATAAAATGAAAATAAAAGTTTACTTTTTATTATTATTTCAGGATCTAAATGATGAAATATTATGAAAATAGTGCCAAATTGTTTGTTATAAGCTCTTGAATACGTTTGAGTGAATTGTATGTCGATCCTATTTCTATTATTATTGTTTAAAAATTAATTTAATTAGTCAAAACAACAATGATAAGCAAATAGTTTTATCTTTACATAATATGTAAACCTAACATTTCGATTAATATATTCGCTAATAATGTTGTTTGTATTCAGTAAAAACAATGATACAAATTTAGCCTGTCAGGCAGACTAAACTTATATTATCAAAGCTAAGGTTTAATTAAATCTTATAATAAACGTTGTAGAAATTATTATTATCAATATAATTTCTTTATATTGGTTGTCTCGTAATTATGTTCAATAAAAATATCACATTCAGAAATTTATTTCTCTAGAAAAATGTATTTAATTACAAATAACAAATCTTATACTAATTTCAAGAAAATTGAAGTCTTACCAGTAATTAATACTGTTTACTATTTTTTTTATTAAATTAAAAAAATAATATTCCAAATACTGTATACTTCCTAATATTAATTTTAAAAAAAGTATTTGTTCAGGCAACTACACGAAGTGTATTATCATTTAAAAATCAATGAAATTGATGTTTCTATAGAAAAATAATTAACCATAATAATAAGAACCTTAATAAGATATAAAATAAATAGAATTGTCTCATAGAGGCAAAATTTGTTTTAAGATTCAACTAAAATGACATAATAAATGTCTAATTAATATAGATCTTCTAATTTAAGTAGTGGGTATTTTGTATAACTTACTTCTTTTATATAGTATATATATATATATATATATATATATATATATATATATATATATATATAGTTCTATATAGCTCTATATATATATATATATAGTAGTATATATATATTCTTTTATATAGTTCAGGTTTTCTTATACTAGCGGATCGCTTTTGAAAACTATAAGTTCTAAAATGATTGTAAACATTACTTTGTCTTAACATTTTACATAGAATTTTGTAAATATTATTATACAAGCTCTCTTTTTAATATGTAATTATAGACTTAAAATATAATAACAAGTCAACAATTGGAAATACGTGTCGTTGAATTTAACCAGTAATACATTTTTCAAAGTTCACTTTTAACGATTTTCATTCTTTTCGTTTCAACAGCTTAATTTTATAAGCAATGTAGAATCTATGTTTGAAGGGGGGAAATTTCATATTAAAAATGATTTGGTTATCGTTGTTTATTTTTGGATACAATATATGATTTTTTTTTTTAAATTTATTTATTTATTTTTTTTAGTAGTATTTAATTTCATTATTTAACCGATAACTTATTACTAGACTAGGTGGGCAGCCAAATACGTTTAAATTGGTATTTTGGGGATAAATTTTAGAAAGAAATATGAAGAGTAATAAAAATATATGATTGTTGGATTGAAAAGAAATGTTAAAATTTGTTTCTCATTCATTTTTTGAAAATTTTAAAATTTCGTACTTGCTACTCTGCTTTTCACCAAACGTGACTTGACTTTAATTTTCAAAAATGGAATCAATACAAATTATTTCTTGCTTCTTAATACTTTTCAATAACACTATTCGTAATAAATGTATTACGTATATTTATAGATTGTTTTATTGTGTATGGTTCATTCTTTCACACATATACAGAATTAAAACAAGTCTAGTTCGACATCTGTTTAGTAGTCGTATATTCTTAGTGTCATTTAACTACATTCACTTGTATTTCACTAGCTTTTTTTATTTCTATCTGTATTAGAGAACGGTGTGCAATAATACACACCGTCTCTTGAATTTCAATTAGCGGGCTCAGTAAGTAGCATTATTATTTTTCATTGCTCTGGACTGTGAAACTCACACCACGTGGAATGGAAGTACTTTTATAAAATGAAGGATATATTGTAGTTTCACAAATATATTTCTTTAAAAAGATACAACATGGTACGTATTTCGGGATTTAATGAGGTAAAATAATAATAATCGAAGTTCATTCTGTGAATTTACCAAGAGATTTAAATTATATTATACCTGATATCAGTATTATAGGTCTGTTGCTTAACACCATATTTTGTAAAGGTGATCTGCAAAATTACTCAAAATAGTCTATAAGGGGGAGGGGAAGAGATATAAGCAACCATATTTTGTAAAGGCTATCTGCACAATGACTCGAAATTTTCAAGAATTAGAAGGAGGGAGAGATATAAGCAACCAAATTTTCTTATGAACCTTATTTATTCTTTGCATATGGAACAAAATATTTTCATAATTATTTGTCAAAAGATTTTAATTTATTGTGGAATGTAACTACAATTATTATTAATTTGGAAAATTGTGTGACAAAATATGTATATTACTATTCTGATGGATATAGTTGTTTAGGTGTTGTTATATTGTAAAAAGGAAAAATAAAATATTAATTATTTATTAAATAACCTGTTTGATGTACAATTATTAAATATTCTATTCATGTGACAGTCTTAAATGTAGTTACTTTTAAACAACTTTATCTAACTTTTGTTGTAATAAAAATAAAATAAAATAAATTATGAATTTAAAATATCCAAAAAACATTAATATTTAAGGAAAAATTATGCGTAATGTATGTATATGTTCATCTTCTTGTGTGTGTGTGTGTGTATATATATATATATATATATATATATATATATATATATATAATATCTTTTTAAAGACAGAGAGAGGTAATGTTCTGTGTTTGTGCGGGTTTGTGGTGTGTGAGCGTGTGTTTATGTAAATTAATTAATTGTATAGTTTGAATAATTGAGTTTTAAGTTATAATTTTTTTATTATAATAATAGGCAATATTTGGCAGATACTTTTCTTATATAATGAAAGAGTATATTATATATTGTCAGAATTTTTATTTTTCTATCAATTACTGGAGAGAAATGGCATCGATTAAACCATCCAAGATAGCATAGTATTTCCAAAGGGCTGTAGCATAATGTGGTCATACTACAAAAACATCAATTTTGTTCTAGAAATGTAACATTTGAAGCTGTGACATCATATATTTTCTTTAGCATCTTGACTAAATAAACTTTCTTATATTGATTATTTTTAAGCCTTATATTTTGTTTCTTGTAAACTTCTTATTTTGATTGTATTTGAAAATAATGTATTTCTTACTTGAGGTAAATAGCAATCTTTCATCGATCAAAGTTAGATATTGGCGGGTTTCAAATGACGTCATTTCCTGTTAATTTCCTTTAGGACCTACTTCATTGGTCTCCGTTATAGTATTGTGGCGCTTTAGCAATACAGTATCAATTTGTAATCCTCATTTTACATTCAACGAATAATTTAAAATATATCATGGTAAAAGTAAGGTTAAATAAATATTGTTACAATAATTAACACAAACTGATTACCATTATACTATTCAGTAGGCAACTGGAAGTTAGCCCTAAACTAATAATAATTACATTCTCTGTCTCTGGATGTCTACTTCCACCTCCATGACATCCACATAGAGCAGAGGTCTAGGGACTTAGATAGAATGAGGATCCATCAAATTATTCCAGGTTATTGACTTAAATTCCATAAAAATGACCCAGCTTCCTTAAAGCTACGGGGTTACACTCTCCCCCATAATAAAATAAATAAATTTACCCAAAAAACTTTCAGTAATCCCTAAATGTTAGATTGATGTTTCAGGAGTTACCCTTTTCAAAACGTTTGATCTACGTGTACACAATAGTGTTAGTATACATAATTTTTGGGTTTCCAAATCTCAATTTCGTGTGAATTTTTGGGGTGCTTTGTTCAAGTGACACTTGTAGCATTAAGTAGTACGTGCAGAGATGGTTTTTTTAAATTTTAAAATTGTAATTTTTTGTAGTACAGTCTGTACGTTGTAAACAACACTAATGTCCCTTGTAAACATTCTCAAAATCGCACTTTAAGTCTAAAGTTGATTTTGATGCTACTTTTTTTTCTTTTTTTCTTTTTTTTTTTTTTTTTCATATTCTATAATATCTAGATCATTGTAGGCAATAGTTAATGCTCCTGGTTAAAAGTCTCTAAAACTCAAACTTTGGCTATAGTTGTGATATTTCGTCGAAATTTTACCCTGTGACATTGTACAAATCTCTAATCAAGACTTGAATTATGATCATAGTATATTCCAATTCGCTTTTATTAGATTTACTTAGTTAAAAATACAAGAATAATATAATGTTTTACTTAATATGTAGAATAATAAAAACTGTTAATTTGGAATAACTATTCGAGTTTATAACCAAAATAAAAGATAATATCTACATTTCGGCGTTACCTAAAACATACACACAGAAAATATTTACAACTACTATCTTCCTAGTATCTCGGTCTCTAGCCTCGATGTTCGATTATAAAAACTCAACAATATACATGTACCTACACACAATAATATAAACTCCTATAAAATAAGTATAAATGAATAGGTATAGACACGAAAAGTGAACCTTGGTACATAGTATAAATACCTAAAACTGGTAATTATGTGCACAAACTGAACAAATAGCCTACGAAAATTACCATAATTTACCAAAGAGCCAAAATAATACTAAGCAGAAATTGGTATCTAAAGGAATATTTTAATTTAATATTACTGTAAAAAAAGTTTATCCTTTTATTGTTGTTTTAAATTAGTGTTAAGAATGTTGATAAGTTTTGTAAACTATCAACAAAAATAGAATAAAATATTATATACTAATACAATACTAAATTATATATATAATAATGATCATTTTTGTTACGTTATCGAAGTATAAACTAAATAAAGAAATGACCAGTTCATATAAATGAAATGCATAGGTATTTAGATATTTTCTTTCTGTATGTATTTTAACCAGTGAATTATGGAATTTTGTGAAACTTTATTCTTTATTAAGATGCTACTTAACTCCTATCAAAAAATTCTATAAAATCAATAGAGAGTGCTCCCCTGTAAATTTGCTTCGATATTTCGCAAATATATTTAGAAAAGCGTATTGGTAACGTTGTGAATATATTTCAAACTGTTATACATTAAAATATGTCTTTCTGCTTATATTTAAATCTTATACGTATATTGTTCATTCTTATACATATAACAATAATGAAAAAAGAATATGGTGAACAAAACTAATTATAATGTGAGTACAACCGTTTCGTTTTATATCACTGAAATTTACAATCATGAACTCTACCCAAAAAGACACCATTCTACTAATATTCAATACACTACTAATATTGACTTGAGATCCATCCGGATTTCGTTTTTAGGAGTTCGAAGTTAAAATTGTTTTATTTTACATTTACCAAGAAAGAAATTTAACATATCTAATAACGCAACATTTGCTACTAAATGATAGAGTAAAAATATTTGAAAGTGAAAATTTGAAATTAATTTGATGCGGTTTTTATTTAATTTAGAAGTCTCAATAAGTGATTAAAATTGTGAAGTGGAACAAAGTTTACAAAGGATATATTTTTAAATATAGTTTGTAAAAGAATGTAATGAATGTTGGTCAATGATATTTGTCGATAAATAAAGTGATAAGGCAATGGAAAATATGTCATACACTAGTATAGATAGATAGTATTTTTTTTTACAAATGATAAGCACTAGTTTCTAAACATCATAAACAACTTAAACATTTAACTATACCTATATGCATAAAGCTGTTATAATCAATATTCCTATTTACTAATTATAAAAATAAAATTTGATTCTTAAAATAAAAAAGGCGAAGAAAATTTACAATATATACCTAGTAGGATATTTTTTTGAATTCCTCCTTCAATAACATATGGCGAACTAAATTATGTTCAGAGCTAAGAAAAACTATAAAGAGTTAAACAGCAATTTAACCATGGGAATGCAATAAAAACGGAAAAAGGTCAGAATTTAGGAAGGACTTTAAAACAGAATTCCCCACACTTAATGTATTTGTAGAAATGAACTTTCATTTATTTTTAACTTTTAAATATTTAGTTTTAACAAATATTTAAATAAATTCGTTTTGAAAGTATTGGTTCCAGAAAGCTCAAATTAAATATTTGTTTTGAACTCATTTGACAATTAATGTAATAACATATAAATATGGTATTATACTTGAAGAATGTTTAACTGTAAATAACTTGTTAAAGCTTCAAACAGTGGTGTTGCCCATGTTAGATTAAACTTTCCGCAATCTCGATTTAAGGGAAATGTCTTGAGATAAATAACGAAAGCTATTCATCTTGTACCCGTATATTGGTAGGGAAAAACTTTAGTCTTTTAACTTTACCTTCACATTATTAGACTCGTAAAGTAACTAATAATAATATTTCAAATTAAAATGCGTTCAAAGATGTAAAAAAAAATAATGAGTAGAAATATCAATAACCAAGCTATGAAAACAAATTGATTTTTTCGTATTTAAATTTACGATGTATTTATCTTTTGGTAATAGATTAAGTTAAGATTACATTATATTTAAATTAAATATTTTTTAAAATTATTTTTAACACGATTTTATTTAATTGTTATTAGGATTATATAAGAGTATCTAAAATTTAAAAAAAAATCGAATTATGTCTACTTAAATAAAGTTTTAAATTTCATAAAATTAAAAAAAATATATGCTTTAAGAACAAACTATGGGGACATTCTGTTTTAATAAATTAATTTAAAATTAATAATTATTGTTAGTTTTATTACTAACTTATATTTGAACGGTATTTTGGATTGAGGATAATTATATTTTTGACACAACTACACTTAATTTTGTAAGTTTCGTTCATAGAAGAATTATGTTAATGGAAAAAAAAATTTAACCTAATAATACTGCTAAGACCAACTCGAAAATATTTACAATCTTTGAATCTTCCACTCTTACTTCCTTGCAAAAAATAAAGAATTTCCATAAAGTTATTCTACAAAAAACATCTTTTAGAAATGTATTGTTTTACAATTTTATTTATGGCACTCCATTACAAAAATCTATGATTTCTTTTTAATCTGAAGTCAATACGCATCGGCTAGTTAATGACAAATTAAAAACAAAAGAAAAATGTTATAATAATAACAAATGGAACCCAAATATGTCTGATTACACTGGCCAATAATGAATACATTTCGGGCTCTTAAATTACTTATTGCTATGTATTTCACCTGACGAATTAAAACATCACCATACAAATTACTGATTAGCTTGTAATACAGATTCGGAAATTAGAGTGCCACTGTTTGTAGGTTATAAACATATATAATGTTACTGTGACTGTGAGTGTCATATAACGTCTCTTGTAATTAGTGCAAAATTTCTGGTTTTGGAGAGTTTTTAAAGAAGAAAAAAGGAACAGTTAATACCCGAATTTTCTATCTTCTGTTCGACCTATTCCACGTTCAGATAGTCTACCAGTTCTTACTTCACCCACAAATTATGAGTCGGAAGTAGAGAAAGAAGACAATGTAGAAGAAAAACCCAGCATGCTTTAAACATCCCTTGACCCTAATTTTGAGGAAAATTATGATAAACCGCACAGACTGAGTCAAGCCGAATTAAGTGATCTTATTCTGAGACAATGATTTGTCAAACAAAAGGTCAGAAACTCTTAGGGTCAATACTACAACAATGTAATCTTCTCCAACGTGATGTTAGGGTCCACAGCACACATGACGTCGAAGAGATCTGCTTCCTTATTTTGAGAAGAAAAACAATCTTATTGTTTGCCGCAACGTTAATGTCTTTATTAGTTTAATTTTAACAATGGTCCATCTGAATGGAAGCTATACTTAGACTCACAATTTTGTCAAAGCTATTAAAAATAAGTACAGGCATAAGTATCAAATTTCCTACTTTAAGTGATGTTAAAGTTAGTTAAGGTGTTTTTATTTGGTCACAAATTCGTCAACTTGTAAAGGATCCTGCGTTTGACGGAATTTGCGAGGGAAAAGAAAACTAAGCTTGGGAAGTTTGGAATTTATGGATTTTTAGGCAACAAAAGAGATGATGAATATACTCAGTTGGTGACGGCACTTCTACTAAAATACTATCAACTCGGATACATGTCCAATAAAATCCATTTTCTTCACTCACACCTATACTTTTTCCATCCTAGTTATGCAGCTGTCAGTGATTAACACCGGAAAAAGATTTTATCAGGAAATTACTGTAATGTTACAAAGAGTTTTTAGGGCCGTTGGAATGAAGCAATGCTAGCGGATTATTAGTGCTCTGTGTCTAGAGATGTTCCGGACTCACTAGAGGCAAGATAAAAGACAACGATGTCATAAAACATCCACATGTTTCTCTTCAGACTCAACCACCTACAAGGTATTCTACCAATTTAGAACTCTTATATTGTAACTCTCTTTAAAAAAATCAAAAGAGCTTTCAATGTTGTTCTCATATGTAATTAAAATGTAGACTATTGTTTCATCTTTATTCGTTAAAATAAAATACTTCCATGTTTATTGTATACAGTTTAATATATACAGTTTATTGTATATCAAAAAAACTAGAGATAACAAAAATCTTCTTCGCCATATTCCCTTTTATCAACAAAAAATAGTAAGTAAAGATTTAAACAAAATTATTTTGTTCATAGTGTTATATAACTTGTTTCCATCATATTGCCAACCTTAATATTACATTAACTACAACTAACAAACTATAACTAATTAATATTAATATTTTTAGAAGAAATGAATTTCTAACAAATTCATACCTATTATTTTTCAACGACATAAGTAATTATTAATAACTCTAGAGTTTTGCATTGAATTTCATGAAGACAAAACGTACAATGAACAACAGCAGTGTTAGACAATAGGAATCACAAACAATAAATAGAGAACTTGAGCCAAATATTTGCAGCGCAACTTGCATTTGTTTAGTAAGAAATTTTCTTGTCCTTTTCGTTTAAAGTAAAACTTTGTCCTTCACAGAAGTTGAAAGAATTAACTTTGCACCATTTCATTACCCTTAAAATATATAAGGATAAAAGTATATTTTCCACTTAAAATGTACTTCCAAAGAAAATTTTATCTGGCGAGACGCGCATAACTTACTTAGAATAAAACATTTTACTGTGTATTAATACACTTTGTCAAGCAAGCATAAGATTTTGTTAAAATAATTCTTCATACAGATCCATTATAAAGATCTCCGTTTCCCACTCCCCCTTCTTGCTCTCTTGTCATTACTCTTATTTAATACTAATGGTAAAAGTATGTTTAAATTGTATAAATGATTTACATAATATAAAACTTATACATTGCAACCACAAATTGATAGCTTTCAATTGTAACCTTTATAATTACAAATTTCCTTTAAAACGAGTGAAAAAAATAAAACATAAAATAACTAATTACAATTACAACTTTATTGAATAGTTCACATCATATATGACTACAATAATTTCGGAGTTTAGTTTAATTTAGACATATTTAATTTATTGATAAATGTGGTAACAAAGACATATCTATATCATTGGTTTATGTGCCTGGCACTCTCATTAAACAACTGTAGTTTAAGAACTGTGTAATTTGTTAAATATAATTTTTAATTAATACCGTTAAATCAAGTCGTAAGTTACTTTGGTCAATGGGACAATTATTGTGACTGAGAATTCATTAAATGTGGTGTTAAATCATTTATAATCTAATAAACGAGGTTAATGTCATGTGTTTTAGTTTATTATTTAAATTTAATTAGAATTCACAAAATATAATATGTTTATATCGTATAAAAAATGAGTTAAAATTTGTTAATTTTAACAGATATCGTCCATTAAGGTACTTGGCTTTAAAGCTAGGACAATGGATATTTTATGCTGATCATAAATCATTCCACAACATCACATCCGGTAGTAACCAGTGGGTTGTTGTGATGTACAATAATTATTATTATTGTTTGAGTAGGCCACAAAATCCTTTATAATTTTATTTGTATTGTTATAAATAATAAGTTACATAATACACTTATTATAAAAATTCTGCTTTTAATTATATTAAGAAAAGATAATTATTTATTGTATTAGTTCACACAGTTTAAAAATATTAAAAAAATTCAAGATACATTGATTTTAAATTATAACTTATTTAAAAAAGTTACAGTAATATACGCGTTTCACCATGAATTTTTAACGGAAAATATACAAACAATTAAGATATGCGAAATAGTAGGAATTTAGTAGGGGATCGCTTTACCCGAATTGTTTTCCGGCTACAAACTTCGAGATATTATGGACCAATCAATATCGATTAACTATCGGACTAATAATTGAGCAATCGTTATTCAAGTTATATGTAGAGTGTTACTTTTGCATGAAGTTGAGTTATTACAGTTTGATGTCTTTGTATTTATAAGGGATATTTGTTTAACATGAATTAAGGATATATTGATTTATACTTAATTTACTTGTCCTCTACATAAAAGATTTACTTTAATTAACTCAGTTTATTGTTGTTTGAATCGCCAATACATTCCCTGAGCAGGTAAAAACCTTTGCTGAAAACCTAATAGACACCAGCTACAATTACACCATTATAGAATATAGTCTCCAAATTTGATGTAAATTTTTCAAAGGCCCAATAATGGACGTTTTAAAAACAATTCATTTACAACAATAATCTTTTAAAACAATAATCTTTAAAACATCATTTAAATAGAACCACTTCCTTCAAAGATGACCAATTAATTCTACAACACAATAAAGTAGTAATAAAAATTACGTAAACACGAACACTATGTGTACAGTACGAATAACATTTCTTAAAATTTACATATAACTATATGTTTGTTAGTGCATGTATAATGTATTAGTGTTGAGTATTGGGTGCAGTGGTCTAGACGGCAGCTGGCCATTTGGACCCCTGATTTAAACCCACTAGACCCATTGGGTCATTGAAGGTAGTTGTGTTTGCCAGACCTGTAAATACTGTGGAAGAGTTAAGTGCTATATTCCAGGAAGCGAGAGACACTAGTTATATTTGAAAGTGTAATAAATAGTTTGAATGTAGAGACGAGTTTAGCGCTGTGTAGAGAAAAATGGGAAATACTTTGAGCACATTCATTAATATGTTAGTTATCTTTCATTTTCAATTAATCATTGTTAAATTTTTCTTATTTCAAAATACAAATTATTTATTAATAATTGTAAAAATTGAACACCTAGTGTTTTATTCTACTATTTATTTAAATACAGAATACACCTGCCGTATTTGAATTGAAATCATCTACAATTAGTCTAGAAAATATTTGAATATTCATATTTTATGACAGGATACAGTTATTCATCATTATTTTTAAATGTATTAAATGTTACATGATATTTAGTTCTGCTATATCTGACCTACTCAATTATAAAGATTTTAAATATTCATACATACAAATCTGAGTTATCAACTGTCACTGTTGAAAAGCTTTGTAGTAGTGTGTTTTACAATGTCCATTTTAAAGGAGAAGAGACAAATATTTTGGGATGAATGTGACAGCAGGGATAGAAATTTTAAAATCTGATAATTTTATTTAAAAATAAGCATCAAACATGTTTAAATTCAAAATACAAAAATCAAATAATTAAAAAAATTATTGATAAATTTAAAATTGTTTAAATCAAAGGGCGATATATGGTTTTGTCCACATAATTCAATCTATTATTCTGCTCATCAAGCCTTTCAAAAATAGAGGGAACTTACATACATATTTTGTTCAAATATTTAAAGAAAATAAATAAAATATATCATATCCTTAGCTACAGAAATAAAGAAAAGAATAAAAATAACTCTCATTCAGTAATATGTATTAGCACTCTCAATATTTTTATTCTTTTTAAAGTTTTATTATAGGATGAAGATTGTATCGAAATATTATATGGTTTATTATATTCATGTCTTTCTTATTTGTAAATATCATGTCAAACATATGTATGTCAAACAAATTTAAAACTTTCAGACATCCAACCTGTCTATAAAAATATAGCTCAAAATATTTGTGATGAACTCTTTTGAATTAATAATACCAATCCAACATTATATATATATATATATATATATATATATATATATATATATATATATATATATATATATATATAATATATATATATATATATATATATATGTGTGTGTGTGTGTGTGTGTGTGTGTGTGTGTCAACGTTAATTTTTAATTGTTTTATCGAGATTGAGCGTTAGTTTATTACTGACTACAATTTCTAGGAGCAACAGAACAAAAGAACTTAATTATTCATTTCTTTCTTCTCTACATAATAATATAATGAAAAACGTCAAGAACGTCTTTCAAAATCATTGATAGTGATAACGCCAATTATACTTAATCTAGAATTTCTCGTTGGATGTAATTACATATCACTACAGTTCTATTTTCATATCATATTGACTGTTGTTTTTCTTTTCAAGAAATATTTTCTAATACAGTACAGTAAAACATTTGAAAGTGAATTTAGGTGTGAAAGATGAATAGATTGAAAACAGATGGTGTCAAAACGCTGCTAGTAAACTTACTGTATTTAAGATTATAGCCAACTATAGAGACCAAATCATATTGAATATTTAGGAATACAGTAATTATTATAATAAATCAGTACGTAACCAAAAGACAAATTTTTATACATACATATATATACTGAATATATAACACTGAATTTGATATGTTTTAATAAGCATTTTAATATGTAATCACCAATATCGTATAAGAATAAAATAATGTTCTTATCCAAGTTTTTTTGAATTTAAGTCGTGAAATTTAGGTTAGAGTTATATATATATATATATATATATATATATATAATCTTATATTAAAAATATATTTCTCTTTTACAGTTAAGTAGTAAAGTTGTGAACAGAAATAAATAAAAGGTGTATTTAATATATGTGAACTCCTAATTTTATATAACAGTTAAATACAACTAACTATAATTAGATATTTGCATATTATTGTATAAAAATCCTGTAACGTTCTAAATATATTTATATTTAAGCTATATTTATGTTTCAATTCAAAATACCTCTAATTGTGGGCATATGATGGCCATTTTCTCACATAAATTATGCTGAACTCAAAAAATGTATTTAATAAAACGTTTTTTAAAAGATAAATATAATAAATTCAATTGTTTCTCACCTTACAGCTCTGGTGTAGGCGCAGATACAGTCACAGTAGAATAATAGATGCAGGTAAAATAGTATAGACTTGAAAGAAGTCAGCTTTTAGTAAAATGTATTGATTATTATATTCTCTTTGTAATGGCATAATATATTATTTTTATTTTTTTTGTGTATAGTTTGTAATATATAAAAAAAAACTTTTCCAAGGTAAAAGAACAATAATTATTTTCAACGTAATTCTTCATAGGCTAAGTATATTTTAAATATTTGGTGTACCTAAATTTGACTGTACCGAACATTTAAGTATCCAAATTCTTCAAAACTCTGACAGTTACGTGTTCTAATTATGTGAAAAATAAAGGTGATAAGTATATTTGCTTCCTATACGTGACTGTTGTTATATTTCGTCTTTGATGTGATGTCATGAGAAAATCATTCAAATTTTATTTACATATTTCTTTTTAAAATGGGAAAGAAACTTTTTTTTAGGTTTGAGGATTCAAAAGATTTATTTCTTATTTTAAAGAAAAGTACTAATTAAAAATATTGCCTATATTACATAATATATTCTAAAAGTTATTCTTAGAATAAGTTGTTAAAATTTGAATACAAAATATTGAATTGTAGTCAATATAGTTTTAAAAATAAAAATACACAAGTGTATTGAACTGAGTTAATTATTAATTTTCGTTTTATCTTCAGCCCATATAGTTTGTGAAGGTCTTCACTAAATTGAATTCCTAAGAGAAGTAAACTTGATATATGGACCCGAAATTCCGAGTTACTAACATCTACTACTAATAGCACTGACTTAAAGCTTTCAGGTGCAGTTCGTTATTCTCTAGAGTGCAGTAATTTACTGACAGTCGTGTATCTGGTAAAGAGATGAAAAAAAGATGGTTAAATTCGAAATTAAATAAAAATAAATCTTTAAAATATCAGAAAATTTAGGAATAATATAATTTAAAATAATATTATTTATTCACAGAATATAAACTTTAACAAACACATCCACTTCAACTTCAAATAAATTACTCAAAACTCTATTGTAAAACAAGGTTTAAAATATCAAAAATAAGATTTTCTTTATTTTTTCGTTATTCTCTATAAGAATTATCTACGAGTATTCAAAATTACAACATATAAGGTTAAATTAGTTGATTGATATATTTACCCTATATTTATAAGCCAGAATTTACAGTAGCAGAGAGATTTACAGTGTGTATGGGCGAGGGTTAAAACTGCGTTTATTTGCGTTTTTCTCTCGGTTTGTTCAACAGGTGGGAATTATGAACGTTAATTATGGAAACAAAATACAATATTTACCAGTATAGAAGTAAAAGTAACATCGATTACTTAAACGTTGTTGTTGCAGTGTACATAAACTTTAATTTGCATGGCTTACTGTTGCAAATACCGCCAGATGCTGGTTATAACTTCGCGTCGTTCACTTAACTCCCTAGCATACTACATTTTATGTCACAGGTTGTGTGCAATAATAGTAAAGCTTACAGAAGCACTAAATCGGAATAATGACATTTAAATGTATAAACAGAGAACATACTGTAAATGTAAAAAAACTAAAACTAATTGTCTAATAGTCGAAGGGGAAAATAACTCTTACAAATTTACATCCTAACAAGCTAAATTAAATTTTTTTAGAAAGTTAGAAATCGTCAAACGTTATTAAAGTTTTATTAGGAAATATGTAATTATAATAACAAAATAAAATCGTAAATATGTCATTTTGTACACAAAATTTCTTAATCATAAATAGGTGAATATATATATTTTATAATTTTGTGAATGTTATCAAAGTAATAATCTAATGGGGATTTATTATTTAATAAATGTAATTGAACCGTCGCCGAAGTTTCTTTTCAAATATAGTTATTCGTCTATCATTGTTCAATCTAATGGATGAGGAAATATTAGAGATCACACATAACTCACACAGCCAATATACTAGTCCACCAGTCTATGAAACGCAGCATTTTGTATTATGTTGTGTGTTATTACTCACGTAACTAAGTAAATACCAAGCAACGAAGTAACATTATTATTTAGAATGTTAAAGGACAACTAACTGTTACTAGTTAACAAACGTTTACAATTAAAACATTAATAAAGTTACCACGCAACGAAGTAACATTATTATTTAGATAGTTAAAGGACAACTTACTGTTACTAGTTAACAAACGTTTACAATTAAAAGAATAATAATGTTACCACGCAACGAAGTAACATTATTATTTAAAATGTTAAAGGACAACTGTTACTAGTAACACACGTTTACAATTAAAACATTAATAATGTTACCAAGCAACGAAGTAACATTATTATTTAAAATGTTAAAGGACAACTGTTACTAGTAACAAATGTTTACAATTAAAACATTAATAATGTTATCAATCAACGAAGTAACATTATTATTTAAAATGTTAAAGGACAACTGCTACTAGTTAACAATCGTTTACAATTAAAACATTAATAATGTTACCAAGCAACGAAGTAACATTATTATTTAAAATGTTAAAGGACAACTGTTACTAGTTAACAAATGTTTACAAAACAATATATTGGCATTGATGGACTGCTTTATAAGTGTAAATTTTTATCATTGTACAAAGTTTACAATTCACCATCCTTTCAAATGAAATATAAAATTATATATGACTACCATTCCCTCCGTGTACTTATATACAGTCATAACAACCAGTTTAATGTGACCTCTTTTCACAAATTTTAAATGTGTAAATACAGTTTTGGTATCAATATTAAATATCATCCAAAATGTTTTATTATCTTTATCGTATAATTTTTTGTACGTCTTGAAAAATAAATCACATTGCTATGTTATCAGTATTTTGGATCAGGAACAAATCTCAGTAATTGAATCGTGGAGATACAGGTTAGACATGGCATGTAAAGCGCATGATATTGCGTATAATAAATTCAGCGATACTGAAGAGTGTGGCACTGCGGATAAGGGGTTTGTAGAAAGAGGTTGTGAACGTGTAAAAACATCAGATAATGTAGCAGTTTATGTGAAAAATCTGTTGTGTAGTCAATAACAAACATAATGGAAGCGAAAAATAAATTTGGTAGTGGTAATAAATATAAACGTAGATATAAGAAGAAGAATATTAGTATTTCAATAAAAATTTATTGCTTCACTTAAAAGAAGAGATAAAAATCTATAATGAAATGAATATATATACGACCGTTTATAAAAAAGTCATACTCGACGAAATTGATTAATTATATACCTAATCAATTTTATATATCAACTCTCGAATATATTGGTGTTTTTATGAATAACACTTTCCATTACTCATTTTGGAAAACGAATCAGATATAATTAATTTAGACGGTTTTAAACGACTCGGAAATCATTGGGTATGTTATAAAACTTGGAAATATTGTGCATTCCTTTGACTCATTTGGATATTTTAGATCTCTAACTGAATTGGAAACAAATTTTAAGTCAAAATGCTGTGTAACTATAAAACACAATTATGAAAGTCGTCAAAAATTGTATAGCTTTAATGTGGGTATTTATGTTTATACTTTTTAGCTTCTCAGTCACGATTTGTATATCTGGAAAGAGTTTTGACTTGGTTAGTGATTTTTTCCCTCCAAATAGTATTTGGTTAATGATTTATATATCTTCGTCTACAAAATATGAAATTCAATTAGTAAATTTGACGACATACAATTCTATTCCAAACACTGAGTAGAATATGAGTGATAAATTCTTTTGCTGTGATAAAAATAACCTATTGTACTATGAGAAGGAAAATATGAAATAGACAACCTAAAAATATATCGAACTACAGAAATACTTTTAATTTTGAAATCAAATAAAAAGCAAATTTCCAAAAAATATTTTAAAGGATAGTAAATCTAATTATTACAATTGAATTCTAGAAAAACCTGGTTTTTTTTCACAGCTAAGACCAACATGTCTCCATGTCAGGTTCGGTTGATGGAATTAGAAAATTGGTTTGCTAGATCATGCAGCACGGTAGATTAACAGAAGAGTGAAAACCCGCGGGTTCTATGGCGAAAAACTGGTTTGCTAGTATTAGAAAAGAAAACTGTTACTACCTTATATCAGAGGAAAAACAGTACGCTATAAAAGTAATATTCACCTTCTGTGATCATTTCTTCTTATTATTACTAACAACTAATAACTACAACAAAACATGTAACTGCAAATAAATAAGAATTGCTCTTTTTACCGATACAATGATAACAGTTAACTGTTATTACTAAATTAATATAACATTATATAATCAAGTGATTTTTAACGTAAAGTTGCAGATTAAAATCCCTGTAACATAATATTATAGTTAATAAAAATTAATAAAAGAGGAGTGAAAACATTAGAAAATGATTAAGTATGAATATGTTATTTTAAAGAACTTTACTTTATGGCGTTAAGACTGTGTAAAACGTAGTAGTAGCTTAATTGACGGGAAAACGCCAAAGCCAACAACCGTGGTAAAAAATACGCACCTTTGTGCAGCCTTTGAAGCTCTTTTCACATGCTGCTTGCCGCAGGGCATATCTTTCTCGTTCAGATTTAATGAACCTTGTTGTATACAAAGGAATTTTAAAAAAATCTTGTGTAAATAAAGATATATCTTTAAAATATTTTTTTAGTATTTACTTAACGTTCATTATGCTAAAAAACACAGGTAAATGGTGACTCACGAAAAAACGCAACCCCATCAATTAAGATTTAAACCTACTTTACCATTGGGAGTTCACTAGTTTGAACGTTTGCGATATACAGTACACACAGTGTATTATTGTTTCCTCAATAACCCCAAACGTTGTCATTTAGAAGAAATGTAAACGAATTTTTACTGTTTAAATAACAAATTTAACGAGATTGCAAACAAAAAATTCAGCTATTTCTGTTTGTTTAAGTAAGCTATTTCTAAGTAAAGCTTTTTTTTTGTTTTAAACCTGTCGAAATACCTCTTTTATGGAAGTTTAGGTTTGACAGAGGTTATGGAAATGTTGATACCTTCTCTCGATGCTCTTAATCACAGCGTAATGGCAGACGTATGAGGATTGTATTAGAAGTTCAAACTAATCTAAAACGAGAAAATAATTGTGTTGTAAAATTGAAACATACACATGTTATCAATAAATACAAATTTACTTTATATAACATCAAATATAGCTCACTTTCTCTAAAACATATGTTGTTCAGTTTTTCTTCATCTTCTTGTTGACCGTTATTTGTAAAGATATCGCCTCCAAAACTTCTATGTTAAGACATAGCATGGATATTTGAGTGGGAAGAATGAAAATTTCAATAATTTAAACATGCATTACCTCGCTTCAAAACCAATATTAATTTATACAAGCAGCTCTATGCGCATTATTATAAGTAATTCAAAAATATACATACATATATCATGACTTACGTTTCAGTTTCAACATTATTATTACAGATGTAAAATATCCATAATAACATCGTATTGTAATAATAATAATGCAGGAGACCAAATTCTATTGAATAGAGTCTTTAATCTAAGATTGGTAGTGTAAAAGATTATCATGTAAAATTATTTCTTAAGATCATTTTTATGTCTGGGGGGGGGGTGTATTTCAATTTTAGTAAATTAAAAAAACTTTAACCATCATAGTTGTAAAATATTTAGCTAGTTCCTGAGCTAATCACTAGTAATGGGACAACCGATTGATTTTACCAACTGAATACAAAACTTTTTAAAAGACATTATGTGAACTCTTTTTTTATCCTTCCATTTTAATTGTGGTAAGAGTTTCTTTTAACTGTAGAGAGTATTATATTTGAAAATAATGTGTTTCTTACTTTTGTCACATAACAATATATTATTGATCGAAGTGAGATAATAACATGCTTTATAATAAGGTCATATCCTGTCAATTCCTTTAGGACTAATTCCTCGGTCGATGCTATGTTTCTGATATGGCACTGTGCCGCTTTGCCAATACAGTATCAATTTGTAACGCTTGTCGCTCTGCACCCAAGAGACATGGTCTTCCTTCATGTATTTGTGGACTCTGAACACGTTATTATCAATATGCCATTGTTTAGTGGAATAATTATTTACTAATTTATTGTTATATGTATATATATATATATTATAAGTTATTTCTATACCTGTATTTCTTTTTTTTACCGTACTAGTTACTGGGCTTAAAACTAGTGCGATTTATTGATTTATACGATTGAAAATTTATTCAGAAAATATTTTAATTCTAAATGGACGAATTGTTTATAAATAATACACGGTGAATGTAAATACTGTTTAACAATTAACAAAACAATACTGGATTAAAATATTCTGTTCTGTTTCCGCTCAGAATATAAAGCAAGTAAAGTCATTATTACTACATATTGTTATTGCTAATTCATTAAGAGTAATCATTGAACAAAGCATTCCCAATAGTATTACATATAATGGCCATTCTCTACCTTAATATTAGAATAGTCTATTACAACAATTAATAAAAGGTCTGTCGTTATAATAAGTAAATACTGTGTCCCAATAGTCCCCCCCCAATTATTTTTTTATTAATGGAAATAGACAGATTTGCTTTGGGGAAAGATTAGATAACCAAAGGAGGAGTTTTTTGAAGTATCCAAATTTTCAACCCTTACCCCCCCCCCCAAATGGGGTAGTTTGGGGGTAAGTCAAGAATTTTTTTAATAGCAACCCCTATTGAGTGATACCTAATTTATAGGTATTTTAAAAATAAAAAAATGGCGCAAACTAGAGGTCTCTAAGTTCATCCTACCCAACATAGCGACCAATCGAATTGTGCAAATACAATAATTATTTTTATTATAATTCTAAATCAGAGTTAAGTTTAAGGACAAATTAATAATAATAATAATGCTTTATTAAGAATAAACTAGTTAAGTAAACAATTTTACAAAGTGGAACCCTATTCCATCGCACAATAATTATGTAACAGACCGTTGAAGCTGTTGCATTTGTTTTATAGGGCTAAATACAAACTATCACCATATTAAATAATTTCAATTACAGATGCATCGGTATTTTCTCATAAACGACAGTAATCTCTTAAAGTCTGAGGGTCTGAAATTTTATTATTCCTGGTTAACTGATATATTTTAGATATGTCAATGAATTTTAGTTAATGAAAACAAGTTCAAAATATAATAAAACCCAGCTGTAGCACATTGATAAGCGGCAATGTATTTTTGATGTCTACAATTAACCATTACTAGTAACAAAAAAACAACTTATTTCTGTTCTCTTTAAATCACAATATTTAAATATCTTTTTTTTTATAATAATATTTTGAGAGACATTAACAGATACTATGGGTTAGAGTAAATATTTATGTTCTGATTATAATTGTTTAAATCCATTTTAACATTTAACTTTCTATGCATAATTTATCTATCCTTTTCCGTTATAACTTTCACCCTCTCCTTCTACATCTCGATGACTACACGTGTTGTACTCATTATATTTCAGTCTCCCAATTTCTTTCGTATCATCGCTGCCAGAGAACAATTTACTCGCTGAGACTTTCCTATTTTAGAAATGCTTTAGATCAATAAAATGACTGAAGGTCTTTTATGTAACAAGTACTCTTACCCATTAAAAAAACTTAACAACTTTAAAAATTCCTTTCTATATAAAAAACCAAAATCGCCCTCAGAACAAGCCAATAAACTATATACAAAGGTTCCATTAATCTTAATCTCAATGAGTAAAGGGTCGGTATCTTACAGAGGTCACAATTTTGTTCAGTTCAAATAAAATTTTGTAAAAAGGCATAAATTATCAATTATTAAATAATACTGTACGTTATAAAATTTCTGCTGTTCAATTTTGGTAGAAGTTGATTACGAAGTTTGAAAATGATTATTTCGAGATTTCTCCCCCTGAAGTTTCACGATCATTAATTTTGTGCAGTTTCAAAATCTATATTCGTTTTGATATGTAAGCTACGTTTTAATAGTACTTGAATATCTTTTTTGAACAAAAAGTCTGAAAATTTGAAATAGGAAATAGAAAAGTTTTTTTCGTAGTTAATTTGTTCTAATTTGCTAATCTGTGTGTATTTAAATAATAATAAAAAAATTCAGTAAACTAGTGAAAATACAAAAAAAAACCATTCTGTTTGCGAATCAGCTCTTTGTCGAATATATTTCCTTTGTCTTTGTAATCTCAGCTGTTGTGGAAATAAGTCAAAATCTTCTATATATAATAAATGATGGTAAAACATATACATTATTTTTAACTTCTATCACTTATATCTCCCATGCAAAATCGATAATCGTCAGAAAAATATTCGATATTCGACTATCAAATATCTATTGCTTCTACCCTATGGAGATTAATGTCAATTTTTAAATCACCATTTTATTCAATTTCAATAATATTTTATAATTAGCTTCACAATTCTCGTAACTAAAAAATCGGTCGTTTAATTTCAACATCGTTGCTGATTAAACATTTTTTTTTTAAATTCGGGATTTATTCATTTTGTATCGTATGCTAGGATTCATATTCTTTGAACATGAATATCAAAAAGATGTATGAATATTTAAATCAGGCTGTAGATGTAACATTTATTTCATAGTTACTTTTTAGTTACATGCATGGATCGTGCGCCTAGTTTAGCAAACTATATACATAATTTGATAATATGGTCTTGGTCAGCAAACAAATGGATATTGTATACAAAATAAACAATCAAAATAAATTTGTTAATGAATTAGATATTTGCTAAATATTTTTCCATCACTTTTGTAAACTCGATTGTTTTGGAAAGGAAGTACATTGAAACTAAGCCAACCTGACAGTTATAGTCGGAAAATAACATACCTAGGTTTCAAATTGTAATGCCATTTTTTAATAGTAAAGGGAATAAATTTAAAAAAGTCATATTCATATCAGCTGACAACTACAGACTGTCTACTAAAATATCACCTAGAATATAGTTTGGCTGTCGGTTCTGCTCCTAAAGTTTGTAGACTGGAGAACGCTTTTTGTGCGAGCGCGAGATGTTTTCACAAAGAATTAGCGTACTTGAATGAAACGTTGTGTGGTCTTGATCGTCCAACTGAAATTCCTCCACCATCCTCCTTATCTGTTTATGAAGTACCCGAAAAGTTTGGAATCAACAATTCTAAAGATTTTAGGTCTAACGAAGATCTAACATTACTTCCATTTCAGATCACAGTAGAGAATACCTTCCAGTGACCTTGCTATTCCAAAGAGGAGACAGGGCGAAGTTAATATATGTTTATATTATTTATAATAACTTTACTTTTTAGATTTTAATAACTATTTTGAGACTTTTTTATTTCCTCCCACAAGGATCACCCTTAATTTATTTTTATATCTAACCTCAGATTTGATGGCAAAATGTACAAAATGTACTTTAAAGATCATGTTTACTCGTTTATAATATTTTACTTTGTTTATGCTATAGGTACATTGAATCAGGATCAATAATGTGTTTACCTTCAACGCCATTAATCACTTACATTTACAAATAGATGTAACCACTTAATAATTGTATTTTATTTGCATACTTCTACAGGCGGTATCAGACATGAACCATATACAACTTGTCAGTGTTTTTGCAAACAAATATATCTTTTATTCTTTTTATTTTAGTAACATGACAGGTCTTTCTTCTTTATCAAAATGATATAATATCACTGATGTTTGTTTCGAATTTATGAAATAATTCATTAAATTATGACGTAAATTATATTTTAAAAGAAATCTATTAAATGTTAATGTTTAGGCAAATTCATCAGATCCCTTATTTTTGTTAGTAGTAAGAAATTAGCACTGTAGTAATTGGTGCTATATTACTGATTTATAGTTAACTAGCATAGTACGTTATGCATTTTTATTTCTATTCATAAAATTTATAAAATCCCCTTGTTAATTAAATAGTATATTATTAAGTAGTAAATAAAAAGAATCAATCCAGTCTGCGAAATTGTTATAAACACATTTGTATCAAAACTACAATTAGTAAATATGTTGTTCATCGTTATATATTTTTTTTTCAGTAGTTTCAAATTTTCATGTGAAAACTACAGTATGAAAAAAAATTTTTTTTTTTTACACAGTATATAATATAAAAAGATTAATTTCCATATAGTTAGTTCTATCATATGAATATGTATTAAAATAAATTGTAAAACATTATAATCTGGTTTACTACTCTTTTTATTAAATGCAATTTTTAAATATGATTGATTCAGGGAAAGAATGAGAGTGGAAATCTGACCTAAGAACTTATATAGTAGCAACAATTGCTCGTTTTTGTAGGATGGATAGTTTAATAAACAATAAATCATTTAATAAATAAAATCATACTTTTCTAGTCAGACCAAATAATTCTTTGAAGATATATTTTGAAATTAGAGTACACTTTCCGGTTCATATGTATTTGAAAGATATAAAACTGTACAAAAGCTGTATGTTAGTAATTAGTATTAAGAACAAAGTTCTACTCTAAACGAAAGGTGAAGACGAAACAAAAAAAGTGCAAACAAAAGCAAGAAGCGTGGCTTCGAGTTCTGCTTCAATTGTTATTTTTTATGTTTTCAATGTAATCCCTAATGAGTTTCGTCTGTATGAAATTAAACAGAAAACTACAGTACACAAGAGATTTCAATAATTTCTTAATTCTTTGTTCATAAGATTACATTAATTAGCCTGAGTGCATAATGTGTATTAAGCTACGGTAGGTTCAGACGACTGGATTAATTAGTTTCGTTAACCTGTGTGGAAATTTGAATCAGCAGATTTCTAAATTAAGTGTCTAAAACTATTTATCGTTTTATTAGAATATTAACGATGAAATTGAGTGTTTGGAATTGTATCTCTAAAGTTTAAAAATTGCATTGCATTATCTTAAATCCGTTAATTGAAAAAAATATTCTGGAGGTTTAAGTGAACCATAACTATAAGGTCTTTTGTAGAGAAAAATATTTGCAAACAAATATTAGACCAGTGCCAATATATGGCTAAAATTAAAAAAAGTTATAGGATTTATTAAAAATTATTTCGTAATATTTAAAGTTTTAAACTATCCCATTTTAAGTTTTAGTACGACCTTCACGAAATTAACGTACATTAACAAGAAATAGATTTATAAGTAAACAAATAACATTACAAGTTAATAAGCTAGTAAATTTGCAACTTTTGCATTCCTTTTTCCATAGTTATGTAAATTTTTACTGTTTAATATTTCTTTGAAATAGTATTTTTGATACCTTACAATCAAAAATAGTATTTTATTAGAGCGATACTCAAAATTAAGTTTCAACTCGTGTTTTTTATCCCAAGACTGTGTCCCTTCATATCAAGGTGAAATTTCAATCTATTTACACTAATAACGTTGCAGTTTGAAGTCATTTACTTTGGGGCTTTCATTTCTGATTATAATATAACGCTTGGAAATACTGCAGTATCATTAGAGAGTATTAAGGGTCCATTAATAAGTTTAAGTAATTGAAAACCGGTTTTTTCCTAAATCGAGGAGAAAATTCCAGAAATTTTACGTTTTATGAAAACATTTTTAAAAATAAAAAATGAAGTTGACTTAATTTCTCGCAATTTGTCATACTGTAACATAACATTTTCAGATCAGAGATATTGAAATACCATATACAGTACAAGTTTTTATCCACATAATATAAATTACTTTCTTAACAATTATTTTAAATTTTGTTATGTCTGTATGTGTTTTTTTAATCTTTTTTATTTCAATTTTGTTTTATTTACAATAATTATCATACTCTGTAATTATTATAGAAGTTTGTATTACGTAAAGTTTTATACATAAAAGGAGTAATAAATTCTGTCATGGAAAAATATAAAAAACTCAAATGTACAAATATTATTTTTTAACTTAAATAATTTAAAGTAATTATCAGGTAAGTAATGAAGTCAAATTTACTATCGATTATGATATATGTAGTGCGAAAATAAAAAAAATAGTCATCCACTCATATCGGTATTTTGCTGCACCTCGGTTAATTTGCATTGTTGATCTTCTTGTTTTGTATAAAAAAGATTTGGTCTTGCAGTTTTTCCTGTTTAAATTAAAACTTGTGTAATTTAACATTTCCGTATATTCTTAAAGAACCTCCACTCGCTTTGTGTGGGTAAAAACTTTGTCCAGATAGATTTCGTTAAGATTTAATGACAATATATAACTTTATTTATAATTTGATTTTTGGCTTGATATGTCATAATATATTGCTAGAACTAATGTTGTAAAATTATACCATAATAGGATGTGTCATTTGTGTTTTTATCTACAAATAACATAATGGTTTTTAGGTGACGTAGTTGCTAATTATTTGTTAGTTTTTAGCAAAATTAGATTAAAATTGTTACGACACATTTTATAAAATAGGTTTTTAAGTTTTAAAGTGATTACGAAAGAAATCCCTAACTTGAGGAAATATTGTTTTAACGTTATAATAGTGAACTATTTTTCACAAATCAGGTCTGACAGATATAGGAAATACATTAATTTTGTAATAAATCATTGTATTCCCACTTTTAATTGGAGATATAATATCAACCACAATACTAAAATCCTTCAAAATCTATTTTTTTAAGTAGTTTACAAAATATTATTTCAGAATTGGAGACAATGTTTTATACTAATACAAAATGAATCTCCCTTTCCTTTTGTTTGACAAGTTTTATTGAAACACTTGATTAAGATGGCACAGAGCTATCGCCCCTTTCCTCCTTATGGTTTGTCAAAAAATCTGTAAATAGTTTTCATATTTTTTGGACGTTTGAATCTAATGCGACCTGAGTCTTATTATTATTACTATTTTATTTTTTTATTTTACAAAGTCATTTTAAAAAATACCTAGAATAATAATTAAGAAACGTAGTTTCCATAGAAACCGCTACTTTTTCCTTTGATTAAAAATTATTCGTAAACTACAAAACCGAACTTCGTAGTAAGGTTATAATGGAAATTGAAAAAAAGTTTAATATTAAACTTTAAAATGTTTTACAACAAAAAGAAGTACACAATATTTTCTATAGAATCAGATTTCTAATTAATCTTGTTTAGGATATTTGCTAAATAATGAAATATTTCGTAGACGCATTGTTCACTGTTTATGCAGCAATGACAGTTTTAGCTGTGTATCAAGGTATGTGATTCACTTTTTATTTGTAATTGATAAATAAGTAAAACAATATTTTGAAAATTAAGAGAACATAATTATTTATATCCTTATAACAAATAGTAAATTCCAAAACAAAAACTAATTTTAAAATAACAACCTGTTCCTAACTCAAAATTGTATTTATTAAACAAAATTATATGCATAATTTAATCTATTTATAATTACAAAGTATTAATCAAAATAAATAAACCCAGAGGGTAATTGTAATGATCTAAACGAATAGTGAAGGAATATAATATTAATATCTATTGTTGTTGTTTTTGGTTGGAACTTTTTTTGTACCTGATTTTTGCTGTTTTAATTTATTTATGAACAAAATATTACATGACAAAACTATACCCTGTACACCGGTATTTGTGTGCATATTACTTTACTTTTATTAGGTTGTGTTATAGAGTACAAAAATGAAACTAAAAAACACCAAACAAAATCAACTGAAGAATTATCAACATCGGAAAAATACACGAAGGATGACGAATCGGAAGAGTTTGAAGGTATGCTGAAGGACAACCACCACCAATAAATAAGTAAAAATATTATTAATAAAAATCCTCTTCGGCCGTAAATAAACTAGGATGTTATTTAAAACAATTGTTTTTAAAACATTGAAAATTGACGTTCGACAAAAAATAAAATATGTTGTTTTTTATAGTTAAATATGTAAATAACTACTATGTCCTTTTCTAATATAATATGAGAGGGTGTCAATATCATTTTAAATTGTTAATAGATCGGGTTATATAGGTATATTAATTATATTATATATCTTGTAGGAACATATAATATATACGCTGACAATATCTTATAGTTATTAAACAATGTATTTAATAATATTTAATTATTATAATTTATTTTAAAATGTATAAAATGTTTAAGTTAATTTACAAATGTATGTATTTGTTGCAGAACTTATCAGACATTATATACTTGCATCCAGAGATTTTTAAATGGAACAAGCAAAACAAGATTAAAACAATTTTTAAATGATAATGTTGTGTTTTTACTTGATTTTTGTTTACGTATTTAGATCATAATTCATTTTCATGTTTTATAATTTGATCATATATTTACATTAAAATCAAAATAATTTTGTTTTCGTTAAAAGAAACAACAAAATACAGAATTGAAAACGAAGAAAATAAGGGAAAAAGTTATTAAAAAGTTTGAAAAGAAAACTTTTTTCATATGCGTTAATTTTATTAATATTATTCTTGGAAACTACAAATTTAATATGAAACCAAGATTGCATCTTACTTCTCATTAAAAAAACTTTCAGAGATGTTTAACAAGATTACAAAATAAAGTAAATCTACACTCAAACATACATAATGAATTGAAGAAGGTTATTATTATTATATTTCGAATAAAAAGTTTGGGAAAACTGTGAATAACATATATTAAATAATATAAAATTTTAAGCATTTTGAATAAAATGCATATTATATAACTTATAAAAGTAATATTGTTGTTTAAATAATGTAGTGCTAACTTATTTATTCAAAGATAAAATAAAGCAAGAGCTTAAAGTTTCAAATATTTTAATAATATAAATGAGCAAATAAATTGTTATAAATTGTTTCGCCTTGCGGCATCATCGGGCAACCTAAGGGTTTTGCCCGATGATGCCGCAAGGTTTTGCCCGATGAGCTACAATTGTTTCGCTTTGCGGCATCATCGGGCAAAACCCTTAGGTTGCCCAATGATGCCGCAAGGCGAAACAATTAATTGTAGCTCATTTACATTATTAAAATATTTGAAACTTTAAGCTTTTGCTTTATTTTATCCTTGAATATGGAGTTTCAACAAGAAATATGTGCTATTAAATTAAAGTTAACTTATTTATTATTCGAGAATAACGTTTTATGACATTTACGCCATTATATATCAATATTATGATGAGAAAAAATATAATTTACAAAATTGGTCATTTAATAATATATTGTTGAAGAGAAAATATTATCGGTAAATTCGACATCTGAGACCTGGTGAAGTAGAGAGTTTACAGTAAACTACGGTGATTTACTATAAATTCACTTTCAATATATACAATTAACTAAAGTATACATATTGCACTTCAAAAATCTGTGTCAACAATTCAATCTGTGTTACCCAAAAATTCAGTATACAGGCGCTGTGGCAAGTTTACAAGTCTTATGTAACATCTGCCATCTTGAGTTTTTGCTTAACTCATGTCTTGATTAATGTACATCTGTTCAATTCATTATGAATTTATGCAAATATTTTCCGTCGCATAGAATTATATGTTCCTCTACATAATTTTAAGTATAGACAAATTTAAACGAAAAATTCAGTAATCGATTAATTTTAGTACCGTTATTTTGATTAAAATATAATCTTTATTTTAATTTAAAACTTACCAACTCTCTTAGTCTGTGTGTAAGTTATAATGCATAATTATTATAAACTTACATTAACTACTACTGTACTAAACTGATTATAACTTACACATACCTATACACAGAAACGGAAAGAGTTTGCCTCAAATTACTTTGATATCAGCACACCCTGTGATATCTTCTAATTAATCAGTGACTTCTGTTATAGTGATATATTTTAATCATGAGATAATTTGACAAGGTTCTCCCCTTATACTAGTTTCATTACTTAATATTTTCTAATACATCCAACATTGTAAAGTAATGTGTAAACCATTCAACAAATACAGGATTTATTTCTTAGAGAATTATTATTATACTTTACGTCAAAGCTTTTCCTATTGAAATGAAGTAAACAAGGTAAACTTACATTAATTAAAACTTTCAATAATACTCACCATTCCAATCAACTAAATTGTTAAGGCTTGTTACACGTATGGACATTTTTACAATGTCAAATTTGAAGTTATCTCATTGTTGTTATTAGGCTAATGTTTGAACTATACATACAACTTCTCTATCTGAAGTTCTAATCTCTCTAATATTTTATACTCTTTGACACACTTCTTTAGTATGAAATTAAAAATTCTGGGTAATTTATAAGTTTCAAAGAACATTGGTAAAAAGGATTTTAGTGCATTTGTCACAGACACTTTGAAAGAAGTTTGAACATCTATGAATAGGCCTATACGCTGGCCTCCAAGGAGTCCAGGCCTAACACCTTGCGATTTCTTCTTGTGGGAGTACATCAAAAACATTGTTTATCGAGAAAAATTCGTGACTTAAATCACTTAAGGAACAAGATTAATGAAGCAATGACAACAGTTAACAAAGACATGTTAACTTACGTTTGGGCAGAACTTGATTATCGATTGGACATTTGCCGAGCGACTAATGGCACATATCGAAATTTATTAGTTATGTAAAAAAACTATTTCAGACGTCGATTTAGATAAATATACAACACCAGCTGTAAGTAATTATGTTTTCATTTAAATCATGTTCAAAACCTCGCCATTCTTTTACGACAACTACAATTTAGACATTGGCCCTATACTATTGCCTATTTATCCCTATAGTTATGTAAAAAATGTAAAATTACACATTTTTCTCATATTCTGAACACGCACGTTTAAAAATTTGTAAAAGTATCGAATTTAAGCCTTTGCATGGTATCCTGATATTTAATGGGTTAAGGGGTTAAGGTATACCATGGTCTAGCTAGAATACACGTTCCCCAATATTTAGGGGAATTAAGTGGATTTTAAAATGAAAATTAAATATTTTATAAATAATCGTATTTTAATATGGAGTTCTTGACTTAAGTTGATGAAACGGACAAAGAAAATAAATAAATAGAATTCTTAAAAGTGAAATATTATTAACTTTTTTTAGCAATAGTTAGATTAAAAAAGAAAGTGAGTAAGTAACTAGCGTAAAGCACAAAGCAATCAATTGGCTCAACCATCCGTTAGCTTTCCGAGCTGTGGCGAAATTTAATCACGTCTAAACCAACTGAATTGCATTGCAATTACCTTAAAAGTCATCTAAGTAAACGATGGCGAAATTTTATTTGTAAAATGCTTTTGTTCATACGGTTTACAAATTATTATAGGTTTATTCATTATGGGTTAAATTCAATGTGTAAATAGAGAGTAACGTTATGTTTCATCAATTTTATTTTGTTGATTTCGTTAATTAATAAACCATATACAATCATACATTAAATTTTACAAAGTGACAAAAAGTTTGCACATTTGCCAGCTTATTTCTCAAACAATAAATAATTAAAATAAATTAATAACAATAGAATGAAAGTCTCTCGTGATCTTTTCCAAGTTAAGTAATAATTTCCAATAAATGAGAAGAATGTTTATGATTTGTCATCTATCTCAAAAATTTTAATATAGGGATAAATAAGGATAATTAAAAAGGAATAATAAATATTTGGACAAATTATAACCTTTTAATTCAGATGAATAAGATAAAATATACAGAATATTGGAGAATGTCAAGACGTCAGAATAAATTGCCAATATGACCAAACGGCAAACTTCATTTTCATGTAATTGGCACATCGTTGAGTACATTTGTGTAACTACAAAGGTCGATTTCTTATTATTATTTGACAGTCCCTTTTCAAAAAATTAAATAAATAAATATAAACTAAAAATAAATTACTGTTCTTCACTAACTTTTTCACAAATAACCCATGTGTAAAATTTAAGAATGAAAAAAGCATGCTTGTGTTTCTACTTTAATAGAAATAAAAATAGTAAATTTGGAATAAAAAAAGAAATATTCTTGAAATAACTCACGTACTGTTTTTAATACTAAACTGTTTCTTTTTTAAAAATTAAAACATTTTTTCTGCATGAATATCAAATTTAACAATGTAACGAGTAACAGATTAGACTATTAAATTTACAGATAGGTAAAACTTGATTGTTTTAAACATGTTTTAATACCCCAATATCCAAGTGAAAGTTTTTTAAGGTTTATAAAAATATTCAAATTCTTACCTGATATGCTTAATGGTTGTATGTAATGCTGAGGTGTTGCAGTTAAATTAGCATTTCATACTGACCTGAAATTAAAAAAACAGTTGTATTTACGATATAAATATACAAATTTTATAAAAAAAAACACGAACGTATTTTATTTAACATAGAAGTAACCTTACTCTCCTCTGAAGTATAATGTATAGTTCTGATTAAGATTATAAACATATGTTTCAGACAAATGTTGTTCAAAAATGCCCAACAAAATAAATGAATGACATTTTTCTAAATTGTGTAAAAATATTTCTTTTGGTATCTGCTAAGACATTAAAAGGAAAGTAATATTGGAAAAAGAAATGGCATATGTGATTTTACTGATTAAAAAAATAATATGATTATACTCTGTTATTCGCTAGAATAGAAACACAAATCAAATGTTAAATGTCAATGAGTGGTTTTGCTTATGTACATTCATTTCCAGATTATTTATACAAAATCAAATATTATTTTCAATTAGATTTCTTGCTCTCACTTTCCAGTGTCTTATATTTTTGTAATGTGTTTGCGCATTTAATGATCAAGCGTGTATTAAAGAAGATAATAATAAAATAATTGACTTCCCGTAAGTAGAAACGTAATAAGGAATTAATTGTACAATTTAGACAATGTTAACATTGCTCTTCTTTATTTCTAGTATTTAGTTTAAGTGACGCACTCATTTTTTTTATCTACATATGTCATAATGATAAAACGAAGTTTAACAATTAAATTTAGTTTAGTTTAACAATTAAGTTTAAATTTATCCGTTTTGGATCTCGAAGAGGCATGAGAAGAGTAAAATATTAAGCCGTGCTACAAATCTCCGTCTTCACAAGACTTTAATTAGGCCAGATAATGCTAGACGTTGCTAATGGCTCAGGATCACGAAAAATTTAGTACCATGTGTGAGGACTAAGTATAGAAACGATGGCCAAATTCAGAGCTTATTGACTTCTACAGAGATCTAGGTGTTTTCGTGTATATTAAGGTAAGCCGTATATGTTGGACTGGTTATGTGGCAAGGATACGTGTCATTAAATCCATAAAAATCTTTTGGAAGACCAGATAGTTATCCAAGTTTAGATAGGAGGATATTGTCCCTGGTGAACTTTTTTGATTTTGGAACTAAGAAACTGGAAAGCAGGAGCCTAGAACAGGGTAGACTGGCGAATGAAGTTACGGAAGTGACAAGAGGCTGTAACTAATATATCTGTTGTATCGTCATAAACAAAGAAGAAGGAAATAATATAAGTCAAAAAAAATATCTGTCCGACTGATTGCCCTCACCACTAAATCGTGAGAAAATTGTAACACCTGTTTTCAAAATTGGTGTCACTTTATCTCCTAGATATATTCTTAAATAATGTGAAGGTATCTGCCGTGTGAAAAATATGCCATAGTTAAATTTCGTCATTTACTTTTTAGGTATATTTTAGAATATTAGATTTAAAAGGTAGTGTTTATAATTCTATTAAGAGAAAATCCACATTGTAAAATATGGTCAGTGATTTTTTTCCTTGTTGGCAGATATTTGTAGACTTGGTGACCAATAACTTGTAAATTAGTACTTAGGTTGGATATTTAAGCAACCTAAATTATTTACAGAAAAAATGGAATATGTTTTTCAAAAGTTAGTAATTAATTTAATTTTTTTTTTTAAATTAACCCTCTAGAACAAGTCATAAGTTTAATTGAAACATATACACTACAGTTTAATGGAACATATAAAAACATCCAATATCACATAGTATAATAAATGATGGAGACCAAACTAAGTCTGATTAGAAATCCTTTAGTGTAAAAGTGTAAAAATATTTGTCACAACCATTTTGCTGGCCACTAATCTAAAGACAGGTCATTATGTAGTTTCTCTTTTGATAGTTACATTTTAATCATTATTAACTGTAGTTTTGACTATGTAGAGTACTATATTTGAAACGAATGTATTTCTTACTTGTATTATATAGTAATATATCGATCACTGTTACATAACGATATGTTTTTAATGACGTCATATTCTGTTAATTTTATTTAGCATTTCCTTGGTTGATACCGTTTCCGATATTGTATCGCGGAGCTTTGCCAATATAGTTTCAATTTGTAATGATTCTAGCTTGACACGCAATAGCCTTCCTTCAGGCTGCTGTCAGGAATCTTATCACGTTGATCTTCGTCCTGTTTATTGAAACAAGTATTTACTAATTACTCGTTATATAATTTTGAAGGCTGTATTTCTGAATTCCTAACTATTGTATTACACAATTGACTTATACAATGCATCGACTGCAAATAGAATCTGAAATTGTTTTCATTCAAATTGGACAACTAGCTAAAAGTCATACTTAGTGCAAGTCTGAATAGTTAAATACCTTAACCATAAAAAGTGTTGTGTAAGAAATATTTTGTATTTTGAAATGATGTTTACATTTCTTTCAGATCTTTAATATATTATTAATGTTTCGGTAAACTCCTCGTTTCTCCATAAATTTTAAAACGTTACTTTATTGTGGATGTATTTAATCTTGTTATAATTCTGTAAAATATAAGCTGACTACTCTTAGTTTATATTCTCAGAGTTAGGTAATTAAAAATGTGAAAGAGGTGACAGCTTAGAATATGATATGCAACGTGATATTTCTAAATGAGGGAAAGGGTAATTTAAAAGATATTTTCTCCAAATTAGGTGAAATAAATCGATAACAATATAATAATGAAATTTAGTGACTCAATACACGAAAAACATATAAAACAGCCCAGCTGCAGCATATTGATAGACACTAATACATCTACAGTTTACAGAAGCAACAACAAAACACGTATCACAAATAAACTTACTTTCTGTGTCTCTCGCTTTTACATACAATTCTTTTGGTCTTTTATTATTATCAATCTATTTTTATATCGTTGTTTGATGTGAATGGAAACCTACTTATATGTGGAATTAACTGTTGAAGAAATATTGATTATAATGAAATTTAAATCTTTTTATTTACAATGGTATTTTAGATGAATAATAAACTTATTATTCTTTATTTTCTTTAATTATACCACTATCTTTTATCAACTTTATTAAACGATTTGGTGAAGGCTCAACCTGCGGAATTTATTTGTGTAAATGAACAAGTAGGATTTAAAATTCTATTTTATTTTAGTTTCAATTTAATTTCACATACAACAATTATACAAAATTAATTACAACAAATCCAGAACTTGAGAACGTTGAAGTATCGAAACCCATCTTACTTTCGTTTGGATTTTTTTTTCTCCTTCAAACACTGTTTAGAAAAGTTATCACCAACGCTAATAGCCAACATTAACTGTTTTATACTTTCATATCCTCATAAAACTGGCTTAAAGTATTTCTTTCCATAAAATAGTTCCTTAAATTTATTCTATTTATCTAGAAAAGTATGAATTTCTTTTGTTAAAATATTTTATATTACCAGAACAAATTGTATGTTTATTACCAAACATCCAAACTTTGTTAAAATATTTGAACTGTCAATAAAAAACATGTTTATTGCATTTTTAAACACTCTGTACATTTGATACCCTGACAGTCAAAATTATAAATTTATTAACAAGTAATTCATTATCCTTCACAACAAATCAAATTGTTTTTATAGTGATGAAAGCATCTAAATGCACGATTTATACTCATTACCCAGCAATAACAGGGAATAATTATATAAGTTGGTTATGATAGGCATCTAGATACATTTTATATTCATTACTAAGCAATATAGGCTAATAAGATGATACTTATAGACTCATTGGTTATGTTAAAATCTAGATATAAGATTTATTCTCATTACTAAACAATATAAGGGAATACTTATATACTGATAGGTTATTTATAAGAATATTTTTGAACTAAAATTAACAAATCACGAACTAACTCCCATGTTAATAGTAGCCTATACATTAGAAATAAAAGTTAAAAGTTTATGGTTGACTTTAATTATTAATTTCACTGGTGAAAGTAATTAAAATTACTAGTTTGTGTACAATAATTTTAATTTCAAAAATTATCCTTCGTTTTAAAAATGTCATAGTTATGGCAGTTATTAACTTGGAATGATTTATAATATAAAAGAACACCCATAACTACTAAAACTAACACAAAACATATTTTGTTCATAATTGTCCTACATTTTATTAATTTCGCGTTTCTATCTACAATATATGTTAATAATTATGACTATTTATCATGGGGGGGATATACAGCTCGTTCAGTTACTTTACAATACCATCCGATAGTAACAAGTGGACTCTTTTCGTATTCAGATTATTTATTCATCACGTATTCTTCTAGGACATCCATTCCCTTATGTATTCGTATAATATGAATCTAAATTACATTGTTCTTGATTCGTCCGAAATAAACTCTTCTTATGTTATCGTACCAACGTAAATCCAATTTCAACATATTTATAGGTCTCAAACAAAATAAAATGCAATTGTTCACTGGAAACCCTTAATTTGTAACGATACGTTTCAATGAATTACTCAACATCTTCAATTGTTACACTGTACACAAACCTACTTTGGACTGAACCAAGACTTATTTTTCTTCAGTGCAGAGAGGTAACAATTAAACAATATGACTTAGTCATTGAAGCGTAGTATATATAACAAATAAAGTGATTATTCCAGAAAATTGTATCTTTCATTTGGAAATTGTTATCATTTTTTTTATTATTATTTTAAAATAATTTACTCATTTCAAGTGTATTTTCATTTCAAGTGAAATAACCGAAACTAATAATAAATAAACAAATTTGATCTCAGATACAGTAGGCTAATAATAAAAAACTAGTCATTTTTTACATTTAAGAATAACATTAAAAATAAAAAAATAAAATAATTAAAAAAAAATCTCAGATACAGTAGGCATTAAATAATAAAAGCTGGTAATTTGTTACATTTGGGAATAACAATCGTAACTCAACTTAAATTAACGTTTTACTATATATTATTACGAGCGAATAAAACCAGAAAACGTATAAAACATTACATTTTAATTATTAATTCAACTTATAAATTTCAACCTAGCTAGTATTATTAATTAAATATTTATTTCAAGTGAAAAATATACTACCTATTCCGGGACTTAAACCAAGGATACTATGTTATACCTTAAATAATTATTTAATTAATATTAATTATCAAAACGCTTTAATACGTACTATTATATTGTTTTTATATATGAATATTCCTATTAAAACAAGTTAGTCTTCTCTTTATAAACTATCTTTCATTATCTCATAAGTAAAATGAAAAAATTTAAGGTGATATTTCGAACCTAACTTTTATTAAAATTAAATAGTCTGAAAAAATTACAGACTGTAATACAGCTCGTCAATGCTTTAGCAGGCGAATCCTTTGGTCGGCTAGACTAATAGCAAGCGGATGTTACAAAATAAAAAATTGTGTTTTATTATCTTTAAACATGGAATTCCACCAAGAACCTTCGGTCTCAACAGTAATGAAAATTTGATAGTAACATGACGTAGTAATCAGAACTTGTAGGTGACATAAAAATACAAGTAACCAATTTCGTCACGGCCGACACATTGTAGAATAATTATTGTGTATACAAAATCATAATTATAAGACTTTTTGAGATATTTGTTACATTTAAAATGTCACCAGTTTCCAAAGAGGACCAGAGAAACATTAATGTATATTTTATAATAGAGAAAATATATTTCTTTTAAAAGGGGTGGGATTTAATAAAATTAACATTTAATGAGATAATACTGACAAAAACGATAATTTATTACATACAGCAGTATGTTCGCAAAAATAATAGTTACATAAAATTATTAAAACATAATAATTTGATTGAGTTGTTTTGGTTTTAAAGGTTTTTTTTTTTTTTTTTTTTTTTTTTTTTTTTTTTTTTTTAATGTGAGGAAATGAATCCAGTACGAATTTGACTTTACTCTCTACCCCAGTAGTTAGGGAGATTATACGTTTAATGGAATTCCTAAGAGAAGTAAACATGATGTATGAACACTCATTTCCGAGTTACCTAATAGCAGGGACGTAAAGCTCCATTCTCTAGAGTGCAGTAGGCCTAAATTAATGACAGTCATGTGACCGGATAAAAGCAGTGGAAAAGTCTATTTGGAAATATGAGAAATGATTGAAATATAAATAAATTCCTATAAAATACCGTCAAATTACCATCTAATAACTACAAATGAATATTAAACGAAAAAAGAAATAGAATAGTATTATGCCTACCCACGTATAACAAACAATATTCTTTAGAAAATCTGTATTATTAATTTATTTTGAAACTTCTATTATGTTTCTGAAAACTATAAGTAGATATTTACGATCAATCTCAATATCGACTTGAAAATTCGATTTTAAAGAAAAATTGGCGACCATTTCTTTGGAGACAGATCTGGAAGGAACATAACAATTAAGAAATAGTTTGAACTAAATATACATTCATTATTCCTTATTATTGATTTTTTTACAATTCCGTAAATTGGCTAACTTAACTTTTAATTAAATTTGTAAGTTTTTTTAAAACGTAAATAAGGAAAATTTTGAAATCGAAAGTTTTTATTGTGAAATTGATAAAAGTAACTTCATATGATTTTTTAAGACCACCATTTGAAAAAAAGGAAATTCACTAATTATTGAACATGAATACTATCTATATGACATTGGATAAACAATTAATTTTTTTATATATATAACGAGCTCCTCTTCGTTTTACACTAACACATATTGTGTTTAATAAGAATTACAAGGATTGTTTTAGTTTTTTAATTGTGTAAAAAGGGGTTTTTATTATAGATGCTTTAAGATCTCTTGAAAAAAATGTATTGTGACAAGTTAGTTAAAAACGTTGTTGTTCTAAAACAATATTAAAAAATAATAAATAATCACCTTTCTTGATGTAGACATCCATAAAGGGGAGAAAGAAGAAAAGAATTAGTGCAATTGAAAAATATACACTTAATTGAAATATATAAATTATTTAGGTAAGTATGGTACAAAGTTACAGAAATTTAAGAAACAAGGATATAAATTATATATTAGTTTAGAACTAACTTAACTAAAGGTATTTATTCTGATTGGAATATCGCACAAAATCAAGTACATTTGTTACGTAAAATATGATTTCAAACTTTTAAAACTATTCGACGTAATTGGCTTATTTAGGAAAGTTTTATTTCTTTGAAATCGGAATTATGTGTACTTTATAAACTTTAGATTAAAAACAGTTTACCTTAAAATAAGTATTACAGTAGTATATTTACTTTAAAAACATTAAACCCGTTATAATAAAAATGCGCGTAATTATTATTATTATTCATCCTATATATATAGCAATGTTTTGTTAATGATTATTGTGTTATTTGTTTTTAAATAAAAATTAGTTACGATAACAATGAAAACAAAACTTTCAGTGGTTATATCTCAATTAAGACAATATCATATATTTTTTGTAGGTAATGTTGAACATTTAAAACAAATCAACTGTGGATTTTACTGTAAAATAAAAGTAAAGAGATAAAATTTTGCATAAATACCGCTCAATATTTTCAGATTATTATACATTTATACTCTATTAGTTTAAGAGCTATAAGTCATAAGTTATAAGCTTCGTATCCAGCATAGTTTCGTCGTGTTCATAGTTTCGTATCCAGCAAAACTTAGCCGTTTAGAAAACTGTTCCAAACGTGGAAAATACCTATTAGAGTATTCGAAGGGATGGAGTCTTTATTGTAGGTTCTCTTCCTTTTTTATAAGGCGATTATTATAGACATTTTGTGTGCATGTAAACAACAAGGACCATACTTATAAAACCATAAAATCGAAACCATAAAATTAAAAACCTAATTTAATTTTGGTTCATTGATAGAGTGGATTCTACACTATATAAAATGTACAAAGTATAAAGATGTACTAAAGACGAATTTCTCTTTATAACTTAGTTTGATCGTGTTACGTTTGTAACTAGAAACAAATTCATCGAAGTTATTGACAAATTCACATAACTTAAAGAATAAAGAAAAAATTATTTAAAAAATTATTAAAGGAAAAAGATTATTAATAACAGAATGAAAAGCTTATCTGTTGTTTGGTATTTTGAGAAGAAGTAAGAAACTACTGTCTGAATGTTAAGGCCCGCTTATGTCGGACCAATACAGATATGTCCATGTCGGTATTTCACATAGGAAGGCTGCGATAATACAGAGCTTGTACTGCTAATTATTTTTTAACCGATTTCGCTAAAATTTATTATAAACCAAATTCCATAAAAAAAAGAGTTTTAATCTTTAATCCCATATAATATTCAAATTATAAATATATATATTATAAGCGGAACTTATATTTTTTTTTTAGAAAGCTTATTCAATTGTTGAAAGGGAAATACAGTTCCTTGCGGCAACGTAACTGTCTTCGTTGCCAAGCTTAGGCTAATTATGAAGAGAGATTAATTAATTTATTTGATCGTTTTCAGCTTTGACCATTTTTGTACAAAAAAGTACCTCTATAACAAATTGACAAGTTGAAATTATTCTATCCAATTATTTATTAACATATTGAAATTAAAACACAAGAAATTACTATTTACTTTAACAAGTTCTAAAGGTAATAATATACAGGGGAATTTAGTAGATGAAATATTTAGTAACTGTCTATTTGGCGATTTGTACTTTATAAGATTCTTTGTCTCAAAAAGTGGAACGTTCTTGTCTGTCTATCTTTATTTATCAGGTTTAACACTTCAAATATTAATTTAGGGAACGACTTCGTTTTTTAAAAGTGAGGTGCTGAATAAATATAACACTAAAAGATATTGGCCATAACTGACATTGTAGAGTTTCAAAACAGCAGTATTTAATAAATGGAAAGAGATGACGTTCTATACTTTCATTTCTTCCTTTGATAAACTTTTAGGATTGACATAAATTACGATTTTGCTCCTTTAGTAAATTCGTATTTTCCATTAAATAATTAATTATTTACTACGACGGTTTTCATACTACGACTCGTAGTTTACATACTCGTAGTTTACATACTCGTAGTTTACATACTCGTAGTTTTCATACTACGACGGTATGAACGTAGTTTAAAAGGAAAAACTAAGCAGATTCTTCTATTAAATTTCAAAAGTATGATATTACAAAATATTATATTTTTAATATAATTATTTAGCAATTTAATTCGCCAGTGTAATAACAAAGTATACGCAGTTATTTCAACACATTAAATTTAATTAACTAAATAGTGAGAAAAAACTTAACAATCTTTTACAATTAAACGATTAAACGATGTAAAAAACGATCTGGGGATAAGTGTGACGCTAACTAATTTTTTTATATATGTATTATATTAATAACTATCAATTAGTTAGATAATGCCCTTCTTGCTCTTAGATCTGTTTGAATTCTATTTTCTTACGTTTTCCCTTATCTATAAATCATTTTCTTTAAATATCTTGATATATCGTCCCTTCAACAACATCCCGTACACTGTCTCTACAGATGTTCATAAATTTAACACAGAACCAAAAACGATGATTGATACATGCTTCTTTACCGACTCTTCAAACTTTATTTAATAAATATACATGAGAAAACAAATTTCAAATTAAAAAATTCGATTGAAAATGTCAAACCAAATATTATAACCTTCTAGGATTAAGAAGATTTGTCATTGCAATTTAAAACAAACTTGTCTAATTCAATGCTATTTATTTATTTTTGTGTGTCCATTATCAAAACCTAGGTCGATCCAGGTGTACCAATGCATTTTCAAGAAACCATATTTTATTTGAGGTGATATTTCACGTTAAATTTTAATTGATTTCTCTAATTTTTGTGGCTCAACCTCAGTTATTTATGTTTTTTTATTACTGAGGAATATTTATCTTAACTTAATACCCTACTTAATAGTATTAAAATAAATAATTATATAACTTAAATATCTGGATTTTACTTTTAAATATTTAATTATATTATTAAGAAGAAGACAGACTATGATGCTGAAGTTTTACCATTATTTAGCTTATTCATAATTTCTATACTAAAACTATTTTTAAATAATATAGATTCGCCCAACAAATTATGTATGTACTATGATATTGTAAGCGTGTATAATATAAACATAATTTATTATCAAACTTTACTTAAATGTTATCACAGTTGTGCTTACTTATTGGTTAGAGTTTTGGGACTAGTTTTTATTTCAAATTACAGCATCATAAGTGAGATTATAATATCTATTAAAATTAAGAGTCTTATTATTTATTTTTTATAAATAAATTATTTAAAAAAATATAATACTTACTGAATTTGAGTAAAATATTAAGTTATTTCTAGTTTTGTTTTATTAATAGCTTTAGTTGGGATTTTGATGTATTTCCGTCCTCAAAAACTAACATTCAAACTAAATATAAAATCATTATTATTTTTAATCTGTAAACATTCCAAAAAGTACCAATTAAGGACATTTTTAAGACTGATATAGCAGTGATCGAAAATAACGAATATTACGAGAACTAAATAAAATTATTAAAGATTTATCGAACAGCATTAATCATAATTTTATTAAGGTATGCTTTCAGTTGCTGTCAGTGTTTCCTGTACGTTTATTAAAGGAAATTGAAGCAGAAACTACTATTATTTTCCAGATTTCGTCGATGCTCTACACTCGATATATTTGCTAGTTTTGGTAGTTTGGTACTGGCGCAGGTCATCATTGTAAAGACTTTAAGGCTTTGGAAGCACTTAACTTTTGATTAAGTTGTGCGATGTATATATGCAAATATCAATATTTTTTTATATAAATTTATTAATTTATATCTAAACATATATCTTGGAAATTTGGAATAAATTATACGGGTATTGACCTAGCTTATCTAAATTATTAATTGAAGTAAATTTCACGTGCCGCCAACATTTAAATAAATTATCATTTTTGTATGGAAATTTTGAGTTAAAACTTATATCAAAACAAAAGGGGGATTTGCGTACCAGACTATCTGTATTAATATGTAAAATAATTTTTAATGTATAAAAATAAATTTGAAACCTCTCTTAAATTCTATTAATGATATTTGATTATATTCCATATTACAACAGACTTGTTTGCGTTAAAAAAAGAATAACTCTGTTACATCACTACGATCCTGACTAACTTTAAAATGCGTCTGATTTGTAAAAATTTACAAAAGAGAGACTGTTAAAAAATAATGTTTATTTCCATATAGATTTTGTTTTCCCAGTGGACATATTCGGAAAAACATTTCTATTAAGGCCTTTATTTACAGATGAAATTTTCAAAATAAATTATCATTAATAGAACTTTATTTTTAGATAACTGAACCATATATTTTGTGACCATAGTTTAAAATAGTAGTAAAATTATTTTAACTCCATATTTCTTGAAAAATATACAGATTTATTCCAATTATATACTATACAAAGATCAGTACAATATTCTAAAAACAAATTTCAGATTTTATAGATATACTCACCATGTAAATATAATAAATCTCAGCCAGTTTCAATGTAAAGTCATTTGATAACAAAACTGAATAGATAGGTGGGGGTACTTAATAATCTGGTACAATGTTACTGATAAGCTGACAGAGGCTATTCACTACAATGCCATGCTGGTGGTGGGTTTTGGGTTAAATTGTGATATGGAGTAGTGTATTGGACATTATACAACAATCTATAACATAATTGCTTCATTTATCAAAGGTTAGTTTGACATATATTGAAATTTATTCATATATTCGTCGATGTTTTTCTCATCGCAGATCAAATCTGAACTCCACTATAAATTTGATGATATATCTTTTGAAGGACATATAAAAAATGTATCAATAAAAATATTTAATAAAATCCAAAACTCCAAGGTATACTTTATGTGAAATAATTAAATTTAATATACGTTTTATAGCCTAGTAGTACTCTGTGATGTTGATCATGTGAGAAAGTTAATAAAATAATAATAATTATTTAGACCTTAAAATAACTAGAAACAATGGAATACACAGTTTCAGTATATACAGGAAACCAACCCAAACAGACCATACTATCCACGCTTCATCTAACCATCCCATTTCACATAAAATGGCAGCCTACAATAGTTTGATTTATAGATTAAGAGATGTTCATATGACTAAAACAGATTTCCAAGAAGAACTATAAACAATGGAATTTATTGCTGTCCAAAATGGTTACGATGTTTCAATCGTAAATAAATTGTTAAACAAACAAATCAGAAAAAGCAGAACCAATTAACACAGCAAAAAAGGATAACAAATATTTAGTTTTTAATTATTACAATAGTCTTGAACATATACTCGGAAATGTGCTCCATAAACAAGGTTACAAAGTAGCTTATAAAACCACAAAAAAATTACAATATCGTGTAAATAGAAGAAATAATTTAAAGCATAAATACGATGGCACTGGAGTGTACCAGTTGTCGTGTAAGGATTGCCCAAAGACTTACATAGGGCAAACTGGAAGATACTTTTACAAAAGGTTTAAAGAACATATTCCTACAGCCAAACAATATATAGACCATACAAGAACCTTGTCTAAATTTACTGAACACATCATCCAGCAGGATCAGAGTTATTCATCAATAGAAAACACCCTTAAAATATTACATCGATGTAAGAAAGGAAATTTCATGTACGCATTAGAACAGTATCAAATATACAGATATTTCAAAATTGACAGTAACCTGTTGTTAAACGAAAAACTAAACTTTAATTCCAATGCATTGTACGACACCGTGTTAACTCAAGTAGATAACGTAACTCAACCACTCCCAATGTCAAGCTGTGATACCAGTAATATTCGAGACTCTGTGCAGTAAGGACGTAGACAATGATTCATGAATCAATTTTATTCTTATGTACGTGTAAGTGTTTCGTGTGTAATTTTGCTCTTGTGTAATATGTATAAGTGTTTGTAATTGACGAAGGGAAACCAGATTACTTTACAACTTGATAATGGCTGAATAGCCGAAACGGCCGTCGTTTGAACGACGCAAACAGAATATTGACGACGGTAAGTCTTATATATTTGAATTAATAAAATTGTGAGACTTTGAATTAACCTGCAATTGTATCTTATAGATATCGTAAATTAATGCTTAAAAAGGTATCAAACTTAATTAGTTGATATAACTGGAGCTTAAGGCAATAGTACTTCACCATGGGAATGGAAAACGTACATAAATATATAATACTTAAACGTAAAACATTTAACACCTTGCGAAGGTGATAAATAAACCAACAAGTAAGCCGTACATGTACAAATAACATATTTCGATATACTGATACAATCTAGTAACTATGATTTATTATTATATTAAACCATTAATCAAGTGATCTTCTACTTCTGTGATCGGTTTTAATTTTTATTATTATTTTACTTAATCTAAATCTAGAACTGGAAGAAACGCTCAAACTTGTAGGTACAAAAATTATTTCTTCTGACGATAGGCTAAACCGTGGATGATTATTAGATTAGAAAAATATGATAATTTAAAGGCTAAATAACTTAAACAAATTTTCCATAATTTTTTTTGCCAGCTGTTTTGCCATTAGGCATCTTCAAAGAACTATGAACAAAACCTAACAAATCTTCCTTATATAGTAATAACAAGGCTGATCATGTATGTCAAACATACCATAAAAATGTAATATATATAAACAAATGGTTTTGAAATTGGATTCTTAATAATTTTGCGTTGATTATAAATGCTCTAAGCTTTTATGTAACATTTTACAATGAGTTTTAGTAAAATACGTATAGTAAATAACCTAACCTAACCTAACCTAATAAAGAGACGTATAAAAACTGACTTGATATTACTTCACATTTCTCTCATATTACATAGAAATATTGGCTTGAAAAAAATTCTCCATATAACGTTTTACAATATTTAGAGTACAATTTAATGTCTATAGGATTCTGCTGTACAGAATAAACCGATTCTTTAATTAACTAATTATGCTATTCAAAATTTAATTTTATGTCTGCAGTATTAAGAAATCATAAACTACGTTTTCAATATGTGTATTAAGTAATGGCAATATATAGAAATATTTTATTTTATTTCATTCACGTTGAAGTAATAAAAAAAAACACACACACACACAGTCACACACACACACACACACACACACACACATATATATATATATATATATATACACACCTTAAACGTTACATTTAATCTAATTCAGTTCATGTGGCGACCAAAGGAGTAAATAATTCTAAAATTTTCTAATTGGTTTATGGAACTAAAACATTTTATACAAAAGAGTATTTTGAACTGAAAATACATAACGTACGTTTGGTATTTTAAAAAGTTTTCAAAAAGAAAGTGTAAAAAATAGAGAGGTAAAAAGAATGAAGTATTTGATTATAATACTCCCTACTGTACTAGTTTAACATGAAAGTTTCACTGTGGGAGCAAGGGTGAGTACCCTTCCTTCTCATACTGCCAGCCGCAGGTTATTTCTTCCTACTTCAGATTTAATGAGCCCTGTATACTTCAACAATAGGACCAACTTTCAATTGATATTTTACAGAAATATAAAGGAACATTTATTAAATCTTCAGCGTAATAAAGAGACTCGAAATTATTTCATATAAATGTTTATAAATTCACACTATGTTGTCTATGTAGACTATATAAATCGCATTTAATAAATAGTCGAAGATATACTACAGTGAAGATTCTTACTAAAATCCTTTAAAACGCTTAAAAAAATAAAGAAATAAAAGTTGGAGTAAACCTAACGAAATACAATATTGTGAAGATAATATACATTAATAAGTAAACGTTATCGATACGTTATTCATAAACAGTTATATTCAAATTACTTATGTTTATGATAAATTCAACGTTGAAATGCAGTGTAGAGTTTGCTCTGCTTAATTAGTTCCCATTTCTTAAACTTACCAATTTATTTATTTACTATTATTTAATTTCATAAAACCCCAATACAATTTCCAAATAGTCTTTTATAATATTAAGTAATTTAAAAAGGAAAATTTTTCCCTTTTGAGTTTTAAATAATCGTTTTTTTCCCTCTGGTGTCTGGTGCCTATTGAGAATCTAGTTTCTATATGTCGTATACCAAAACAACTGAATTAATTTTCCATAATCTCTTCCTTACGTAGTATATCTTATTATGTAAGTTATTGTTCTAAAACAAGAAAGGAATGATTAAATCTCAAAAATAACCTTTCTATACCGACCTTTCTTCCATGAGAAATACATTATTCAATCTTTACTAATAAAACCATGCTACTCTTAGATGAAATGAAAATTGAAAAAAAAAAAAAAAATCGAGTTCAATTTTTAGTCAAAAAGCACCAATAACGAATGCCAAAAATCACAAATGTAGGATTAAAATACTTGTAATTTTTATAAAATCTTCGATTAACTTTACTTTGAACTTAAAAAGTACAAACATTGTACAACATTGTACATTGTACATTGTATTTTGTACTACATTGTTTTACTTATGTAAAACGTTTTCATGTTTAGTATGTATTTTAGAACAGTTTGAAGTAAAAAGTACAAAAGTACGTACGTTATAATCTCTCTCTCTCTCTCTCTCTCTCTCTCTCTCTCTCTCTCTCTCTCTCTCTCTCTCTCTCTCTCTCTCTCTCTCTCTCTCTCTCTCTTCTCTCTCTCTCTCTCTCTCTCTCTCTCTCTCTCTCTCTCTATATATATATATATATAATATATACATATAATTTTATATATTATATTATATTATATTATTTTGACATGATTATGATTAAATTTAACATCAGTTTCAAGATTAGAAATTGATAAGACATGAGATGGTCAAATAACACAGTATATTGTCGACCAAAATTTAAGACATGAAGACATTAACTAAAATTACATAACTAAATTTTATAAACAACGGAAATCCATGAAATTATTGGACTTCCAAATAGTAGTAAAAATATGTTTGAGCGAAAGATAGCGAGAAATTCATACAATTGTGAGAGAATAAAATCAACTGCACAACTATAACTTTCCAACATTACAACGTTTTGTAATGCCTAGGTTTGAAGAATATCCAACCACAACCTACAATCAAAATAGATAATTATGATCGTAATATTCAGCCGCAAGCCCATAATCAGAAGCTCGCTAACGAGATTGCGGTAGTTAAATGGATTATTATTACAGTCGTAGTGTTATTATTTCACCATAGTTATAAAATATCCAAGTAGTGCACATTGGTTAATAATTAGAAAGTAAATAAACTGTAAGTAATGACAGTTGAGTGGAAGACTTACGCCTTTTTATTTCTTGTTTAGTTACACAAAAGTTCTTAATTGATTGAGATCCCAAGGCCGTTTTACCGATGCACGAGCATTAATTAATATCCAGCCAGTATCTTCATTTATAATCAAATAATCTTCTATTATCTGTTTTATTATTAAAGAAACAATTTTTGTTATGTTTTTGATTATATGCAGAATACATATTTAATTTGGTTAGAATGCATTTTTTTAAATCAGTTGTTTATGTATTTTAGTCATTACTTCAACTTAAATGAAAACCGATATTTTTAACTTTTAACACTATTAACAACAAAATACAAAATATTATAAATCTTACAACAATAAAATAAATTGCATCAAACATAAACACTTACATTCAAACAGAGATTTGGAGTGTGAGTGTGAATAAGCTTCATAAATTATTGTTAAATTGGAGAACTGAATTAACCAAAATTACGTTTTATAATATTGTAATCTTATAACCTAGAAATTATTTTATTTAATAAAGTAAGAGAGCTCCGTATTTTAATATAAAACTGTTTTACAACTTTTGCAGAAATTCAATTACCCAGGAAAGATATTTACTTTAACAATATATATAAAGGACTTTATATTATTATACTTATAATAAATATCGTTATATTCAAACTTTAAGAAAAAAGTTAGATTTTTAATATAATTACATAAAAATTCTAACATAATATTGTAAAAATTAACTTATAAATAATTACTTGTATAATTATTATCAAATCTAGTAAAGTTTAATTCAAAAAGATTGTTTTCTCAACAATAATTATTTGAATTAGTATAATGTAAAATTTATTTTTGTGTAAATATTGTATTACGAAATAAGAAAATTACTGATATTTAGTTCACACCACAAAATTTGATAAATGAATGTGTAAAGGACCATGGTGAGTTTCTTAGAGAAACAAGATAAACATCACAACAAACTAAAACTTGAGCAAGAAAAACCACAACACAATTATTACGAGGAATTTCCAAACCACAGAAAGTCCATAAAGTTATAAAGCTTATATTTTAATATAGCTTGTTACTGATCAATAAATCATATATTTACATGGAACATGAAATAAAATTAAAACCTTAAGAGATTTGAAATTAAATTTTTATTCACCCAGTATACCAAGTTTAGGGTAACTCATAATTTTGGAAAACATTTTTACCGTTTATGGATTGATTTTCACATTTCCTGGCCTCAGGAAATAGATAAAGTTATTTTCGACATGTTGCTCATGTCATCTGTACGAAAGCATGACAATGACTTATAAATTAAAATAGTTAAATGAATTATTGCCATAGTTCACCATAGTGCGCTCATGTATAACCGTATTGATATTGTGAAAAATCAATTACAAATGTCAAAATAGTAGCCATTTAAACAGTTTTTTGTTCATATCTAGTGAGTTAAATAACACTTACTCAAATTACTTAAGTAACAATGTACCATCCCAACCTATTTACTATGAGAACAATTACGTTATTGTAAAAGATGTACTTTTCTACCCTGACCTCAGATGAAAAATAAATTATTTTTATAGTTACAAGATACATCAAAGCCATGACAGAGAAAAAAAAAGAAATGACAATAACGGTTGCTTTAAAACTTTTTGTTTTTAAAACTGACTATAAAAACAATTGCAAGGTATTCCATTATCTATTTGGGAATTAATATATAACCATTACTTTTTTATTATTGTCTTTCAAAGACAAACAAAATTGTTTAATTTGGTCACATTGTTACATAAATATTCAAACAAAAATAATACTATTATAATAGTTGATGGGACCAACACTATACTTATATTTTCGTGGTATTTTTATTTAATTAAATAACATGTGTTTTTATACAGGCATTTATGCACAGCTGTCGATAACTTTTATAAATTCATCACTTTTTCATGTCAATTGATTCGTGATAACTAATTTAATGTTATTTAATATATACTGTAACCAGTTCATCTGTTATCAAATTCTAAAAGTAAAACTGTTGTTAAATTTGAAGATAATACGTCAATAATTAAAATATATTTCTTTGAGGGTACACAAGAGTCATATACCTACCCATGTCAAGTTACTTCTCTCGGCTCTATGTACATGTACAACACAAGTTTCATCGAAGCCAATTTTAAAATGACATGTATTTTAACCCTACCTTTTTGCTTCATTGGTATCGTTTAAGGCTTTTTGACTAAAAATATTTTCTTAAGTGTTAAAAAAATATATTAAAATATTTTGTTAAATACGAACCATTTAAAAAAAGTTCTACTGCTAGTCAAAAGACCAATTTCTGACATATTTATGGGTCTATGAAAAACAAATTAATTAAAATTTTTCAATCGAATTTTGTGTTAACAATAGAAGAAGTACTACAACATTTTGCAAATTTTATAAAAATCAGTAAACAAAGTCTAGATTGATATTAAATATAGTATTAAAAATAAAATTTTATCTGTTGCCGTACATTTTTAGTTTCTATGTATAAATGACTTTAAATTTTTTTTTGGTAAAGTCGTACTTTTGACAACATCCAGTCACAAGTATTGTGCACTGTGAATTTAATCTTGTACAGTACTGTCGTTGGATGCTACTGATAGAAGTAAAACGCTAAAACTACGGTAGCTACAGCCTTCGATACAAGCACTCACTTATAATATGACTCATCACCTATTATCGACTGTAATACTTCCTATCCATTAACCTCTCTCTGGTAAAATTACATTGGTTCACATATTAAGAAGTACATATTCACAAATATTAAGATTTATAATTATTACTTTTATTGTTGCTTTATTATTGCTATAAGTATTTTGGGTCTATTTGAAAAAAAAAAGTATAAAAATCTAAGTTTAAAATCAAACATATTTCACACATAAGTTATTTAGGATAATTTTAATTGTACCCTAGTAGGATAAATCTTCATTCATAGTCTCAAGCACAACGAATAGATTTTATACATACATATTTATTTTCAAAATGTTTTCCCTTTCCTCCACATTTTGTAAAGCACAAGAGAATTTTAGTAAAATATGGTAATGACAAATTCAATAAATTCATAAATGTTTTGTTTACATTTGTACCCAAATAATATACAGTTCAACTAAGCTTGGCGAGTTTATATTATTAAATTAGTTTGGATTCAGAATTAAAATAAGAGTTTTTTTTACTAGTTTGAAAAATATGTATTTTAAAATAATGAGCATGTGTGTAAAAATAAAGCAATTTCTATTTCTATATGAAATAAATACAACATAGCTTTTTAAATACTAAATAAAAAATCATAATATAAGAGCAGTACTATATCTACATGATCAGGTGTAAATTAATTAATAACTTAGAAGTTGTAATATTTGTTTATGAAAACTCTATAAATTGTGGCGTTGCAATACAGAGGTAATTTTACGTTTTATTAACAGGCAGAAAAAAAAAGACTTGTGATAGAGTAAAATTGTGTTAACGATTTGAAAAGACTGTTGGCATATGGGAATAAGAAGGCAAAGTTAACTTGAAATGACCTGAAGGGGTTGAAAGAAACTTTCACCCTCCAGTACTCACAAAATACAATTCATATGATCGCTACTCTTTCATTGCATATGTTATTTAATCTAATTGCGTTATAGAAATACCTACCACTAAACAAACAAGAAAAATTTGAAGCATTTTAACCATCAGATCTGGACGTAATGTGTAAAAATTACTCTTTTACCATCTATTTGTACACCAATTATTTAGTCCAGAATAGTATCATTTCATAAGAAATACTTCTCTAATAGAACTTTAAAATGTTGAGTTAATCAAACTGTCTGATAAAAATACCACATTCAGTCATTTGGGCAGACAAATATACAGATATACAAATATGAGAATGTTCTGAATATGTCTATGATTGGAAATAAGTTTTTTTTAAAGAGAAACGTCAAAAACACGATGACTAAATTTTGTACCACCACAATACTTTCCTTACACTAAGGCAAAGTAATAAACGAAATGGATACTTTAAATTTTGTTCTAAACAATATTAAGAATTGTTGTTTGTTAAAAATATTGATTTATTTAAAAATAATATGTCGAGTAAAAATAAATTGTAAATTGAATAAATAATAAGTTGAATGAAAATAAATATCAACATTAATTTTTGGATCCTATCCATATAAAGCAATCGTTTAGAGTTTGTTTGCTTTTGGTTATGTATTTAACTAAGAAGAATCAGATACTAAATCCAGAATCATTGTTATAAGATCTTTTTATTTTAAGTTATAAGTGACTCTGAATTAGGAAAACCTAAAGTAAAGATCCTATGAAAAAGTACGAAGATCTCCTAAAACGGGTATTTCCTACTCAATTTAGAGATATAAAATTAAAATTCTTATCCTTACGTTTAAAAAAATCAGTATATTTAATAAAATTGAATAGTACTAAAAAGTCCATTGTTTTGATACATTAGCTTTACAGATGTCGTAAATAAAGTACATGTTGCATACTGTCTATGAAAACATAAATGACATAATTATTCTTATTCTTATATATTCTGAAAAGAAAGTACTATTATAGTATTAGCAAATGTGTAAAAACTAAACGAATAAAACAAAATGTACACCAAATATAACAATATAAATCTTACACTTACAACTAATATTCAGATATTTATCAAGTTATGGTATCCGGAAAAGCTGAAGAATAAGTTTCATTGATTACTTTTAAAGTATGGAACTGGAGCAACTAACCAAGTTATTTTAATAAGAACTTTTCATTTTAGAATAAAGTTAAACCTTGTTTTTAAAAGCTTCTCATTTGAAACTTGTACGACATTTGAAAACCTTTGTACAAATTCTATTTTCCAGAGAGATATACTTTTGAAATATACTTAATGAAACTCAGTATTAAGGGATATTTATTTAAAGTATTTACATTAACTTCAAACAACATAACAAAGAAATATATTTTATGATCATAATTAATTCAGTTAAAAAATATTCCCATTGACAAACCGAATCTACAATATAAAAATTCCATTAAATATGAAATGTAATTAAAGTCAATTATAATAACTAAACAGAATTTTTTCTTCATAAAATTGTTTGATTAATGATTTAAAAATAAGATTTTTATTTTTGGAGTGTTAGCCTATATAAAAAATGTATTATGACATATTAGAATATTTATCTGACAACCGTTTTCTACTTTTTTTTTTTTTTTTTTTTTTTTTTTTTTTTTTTATGCCTCCATTATAGTATTTTATGCTCTATTTTTGCAATAATCTCTATTTGGAAAAGTACTTCAATGGAATTTAAACACTTAGAGCACTATAAAGTAATTAAAAAAACTTTTTCCTTGGCATTAAATTGTTAGCCTAAACAGGTTGCCCGATTTTGTTAATTATTTGGTATAGTCATGTGTTTCTCTTCTATCCAGATATTTACATTTTAAATTGTAAAATATTTTAGTCAAGTTATGTCGAATGCAGCTTTTACCGACAATATGAAAATTTATGAAGATCGTATTATCAGTAAAATAGAGAAATGATCATAATCATAAAAGTTCGAAAATCTCAAAAACTATCATAACATTTAGTGGAAGAAAATAGTGTAATACTTATTTTTGTGAAATTTAATTTCAACGTCTCAATTTTAAGACTTCACTTTTTATGAAAAGAGAATTTTCGATACTCAAAAACTTAGGACTCTAGGCATCATTTCGTTTTCAAACTAAAAAAGTCGTATATATGAAGCAGTTTGCAATAAAATTGATGTTTTAAAATTTGCATTACAATAATAGTATATCTGCCATATGTTTATAAAACCATTAGAATATGCTATTTACCTCAAATAAAAAAAAAAATTGGTTTTCAAACATCAGTTGTAAAACTTAAAATAATACTTAAACACAATTTCTCGCAAATAAGTCTCTTAAATCAAACTCACTTCAACTACTATGTTTTAGTGAAGATAACGAGATTATCATTGAAACGAGTCTGATTTAATAAACGTATTTGTGTGAAATTGTGTTCAAATTTAAAGCATATCACAAGTCAAGCTCAATATTTATCAACTGAAAGTTGTGATTACCTTTGTAATTCACAGCGTTCATTAAATCTGAAGTAGGGGGGAAATGCCTTGCAGCTGGTTACGTACTACTGGACAGGCAGTGAGGCTCCACCATTTAAACAATTATATTGGACAAGTACAGATGGGAGCATTGTAATAAAAAACTTCATTCTTTTCTTCAATATACACAGTTCGTATTTGGAGAGTAAATGTGTATGTTTTAAATACTATAAGTACAATATTTGTAGTTAAATTACTCTCTTGTATATCGCTGTTTATTTTTATAAGTAAATTTGAAAGTTATTGTAATTTTAAATTAATTTTATCGTTACTGTAATAGCACAGATGTGGCAGTAACATATGGTATTTTGTAAATTACTCGCCAACCATAATTTTTTTTGCATAAATCTAGAACACTGGGTTAGGTCTATTTATTGTTCACTAAAATGTGGTTAACTAATTGGGTTGAATTTGAGATTTTTGACCTTGCGATGGAATGAATGATCATATTTCATCTTTTACTATTGAACTAACTATTTTTAGACATGGTGTCCAATCGTCTCAAGCAAACAATCTAGTACTTATGTATTTCGTTATTAGTGAATTTGGCTCAAAGCCTATTTTTTGCTCATGTGTTTCCACTTGTATGATTGGTAATCTTGTCCTTTAAAATTCATCAGATTCTACGTTATGCCAGTTCACCTTCCCCTTGAGTAAAAATTAATAATAAATGATACTTAAAATCTTATATTTATTTTTAATTTTACTAACTGTAATGGTTTTTTTTTTTTTTTTTTTTTTTTTTTTTTTTTTTTTTTTTTTTTTTTTTTTTATAAAGATTTTGTTTATTGTTTTAAAAAAAATCTTCTTCATTGAAAATTTAATTGGTGTTTACGTAATTAATCTTTGAATAATTATTTAAAGGTGTAAATATGAAAACAATTAAAACTTGATTAAGTGTAAAATTGTACAAAATGAATCTTGCGACATCGATGATGCTATCCACACAATATTTGAGTGTGCTGCTTTTCATAGGAACAGGGTTGAGAGGAATTAAATGGATGAACACTAAAATAGATATCATTATAAAAAGGTAGCAGAGCATAATAGTAAATCCAATTATACCGTAAAGTAATGTGCGCGGTGGATTTCGCAGTGGAATTACTGTAGAAAGATTATTTTGAGAGGAAGGGTTTTAGTTAGAACCCGGGGGAACGCCACAGGTTAGCCTAGTCCATAATAGATTTCATATTTTCTGTTAAAAAAATAAAATAAATGGACTAGTTTAATTTTTTTACTTTTCCGAATTTTTATTATTTTTGTTTAAGCTTATAAGTTTTAAGTATATGCGTTTATTCAAACATAAATGGAAAACTCTTTCTTCGATGCATAACAATATATATTTATGGTTACACAGTGGTAAGTCATCGGGTTCAAGTCCTCTTCGAAAACTTCATTATATGTATAACTAAGCTAGGATTACCAAAAACAAGATATTCCATAAAACTAAATTATTTAGAGATTAGTTTATTTCTACTTTTTAAAAACAATGCATTATTTTATATCCGTCCCCTTTAAAAAGGAATAATATTATAAAGTGTGTTAATACTTATTTTATATTATACAAAATACTATATAAGTTATATATATATATATATATATATATATATATATATATAATATATTATAAATTATAAAATATATATATAAATTATATATTATAAATTATAATATATATATATATATATATATATAAATTATAATATATATATATATATATATATAATATATATATATATATATATATTGTGAATGTTTTATATTTATTTAAAAAATATGAGTGGTGCAACTAGGTACATTTTTGTGACATCCTTCAGATAACTATTTAGATAACTTATTGGAAGTCATACGACTCATTCTCTTGTGTGTAAAATAGTTTTGGTATATTTGTTTGTACTCTCCTTTTTTACACTTATCAAAAGGAGGGAGTGACGTATTAGTGAAACACAAATAAAAACGTATCGCCATCAACTAGCCTCAAACACGCGATACATTTGAAGTTTCAATAGTATAACATTTCGTCTATTCTTACCGTTACACACCTGTGCCTAATATAGATTTGGGTCGTTTAGGAGGTCAGACGCAATCATCCAAAAGCATTTATGTAATTGATAATTAATACTTTCGTTAAGATTGAAAAAGCAAATTGGTCTCAATCTGGAATTGGGTAGATTACTATTACCAGGAATGTACCAATTTTGTTAGAAGTAAAATGAGTAATTTATTATTTTTACACAGTACAAAATGCTACGGTAGTCACTAAAGATTTGTATAGAAACTGCAGACAAATATAATACTGCAGATAATGGTAATGCTGCATTCAAATGTAATACTGCAGACAAATCAGTCAAGTTGTCTACGTGTAAAATCAATATTGATAGTATTATTAATAACAACTGAATACACCCATATTATTGAAGTTGTCTTCACCTTTCCCCTCCCCTCAACATGTTTGATTGGCTAAACATATTTTGTACAAAGTTTTTGTAATCGATTACTAGTAGAAACACAAAATGTATTTTACAAATTTAAAGAAAAAATGTTTAATACTTTAGGCAATAAAGAAGGGTTATTGATCAATATCAACATACGATATTGATTCTATAATGTGCCTAATGCAGCTTCAAGAACATTTGTAATAATTGTAGCTGGTACGCTATAAAATAATTATAATCGTAAATAAAGTTATCTAGTGGCAATCATCCATTAAACTTCATTCACTCGTTCCAGATTAGAGAAACATGTCAGATAGACATCCCTATTTAATTATAAAAATACATACTACTCACGCTTTTTACTACAGCAATGTAATGAATATTGTTATGGGCACCGTCGCGCGCTAGTCAATAGTCACTTTGTGATTGAGAGTTTTGGAGATCTTTTATTAATGAGCTTCATGAATTATTTTTAATATTCGGGAATGACTCAGCCGACGAAGTTATTTCAAGTTAAACAATTCAATGGCAATCATATATTTTTGCAATCAAGAAGTTGTTTTATTTTAAAACAATATTAACTTTTAATTTAAAACTGTTTTACCTAACTAGTTAAAATATACTTTACCAACAGAATAAATCTTTGTACTTAAGCGATTTACCTACATGATCCCTATTTAAAAAATGAAAAGCAATTAAGCGTATATTTTTCAAAGAAACTTGGTACCTGTAAATATTATTAATATATTCCACCGTATTGCCATTGAACAATATTTTAAGTAATTTATGATGTAAAATATATTTTTGTAATTAGTATTATAAAAGCAACAAAAATCTATTTCCATGTGATTTCTGATGTATCTATATGAAAAAATGAAAATTTATTTATTTGACCCTCTTTTATACATAATTTTAACAGGAAAAATTTGACAATCTTATATGCTTAATAATAAAATAGACAACTGTTCACATTATAAAATGTAATACATATAAAATAAAATTCATAATAACATAATAAACAATAATATTAATAATAATAATAATAATAATAATAACAAAAAATACTTCCTGCTGTATTACAAGAAAATAGCAAAGGGTCACTTCATCCCGAGGTTAAAACCTGTTTGGGATGAAATACTCAAACAGTGTCCTTGACTCCAATAAAGTCATTTTTGTAAAGGTGTCGTCTCTCTGTGAAAAAACGCGAGGTCCTTTTTCATCATTTTCGGTAAATGGTATTATATGATAAATTTTTCTCCGTATTTTTTATTTTATTCTTTGAATTACTCACAAATTGTTTTAAACAAAACTAACAACAACTATAACATCCTAATAAATTATACTTTCTAAGGGCCAAACAAATATATTGATCAAAATATACTGGTGAAAATGTGAAATGAATTGAGGGTTATTATCATTATAGTTAAAAAAATATTTAAAAAAAACGACCAAAGCAGTTTCTACTAAATTTCTAGTGAAATGTTCATTTTGATATTTCTCTAAGGAAACCTTATTTTGTATTAACTCTTCTAGTTAAAACAAAATTAAAACTGTTTAAGCCCATTTTAGATAATGATGATTTAGGACTGGGGGTGAACGTTTACTTTTGTTTAGAAATCTCAGTATTTTTTAATATATAAAATCGTAATTCATCTTCTACCGGTTCTGCAATTTAATTTAAGACCTTCACATTATATATATATATATATATATATATATATATATATATATATATATATATATATATATATAGTATAACGATCTCAAACGATCACAATGGATAAATAATTAATTAGGCCTAATATCAAATATTAAAATAATAATAATCAATCAAAAGTTAACATTAATAAATAATTGTGTAAATGTGTAAATTGAAACAAAACACATGTGGACAAGCAAATCTTACCGAAAGAGCAGCTGCAAGGTTAAGTTTGGAAAATAACTGTACAAATTGACAAACGTGACAAGGACAAGGGAAAGAAGAAGACATGCTGTTTTACTTAAGAGAAGAAAGTTCGCCGACACAAATAAAAATTTAGTAGAAAACATAACGGAGTTTTGCTATTCAACGCAGCTGCGTGTTGTAAAAAAAAAATGGGAACCAAGAAAAAATGAGAAAGCGAATTCCTAACGGTATCTCCGAGGGTGAAGCCAGCGCGTGTAAGAAAAAACCAACGATTTTTAGAAAGTTAGAGGTCCAATCAGGAGAGGCCTGAGTTTTAAAAAAATGAGATTTAACCAATAAGCGAAGAGGACGCTACACTTGAATTTCGGGAGAGGTGAAATCCAGAGTAAGGAGAGTCAGTCTAGAACTGGGGTTAAGAGCGTGTAGGTCTTAGCTTACAGCTAGGAATCAGAGTAGGAGGTGTTAAGTGTTAAGAATTAACCTGAGGGTTTAATTCTAAGTCATTGGTTAATTTAAAGGCAGAGCGCCACAAAATTTAGTAGTTTCTTTTGAAGTTTTGTTAGAATCATAAATTAAATAGAGTCAAAGAGTTTAAATTTCATAAAAGAAGAGGAGAGATCATCGCGTCGAAGTCCATAGTAGTCGAGAACGAGTAAGGAGACTAAACAGAGTTAGCGGAGTATCACCAGAGATTCACCACCAGTCAATGAACCAGTGTTAGCAGCATCCGACTTCCCAGGCTAAGGATACATTGTGTTGTTGTGCATAGTTAGTGATTTGTGTTGTGTAAAAGTGCCAAAATTATAGCGGACGAGGAGAATTGCTGATAAGTACAAAATTTCAGAATAAATAATCATTAGAGTTAGTATTTCACTTTAATTGAGTCATTAAAAGTTCCCATGCCCGAGATAAGAGTCAAGTTTTTTTTGTATAATTAATTTAAAAGTAAAGTAATTGAGCTAGCCGGCAAAAATAAAAGTAAATTTGGAAAAATAAGTTAATTAAGATAATTGTTTTGTTTTTTGTAATAAAATTGAGATAAATTTAATAAGAACATTTGGACAAGATTTGTTGAACATTTTGTAGAGTTTTGATTTTATGTAAATTGAATAATCAATTGTAGATTTTAAATTTGTAATCAATAATATTGTGTATTAGAGTAAATTAGTTTTTAAAGAATGCAAGTGTGAGAGAATGAAGTAGCCTTAAGATGTTTCAATGAATAGATAAATTGAATTGATATTGGTTGTTATAAATAATTGTTTTGCTAATAAATCCTGAAGTTAGTTAAAGGATAAAAACTTGTTTGTTGAACTAATTTACTTAAACCATCATAGTTTCAAGATAATATTTTAAAATCAATTAAAATTAGATTAAATAATCAAAATAAAAAAAAAAATATATTATATAACAAATGTTCTGTTATGTTATATTTGGTCGCACAACGTGTGGCATTTGTTTAAAATAAATTGGCAAGATAAAAAATAGATATAACAAAATTGTTATGTTATAATATATATATAATTATTATTATTATTAAATTGCTTACATTCAATCATAATTGATATCCTAAACGTATTTATAAGGTCATTTAGATTGAACTTTATACGCCAGAAATAAAATAAAAAGTTACTATATATCGTTCTCATACGTCTTTGAAATTGTCCCTACTTTGGAGTACACAAGGCTCATTAAATCTGAAGCGGGGAAAATAACCTGCGGCAGGCAGTATACAGAGGGAGGCTCCCCCAGTCTAGTACCGTAGAAAGCTTTGTAATCAAATACCTCGTTCTTTTTTCATCGCCAATGTAAACAATTTATACTTTAAAATATTGTGAAAGTTTCCAATAGTGTAGGTAATATATTTTTCGTTCAAAATACTGGTATATATTTCATAGTTTTGTAAATCCGTTTGAAAATTGTGGATTTATTTATTATTTTTACAACTGAAATATCATAAATGTAACATTTAACACACGCTATTTTACATTTCCCTCACTAAACCTGATGTTATTGCTTCTCCTTCTGTTCCACAGAATCTAAATATTGCCTTTTTAGACCATCTTCAGTCTGGAGCATTGTATCTGCTTATTACAGTTCGAGCACGGTGACTCACTGACTTTGCTGTCTTAAACATCATAGTTTACCCTTGTGTACTGCTTAGACATATAATTCTGGCTTTGGCGGTTGGTAAGTCGGGTTACCATACACTTTTTTGTGCAGCTTTCTATAATAGGCTAATTCAGGGTAAAGTCTGAATCATTCCTCGGTTTATAGTTGCGAGTTCCATTACAGCCTCTTAATCACTTGTTACGTCAATCAATTTTGAAAGGATTGAAATATTTTAATGTTAACAATATAACTTATAATCAGGTAACATGTTATTGTAGACCTGGTATTTTTACTGTTACTCAGAACAGTGTTCATACCTACACATCAAGATCTGTATTGGAACTAAATATCTCTTGTAACTTTCCTCAACCCCTTTGATTTCGAGCATGTATTTCCATGTGTAGTTTTTCCCGGTATATTCTTGGAATAAAATAAAGTTCGAAGCATTTAATAAATTCCATCCAACTACTCCTTGAAGACTTATGGTTCCGATACCCCAGTAACGTCTTTCAAAATATTTGGAAGAACATGTAATAACGGTTCTTACTTTATGGTATACGTGTTTAAACGCCAATATTAATTAATTCAATCTTGTGATATCCCTACCCCAGTCAAAGCTTATGTTTCACTTTCTTATGTTATTCTATATAGACACAATTATTTGAAAAGTATTTGGACTTAATGTTACTTGTCTAATGTCTTTCAATTGACTGGCAGTTGATTGCTTCTTAGGCATTTTCATGATTTGTAGCTGGTATTCTCTTTTAACGAATCTGCATAAAATCTTGCGTCACTGTTTGAAACTCAAACCATCTCTTGGCCACTTACTGTTCAGAACAGCGACGTCAATGCCACAACTTAAATCAACACTTTTGCAAATAAATATTTTGCCCACTTCTAATGTCCTTTCGTAATAAATAAAATACCATAGGTATCGTAATAAATAAAATACCATAGGAAAGTTAATGTTCCATAGATGCATAATGATGCACACAAAAATCCCAAAAACGTTATAAATAATAGTTAAAATATTGGTAAATTTAGCATTTTTTGAAGCGTAACATCAAAGGTTCGAACTGAACGGTTGTAAACAGAAATAATGTCACTCTTTTTCTAATATTCCCAAACCCATATTTCTGTTAAACAATTCTAGCATAACACTGTTCTATAGACCACATCTTCCTCTTTCGTTCAGTGTTTTCCTAATCTTTATATCTGTTATAGTTTTGAATATATAAAAATTAGACAAAATCAAAAATTTCAACACTTTTTACACACTAAAAATTACATTATTTTTTTCAATTCAACATTTTATACTAGTAAATATATTATCGAAATGTATATTATATCATTGTAAAGGTAATGTTTCAACTCGGACTCTATTAATGTACAAGCTATATTTATATCATACATATCAGTTAGTGGAGAAACATTGTTATCCCCCTCTAAAAACAAACAGATTCTGTCTTATACCGATAACTGTAATAATGTGAAATTTAAATACAGAAACGCGTTATGTCGCAGAATCAGCACGTCCATGCTGTGTCTGTGGATCCAACAAGCTATGCGGAGTGTCGTGGGGTTAGTGTTGCGAGTGAAAAGAACCTCTGTGGTTCAACTGCCTGTCTAGCACTCCCTTTATTTATATAGAGAAGATGGAGAGTCTTAATGTTTACTCACGAGGTGGTACTGTTTACATTAAATAAGGAGTTTTGTACTGTTTACCAATGAGATAAGGAGAATCTCGCTGGTTACTTTAGAGTGTCCTGCTATTATCGGGTACTTTTATAAATAAAATTCAACGTTTTCTTATAACTGCTGACTCGCATTCAATATATTTTTCATATTATTATTTATTGCTGACAATGGGGTTATTAAGTGACCTGGTTAAAACACTTGGTTAAATGTGTATTTAAAGAATAGAGGAAACATGCAAGGGTATTATATCATTCACTGCTTATATTTATTAAGTAATAAATTATTGATGTGTTAGGTCAAACAAAATAACTACCTATATACTTGGAAATTTACACATTTTAAGGACCTTTGTCTTAAAAAGTAGAAAACGTTTCTTAGAAAAAAGAAGAAAAATTAAACATGTTGATATTGGTCACCTTTTATACTTCTTGGAGTTGACATTTAAAAAATTCCTTTGCAGAACGGCTTCAAATTCTGTGTTTAAATGCTTCAGCATAAATACAAGTATAACAGTAAATATTTATTAGTACTTTTTTTACAGAGGTTCAAAAAGCAGGTTAATTTTAAATGCTTAAGGATGATCGTCTTTACCTTCATATATTTCTTAGACATACATACTGATAAACTTTCGGAAATGAAATAAGTTACAATGGCACAGTAAATTTCAATCCAGTTTTATACAATCTAAAGAAGGTAGTAATGTACTTTGAAGAGATATATTAAGCGGATGCTTCCCATCAAGTTATGTATATAAAGGTAGTTCCACGTAATAACTTATAATTGACAACTACAAAAAATATATAATTAAACTTATATGTATTTTATACCATTAATCATTGCTCTGAAAATATGTATTTTTTTGATGAAATCTACACTATCGCTAAATGTATAAGAATAATATAATATTAAGGGACTTGAAGAAACGTCTTAATGTTTTACGCTTTAGCTTTACCTCTATTGTATATAATTCCTCTTGGGTCCTTCTCCTAGTCGGCAATTACTTAAATTATTCTATAACATAAATGTGTCGTTCCTTACACAACCATTTGCCTCATGAAGAATATTCTGTACTCTGAACAGACAATAAACCGTTGATTGTTACCCGTTGCTCTATCAATTAATTGCTTAGATTTTTTAAAATAAATTTACGATACAAAAAGTCTAAAATTACAAAAAAACAAGAACACAATTACGAATATTTTAAATTGTTCATATCCCCCTCATCATACATAATAATTATATTTCATTAAAACTTACTGACATATTTTGTTTAATCCATTTTCTGGCAAATGTAGCTTTCCGATGCATTCTCAAGAAAACAGCTTTTATCTGATCTGGTATCAAGTAATACTTTTTTATTTTCTATCTTTAATTTTTAAGCGGCATCTCCAATTTCTTATTTATTTTGTTTTTTTGTCTTTAAAAATTATTCATTTTTTTATTAAAATACGATTCATAATGATAAATTTTAATCATAACTTTAATACTCTCAAGTACAGTTTAAAAAAAAAAGATTCTTGAATTTGTCAATCTTTAGTTATACCTATTTTTTACAATGATACAGAGAAAGATATATTTTTGTAAATTCTCTTGAGTATCTCATTCATAACTTACCCGCTAAACTAATTTCTATATATTTCAAAATATTTGTCGACTAAACATTGAGGATATCAATGCTCGAATATATATATATATATATATATATATATATATATATATATATATATATATATATATATATAATATGTGGTTAATTTGTTATGTGCCCCTATACTTATGTACTATGATGAAAATAAATTTAATCTTAAGGACTTTAACATACATTTTACATTATACTTCAATATTGTTTCACCGTAAATATCAAGTTGTTCTACTCTTAACATTAATGTTTGCAGTCTACTTGATAGGATTAGTTAGAGTTGAACTCGACCATAAACAAGAAGGTGAATTGCCGCAGTATACTTATATTTAGTGCCTCACCTTGGAATGTTCCAGAGGTTGCAATAAATTAAATTGGACTAAAAGTTTTTTTTTCACAACTGCCACTACTAACTATTTAAACTTTTTTCTTTTATCTCGATATTCTATATTTTCTTTAATGGAAAGTGGGTCTTATGAACTGGAAATTTATAATGTTTCACACAACCAGTCACTTAATTTATATATTGTTTATTCCAATGTGTATTTATAATTTATACAACATATTTCCCTTAATTGAAAGCATAATTTATATTATACAAGTATCAGGATTAAAAAATAAATTCTAAAGAATCAAGGTGATAAATCAATAATAAGGAAATAAACCTCATTTAAAAAAATCTTTTTAATGTTGATTTGGAGAGTATATTTTCTTCGGTTTGTGAATATGGAAGGTTTGTTCTTACGATGTATATACAGTATAATACAGTGATTACGTGTCATTGATGGTGCAATAAATTGCAGAGATCATATTCACTATAATTTATTATATTTGTAGTTTAGTAAAACTTTATAAATATTGTTATATTATACAAAATCTATGTAAACGTTCACATAAGTATCATTGAAACAAACAAACTAATACTCCTACCTAACAACAAATGCAAGAGCAATTAAAAAACATTTGCTTACATCTAATAAAACAGTAAAGTAATAAGTAAATAAAAAAGATAATGTAAAGAATTATTACAAGCCATGAGAATACAAAATTCACCTTCAACTCGTTTCATTAACTCATGAAGTTAAGTTTCTAACTTAAAAGGTTTATAAATTATTCAAAAGATCAGAACGATCTTAACTGAAAGTAGTTATTACGATTGTAACATTGCATTTTATAAGCAAAAACACCTATTACAAAGAATTCGTTTTAATTCAAACTGTGGTAAAACTTTTAAGACCGTTTGTTCTCTTTGGAGAGTAGTCTTATTTCTCAGAACACAGAAATATCTTCACTTTGTAAACTATAGACCAAGAACAGCTTAAATTAAAACAATTTTATAGTATCTTGGGGCAATGTGTCTGATTTAGTTAAATAAGTAAAAGTTTAAACTCTTAAAACCAATATTCTAAACAATACCTAAAATTAAACGACGACATTTATTAATGGTATGTTTATTTCTTAAATCAGATACTTTTAAAATTTGTGAAATTATGTTTTAAGTAAATAATTAGGAGTTAAAAAGAACTTATATGTCAATTTTTAAAACAAGAGTATGGGATTTTCTCACATTTTAGTGTTGACAAAAATTAGATAGATAAATATTCTTTTATATTATATGACCTCAATATAAATATTATAACATTTAACTTTAAGAATTTAGTGTATCATTCATTTTTAATTTGGTCTTTTTGTATAATTATTTCCTAGAAATACAATAACTTTGTTTCTTAATTAGATGTTGATTATAATAGATAAAGATATCCGCCAAATACTTTTACGAAGCGACCTCAATGTAAATCTTTGTTTATTTTTATCTTTAAGTATTTCCTAGAAATACAATAGCGTTGTTTCTTAATTAGATGTTGATTATAATAGATAAAGATATCCGCCAAACACTTGTGAGACACTTCATCACGCAGAAATCGTGGCTGACTATTATCTTTAAATATTTCCCAGAATTACAATAAAGTATTTCTTAATTATGTATTCTTTGTTATATATGCATAGATCCACCAAATACTTCCATAAAGCTATCTCACCCGTAAAAATATATTTATTAAGATCTTTAATCATTTACCACAAATAAGGTACTTATTTTTTAATTAGGCGTTGGTTATTATAGTGAAATAGATACAAAAAATAGAATAAACGTGATTGTGATAAATGTTTCAGTCAATAGAGATTAAATTTAAGTGACTGAAATACATCTGCCAAATGTTTGTACTAAGTTCCCACAAACTAACAAACATAATATTGCATAATAAGGTAAAGTTGTAAATATATCACAGTTTTTATGGTAAGAGTTTTAAAATTGTTGGCATATATTAATATAGGCAAAATAAACATTCCTGGACTGAAAGATCTCACTTGAACATTTATGCTTCAATGGGTACAAACAAAAAGCCAGCTGTTATACAACAATGATCCCTGCACCTCTTTGCCTACTGTCCTGCCATCGAATGAACAAACAAGTATTACTTTTCTAGGAATACATTCCTAAATGAAAGCAACCTATCTTAGAAGAATATCTTAATTTTTAGTAACTTCAAGAATCACGATAATACATATTATAGTTAATTGCAATTTTGACACTTTAAAAATATGCTAGCATGCGACGAAACATTTCAATTTTAATAAACTAACAGAAAAGAATGTATTTTAAAGCAAATAATGTAATGAACGCGATATTACAAATGCCCAAACCAATTTTATTAAATACAATCACAATTAATTTCAGTAGACATTACTAAACAGCAGCTTTGATATTTTACCAGTAGCATAATTTTGCCTGCAAGAGTCATAAACTAATATTTTGTTTAAAATAAATGTTCATGGAATTGGCTGACAAGTTCATTTTATCAGATCACAACTTCAATAAACCATAAAGTAAATTAATCAAATTGCTCTCTATAAACTGCATAAGAAGAAAATAATAATAAGTAAATATTAGAAATAACAATTAATAAATTTAACAATGTATAAAGTAAAATCACATAGCAACCATCTTCAGTTGAAAAAGAACAGTTTTGGTGTAAACATGACAAAATTAATAGCAAGGTCTCTGGTCTCCAGCTTTTAAATTTATAGTGCTTCCTTCACTTGTGTAACATTCTGTAGTGAGATGACGTTTAATCCGCCACGTTTAAAATACAATACATTTTTACCTATAAGGAGTTTTCTACAACTCCAAGTGAAATATCAGTCATTTTTAGTAGAAGGAAAAATAAAGAAATTCAGTAACTAATAGAAGTGGTATTTTAGCAGTTAGACAGTTGAAATTAACAGTAGTAAGATGACAAATAGCAGAAAGATAGTTACAAATAACAGTAATTCAGTGTGTTTTAACAATCGTCAATTTAAAATGGAATTTAGAATATATTGTAACCATATCACGATTGTTAAAACACGCTGAATTACTGCTATTTGTAACTCTATCTTTCTGCTATTTGGCATTGTACTACTGTTAATTTCAACTGTCTTACTGCTAAAATATCACTTCTTTAAGATACTGAATTTCTTTATTCTTCTTACTACTAAAAATGACTGAAATTTCACTTGGAGTTGTTGAAAACTCCTTATAGTTAAAAATTACTTGTATTTTTAGCATAGCGGATTAAACGTCATCTCACTACAGAATGTTACACAAGAGAAGGTAGTACTATAAATTTAAAAGCTGGAGACCAGAGACCTTGCTATTAATTTTGTAATGCTTACACCAAAACTGTTCTTCTCCATCTGAAGATTGTTGCTGTGATTTTTATTTATAATATTTACTATTTTTTTATTTTTTTTCCTTTGTACTATATAGAAAGTAATTTGAAGTAAAATATCAAAGTCTCTTAGTGTTTTGAGAAACCTAAAGTCCAAAAGAGTGGTTTTCGGACTAATTCCTGACGTCTGTGTGTGCAGTTTTAACGCACCAACCGATTTTAAATCAAATTTTGTATAAGGGCATAGTTTTAAAATATTTCGGCATATTTTTCTCATTTTATTAATAACTCAAAGTTTGTGGGTATCTGTCATAAGAAAAAAAAAACATAACATTGCGATTTTTCAAAATCCGTTCTGATGATTTTAATTGAATTGAGTAATCTCTTGGAATCCAAAACCACATCTTTTTGTTTTCATCTCTGCAAAAAGTAATATTGTTTCTTGAGTTCTCGATAAAAAACAAAATTAATCGGCCTTGGGGAGGGGGTCTTCTAAAATACTTTCAAAAATTAACAACAGGAGCTAAATCTCATGATATCACTTTCACTCTTCGCAGATAAAAATGCCCACCAGTATATTTGAATTACCATTGGTCGATGTCAGCTTCAATATTGCCATAACTATTTGACATAACCAATCAAAATCATTAATAATATTGCGATTATTGATTAAATAATCATTATTAATGTAGAACAATAACTACATCACAATAATCATAAACATATTGAAACTACATTTTCATAGCTGCGGTTCAGTAATGTCTCCTGAAATTAATTGTGATTGTATTTAATAAAATTGTTTTGGACATTTGTTATATGGAGCTCATTAAATTATGCGCTTTAAAATACATGCATTTCTGTTAGTTTATTAAAATTGAAATATTTCGTCGCATGCTAGCATAATTATAAAAGTGTCAAAATTGCAATTCACTATAATATGTAATATCGTGATTCTTGAAGTTATTGAACAATAATTTTAAAAGTACTGCTTCTAAGATATGTTGCTTTCATTTAGGAACGTATTCACATTAAAGTAATACTTGTTTGTTCATTCGATGGCAGGACAGTAGGCAAAAAGGTGTAGGGATCATTATTGCATTGATCAAATGCTAGTTTGTGGGAGCTTATAGTACAAGTTTCCGGCAGATGGTATTATTACTGTTACTCAAAATAGTGTTCATACCTACACATCAAGGTCTGTATTAGAACTGAATATCTCTTGTAACTTTCCTCAACCCCTAGATTTCGAGCATGTATTTCCATGTGTAGTTTTTCCCGGTATATTTTCGGAATAAAAGTTCGAAGCATTTTATAATAAATTCCATTCAACTACTCCAAGAAGACTTATGGTTCCGATACTCCAGTAACGTCTTTCAATAGATTTGGGTAATAACGGTTCTTACTTTATTATATACGTGTTTAAACGCCAATATTAATTCATTCAATCTTATGATATCCCTACCCCAGTCAAAGCTAATGTTTCACTTTTTTATGTTTCCCATCCTTATTTTTGATGTTTCCCATCAAATTATGTATACACAGGTAATACCTTATAATTGATAAATATAAAATATTTATAATTAAACTTATATATATTTTATACCATTGCTCTGAAAATATCTAATTTTCTGATGAAATCTACACGATCGCTAAATGTATAAAATAAATTTTATAATAAGTGACGTGAAGAAACGTATTATTGCTTTACATTTCGGCGTTATCTCTGTTGCATCTAATTCCTCTTGGTTCTTCTCCTAGTCCGCATTAACTTTAGATTTCTCTATAACATAAATCATCCCTTTATGTGTCATTCATTCCACAACCAAATATTGTGGCTAATACCTCATCAAGAATATTCTGTACTCTGTTTTTAAAGATGTTCATAGCGTTAATACAAAAATAAATATCACAATAATAACAAACATATTGAAACTACATTTTCACAGCTGCGGTTCAGTAATGTCTACTGAAATTAATTGTGATTAAATTATTTGCCATGAAATACATGCATTTATGTTAGTTTATTAAAATTGAAATATTTCGTCGCATTCTAGCGTATTTTATAAGTGTCAAAATTACAATTCACTCTAATATGTACTAACGTGATTCTTGAAGTTATATAACAACTGACTTTTTGTTTGTACCCATTGAAACATAAATGTTCAAGAGACGTTTTTTAGTCCAGGAATATTAATTAAGCCTATATTAAAGTTTGACAACAATTTTTTTAAATATTAACATAAAAACTGTGATATGATTAACAACTTTACTTTATTATGCAATTTTATGTTTGTTAGTTTGTAGTAGCCTAATCGAAATAATTAGATTAATTTTCCAAACCTATGTACCAATTAGTAAAAAATGATTTTCAATAATAACTAAAAAATAAGAAACTGGTCGTTATAGCCAATTTAAGTTTAAAAAACACGATACATATGAACATCAAATCAAATTACTTTTGGTCCAGCTTTCAGAGGTTGGGGCAATCATCTAAAGAGGTTGGGAAGCATCATAGTAGGTCGTTTTTCAATCCTTCTAATCACATCCGTAAAAAAATAAATAATTGTTTAATATGTGTACTAAAGTTACTATGTACGTTAAACATCTCTAATCGTCTTTACTATCAAAACTACTGTGCGAATTCTTGTTTAACTTTTTTTTACACCTATCGTTCCTCGTTGGAGTTATGACAAACCCTGATATGTTTACATTTTTGTGTTAAAATAAACAAATTTACATGTTAACAACGGTTAAATTTTGTTCATACTTTAACATGGTTCACACACATTAAATGTTTCATTTACGCTATTTCGCTACAAAGACGATAAAAACAGTGACGATTTGTAAAATTTTTAAACAGGTTTATAGATTTAAAAGAGTATTTTAAACAGAAAATATATTACAAACAGTGTTTAGCACTTTAAAATGTTTCAAAAAATAAAGTGTATAAAATAGTTAGGTGAAAGAATGAGTTATTTATAATACTCCTTATTGTACTTGTTCAACATGAAATTTTGTCTGGGGGAGCAACGGTGACTCCTCTTAGTTCTTCTCCCACTGCATGCTGCCAGCCTCAGGTTATTTCTTCCTACTTCAGATTTAATGAGCCCTGTATACTTCAACAATAAGGACAACTTTCAATTTACATTTAAGAAAAATAGTGACATTTTGTAAATCTTAAGCGTATTAGAAGAACTCAATTATTTTATATAAATGTTTATAAATTCACGTTGAATATATAATATATATATATTTAAATATTCTATGTAAATATCTGATTTACCGTTCTGTAAAGCTGTATTAAAGCTTTGATAAGAAGCAAAGAGCATATAGACGTTCTGTGGTCTGGCAATTCCGGATATGCAAGGTTTGTGTCATGATTTTTCTTTCCCCAGTTTTAGTCTGCTGTGAAGTATTTCTTGCTTCTCTATGAAGCTTACCAATGTTCTTTATACATTCCTTTACCATTTACGTTAAAAGGTAATAAGTAAAGCTGTGAATTAAATATCAATACTAACTATTCTTATTTCGAAATTAAATGTTTACGCAGATAGCAAACATAAATTACAATATACTGATTTAAATAATTATTGCTGATAAAAACAAAAACTTTTTGAATTAAATAATTGTAGTATATATAAATTAGGTATTGTAGGTTAGTTTTAAAATAACTTTTTATAACTGTTATTTATTCAAATTAACAATTTAAACATAAAATATGATAGCTACCACATTTCTTAAAGTTTGAAAAAACGGGGTATATTCTAAATACAATAAATATAGAGACCATTAGGTATTTGTTAGAGTAAAAAATCTCTTCTGGCGAATAGAATTTCTGCGTAAGTAAGCAAATTTCGTAAAACAGTTTTACATTAAAATACGGAACTCTCGTAGTGATTAAATTAAATAAACTCTAAGTAGTAAGATTACTTGATTATAAAACTTAATTAATTAGTTAACATACCTTAAGTCAAAAGTAGTTCATATTTCCTAGAAGTAGCTACAGCTGTTTCGCCTCAACATAAGGCATCCTCAGGCTTAGCACACGTAACCAAACTAAAAACACGTTCACAACATAAAATTTTTTTGTATATAAACACCCCCCCACACACACACACACACATACATACATACATACACACAAAATAGTAAACCGGGTTGGTTTACAATAGAACAAGAAACAACACGGTTTACTATTTTGTGTGTGTGTGTGTGTGTGTGTGTGTGTGTGTGTGTGTGTGAGTGTGTGTGTGTGTGTGTGTGTGTGTGTGTTTGTGTGTGTGTGTGCGTTTATATACAAACAAGTTTTATGTTGTGAACGTGTTTTTAGTTTGTTTACGTGTGCTAAGCCTGAGGATGCCTTATGTTGAGGCGAAACAGCTGTAGCAACTAATAGGAAATATGAACTACTTTTGACTTAAGGTATGTTAACTAATTAATTATATTAGTAGATCGGAAGGCAATATGGAAATAATAAAACGTAATTTTGGTTGATTCAGTTCTGCATTTTTAAATAATTCATTAAGCTTGTCCTTATGTGTTGACACTCGAAATCTCTGTTCCAATGTAAGTTTTTATAATTATATATATTTGATTTAATGGTTTTACTGTTGTTTACTGTAAATTGTACACATTTTCCTTTATATTATTGTTAATAGTGTAATAATAATTTTCACCTTTTTATTAATATTTACGGAGTTATAAAAATTACGAATATTAGGACCCTACTTTTGTGCCATCAGTTAAATCATCTCGAACAAAATTATTTTCTTCATTTTTTAATTTATATATATATATATATATATATATATATATATATATATATTTAATTTAAGAATAATAAATATTAAAGACCAAATTTTGACAAATTTATGGATCTACGATGAAACAATGAATTGACTTAATTATTCACAATATTATGTATTTATGTGCGTACATTAAGTCTACGTTGATATTTAATATATTATTAAAAATTAAGTTTTATTTTATCCTGTACAATTTCATTTGCTATTTATACAAGACTTGAATGGTTAAAAAAATAATTGGTAGAGTAGTAATTTTATTTTGACACTTTGACATTAAACACTCCTAAGTCTTGTTTGGTGTGAATACTAGCTTACAGGTGTAATGTCATCGAATACCACAGATAGAATTAAAACACTACAACTACAAAGCTACTGCCATCAATTTAAGCACTCATAACATGGGCAACTTCTGTCTCTCATTCTATGCTATCGACTGTAGTCCTTCTCATTCCTTACCTTTTCTTGCTAAAAATATATTTAATTTAAGAATAATAAATATTAAATAATTCCAATTCAATGCTTCTAGTATTATTTAATTTATTTAGTTTTTGAAACCTATATTGTATTTATGCCATATAAAACATAGGAGATGCTCATTAATAATTTTAAAGTAAATATCTCACAAGCTAACGAATAACACCTATTTTTAATCTGAACCCCAAATTAACAGTAATAATTTAAACTCGCCAAGTTTATAACTCTGTAAAATTTATCCAAGATATTTATGAACTCAATGAATTTGTAATTATCTTTTTCACTAAAAGTGTGGGCGAAAGGGGGAACATTTTGGGAATAAATATGTATGTACATTAGCATTGACTGGGGTAGGGATATCATAAGGTTGAATGAATTAACATTGGTGTTTAAACACGTGTACAATAAATTAAGAACCGTTATTACCCAAATCTATTGAAAGACGTTACTGGGGTATCGGAACCATAAGTCTTCTTGGAGTAGTTGGATGAAATTTATTATAAAATGCTTCGAACTTTTATTCCGAAAATATACCGGGAAAAACTACGCATGGAAATACATGCTCGAAATCTAGGGGTTGAGGAAAGTTACAAGAGATATTCAGTTCCAATACAGACCTTGATGTGTAGGTATGAACACTATTCTGAGTAACAGTAATAATACCATCTGCCGGAAACTTGTACTATAAGCTCCCACAAACTAGCATTTGATCAATGCAATAATGATCCCTACACCTTTTTGCCTACTGTCCTGCCATCGAATGAACAAACAAGTATTACTTTAATGTGAATACATTCCTAAATGAAAGCAACATATCTTAGAAGCAGTACCTTTTAAAATTAATTTTAAATAACTTCAAGTATCACGATAGTACAATTATAGTGAATTGTAATTTTGACACATTTTAAAATATGCTAGCATGCGACGAAATATTTCAATTTTAATAAACTAACATAAATGCATGTATTTTAAAGCGCATAATTTAATGAGCTCGATATAACAAATGTCCAAAATAATTTTATTAAATACAATTACAATTAATTTCAGGAGACATTACTGAACCGCAGCTATGAAAATGTAGTTTCAATATGTTTATGATTATTGTGATGTCGTTGTTCTACATTAATAATGATTATTTAATCAATAATCGCAATATTATTAATGATTTTGATTGGTTGTGTCAAATAGTTATGGCAATATTGAAGCTGACATCGACCAATGGTAATTCAAATATACTGGTGGGCATTTTTATCTGCGAAGAATGAAAGTGATATCATGAGATTTAGCTCCTGTTGTTAATTTTTGAAAGTATTTTAGAAGACCCCCTCCCCAAGGCCAATTATTTGTTTTTTATCGAGAACTCAAGAAACAATATTACTTTTTGGAGAGATGAAAACAAAAAGATGTGGTTTTGGATTCCAAGAGATTATTCAATTCAATTAAAATCATCAGAACGGATTTTGAAAAATCGCAATGCTATGTTTTTTTTCTTATGACAGATACCCACAAACTTTGAGTTATTAATAAAATGAGAAAAATATGCCGAAATATTTTAAAACTATGCCCTTATACAAAAGTTGATTTAAAATCGGTTGGTGTGTTAAAACTGCACACACAGACGTCAAGAATTAGTCCGAAAACCACTCTTTTGGACTTTAGGTTTCTCAAAACACTAAGAGACTTTGATATTTTACTTCAAATTACTTTCTATATTGTACAAAGGAAAAAAAAAGTAAATATTATAAATAAAAATCACAGCAACCATCTTCAGATGGAGAAGAACAGTTTTAATGCAAACATCACAAAATTAATAGCAAGGTCTCTGGTCTCCAGCTTTTAAATTTATAGTACTACCTTCTCTTGTGTAACATTCTGTAGTGAGATGACGTTTAATCCGCTATGCTAAAAATACAAGTAATTTTTAACTATAAGGAGTTTTCAACAACTCCAAGTGAAATTTCAGTCATTTTTAGTAGTAAGAAGAATAAAGAAATTCAGTAACTTAAAGAAGTGATATTTTAGCAGTAAGACAGTTGAAATTAACAGTAGTACAATGCCAAATAGCAGAAAGATAGAGTTACAAATAGCAGTAATTCAGCGTGTTTTAACAATCGTGATATGGTTACAATATATTCTAACTTCCATTTTAAATTGACGATTGTTAAAACACACTGAATTACTGTTATTTGTAACTATCTTTCTGCTATTTGTCATCTTACTACTGTTAATTTCAACTGTCTAACTGCTAAAATACCACTTCTATTAGTTACTGAATTTCTTTATTTTTCCTTCTACTAAAAATGACTGATATTTCACTTGGAGTTGTAGAAAACTCCTTATAGGTAAAAATGTATTGTATTTTAAACGTGGCGGATTAAACGTCATCTCACTACAGAATGTTACACAAGTGAAGGAAGCACTATAAATTTAAAAGCTGGAGACCAGAGACCTTGCTATTAATTTTGTCATGTTTACACCAAAACTGTTCTTTTTCAACTGAAGATGGTTGCTATGTGATTTTACTTAATACATTGTTAAATTTATTAATTGTTATTTCTAATATTTACTTATTATTATTATTTTCTTCTTATGCAGTTTATAGAGAGCAATTTGATTAATTTACTTTATGGTTTATTGAAGTTGTGATCTAATAAAATGAACTTGTCAGCCAATTCCATGAAAATTTATTTTAAACAAAATATTAGTTTAAGACTCTTGCAGGCAAAATTATGAGACTGGTAAAATATCGAAGTCTCTTAGTGTTTTGAGGCACTTAGAGTTCAAAGGAGTGGTTTCTGGCGTCTGTTTGTGCAGACTTACCGCACCCACAAATTTTTAATCAAATTTGGTATGTGGGCATAATTTTTGAAATAATTGTGGGTAGCTGTCATAAAAACATAACATTACGGTTTTCCAAAATCCGTTGTGATGATTTTAATTGAATTTTTCTCAAGAGTAATCTCTTAGGATCCAAAACAAAAGGTTTTTAATGTTATCTCTCCAAAAAACAATATTGTTTCTTGAGTTGCTGTTAAAAAACAAAAATAATGCTGCCAGCCTCAAGGTGTTTTTCCTTACTTCAGATGTAATGAACCTAGTGTATTTCAACGGAAGTCACAACTTTGAGTTGATAAATAAATATTAAGCTTTACTTTTGATAGTTTTAAATTTAAATTAAACTTGAACATATCATCTCTCAATTTATTAAATCAGACTCGTTTGAACGACAATGTCTTTTATAAAGAAATAGTCTTTGAAATCAGTTTGACTTTAAATGTATTTATGAGACGTATTTGAAAACAGAGTATTTCTTTTTTAATTCCTGGAAAATTAAGTAAAATCTAATATGTTCATTAAACTTGATTAGTAAGATGTTCATCAGTTATTTAATTTTGTCCATAGAAGATCCATTTTAGTATAATTTGATTAAAATCTTTATAGTTTGCGAAAATGCTTTAATGATGTCATTAATAATAAAAAGTGAAATATCAAATAAATATTCAAAGTTGATTTTTATCTTCATAATAATTTCTCCTTCATAATACTCGAAAAAGTAAAATTATATTTTACATCATTATAAGATTATTTTTATTAAGAAAATTTATTTTTAATTTTAATAATTTACTTTAATTACATTAGATATTTATTGTTATTTTATATTGTAGGTTCGGTTCTTCAATGTCAATTATTTGGAATATATTTTTTTAAATTTTGTTCAAACTTTGCTATATTACCGAGCTTGAAGAGCCCCATAATAATCATGTAAAATATTTTCAGTTTTGAATCTAATTATTATTTATTAACTCTAATAACTCATATAAAATTTAAATTTTGAATATGACCTTCTATGGTCTATAACTTATAAATTATTGTTTTTAGGAATAATTTATTTTACATGACTGCATCGTAAGAACGTTTTTAGGTTTATAAAAAATTTAAAAAAACACATTTTTTAAGAAAATGAGTTTTCATTGTCTTAGGACACAAGTAAATATTTCAATATTATAACAGTTTGCCCTTTTGATTTGTAACGGTTTTTGGGTAACCTACTTTCACTGCTATAATTCTGCTAAGTAACCCTTTCTATTTTGGTACTTGTAACTTGGCATTCCTTACAAGTCACCTTGATACGGGCCAAGCCTTTCTGGTCCGTCTCAACTGGTTTAGATCCATTCATTGTTAACTAAAATGTGGTTAACCAATTGTCCCGATTTTGAGGTTTTCGATCTTGTGATGGTATTAATTGCCATTTTCATATTTTATTCCTGAACTAACTTTTTACAGACATGGTGTCAGAATGTTGTATTTCTGTATTGTAATTAGTAGGATTGATACAAAACCTATTATCAAGATCATGAGTTATAATTGTGATTTTGATAGTAGCGATCTTTAAAATACGTGAAATTTTACGCTAAGCTAATGCATTTTCCCTTCTCTTCGTCTAACATTAATTAATAAAAAGTACTTAAATTTTGTTTAAAACATTATTTAATCATATTTATTAAATCATTTTTTTTTAAATTTTTGATTATTAAGCTGTTCAAATCTTGTCTCATGTAAAGTAATTTAACAATCTTTTCTTTAAACACCCCCCCCCCCCAGAAACGTCTTAATGAATAAATTTTTCCTCTTCTAAAATACATTCAAAATTAATTTGTTAATTTTTCATTGATTTGGCGTTGGCGGTAATATTATTATGTTAGACTTACCGACTTGTTATGTGGACTGTATATGATGATTCTTACGGATACCGATGCTGCGATGTCGAGTTGAGAAGGCGGGTGCACCCTGGCGAATCTCTTGACCAGTCTCGAGGGAGACGCGATGATGATTCTTCAGTGGCTCAAACACTACTGCTGTGTAGCTTGCCTTATGCTCTTACCCCCTCCCCTTACCTCTGTCTTATACGAAATTATCTGCCAATAGGCACAAACATACTCCCCAGCGCTGAAAATACTATTTTCAGAAAAATAAAATTCCATAGTTTTTTTTTTTTTTTTAAAGATTGAGTAGTGTACTAAATATTGAAAATACAGCATCTTGTTACTATAAATTATTATCGAATAAACCATTATTCTTCTAGAAAAATCAACAAAATTAAATATCACTTTTATTATCAAACAAAACATTATTCTTCTAGAAAAATCAACAAAATTAAATATCACTTTTATGTTACACAAAAATTGGTTTTACTGCGTTGGGAGTGGACATAGTTTTATCACTGGACGTCGATAAACTCCCCTATTGGTTCGTACGTTAGCTACCCGAACAGTTCCATCTTTGCCTGGAAATGTCTCCTCGACTATCCCCATTGGCCAGCTTAGGGGCGTATTATTGATATCCATCAGCATCACTAAAGTTCCTGTTTTAAGCTGTTTTGACTGTTCTCTCCAGCGACTTCTTACTTGCAAATCTTGTAAGTATTCCAGAGACCAACGTTTCCAGTAGTCTTGCACAATCCTATCAAGTAATCTGTATCGACTAAGACGGTTAAGTGGTGTCTGTAGGGTGTTATCTGAAGGCAGATAGTCCAAAGTTGGACTCAACGCTAAGAAATGTGCAGGTGTCAATGCGGATGGAGCATTCGGATCATGACATAGTATAGACAAGGGTCTACTATTCAAAAGGGCTTCGATTTGAATTAGTACTGTGTTCAGTTCTTCATAGGTTAAGATCTGTAATCCAATAACCATTTTCAGATGGCTCTTTACACTCTTGACATTGCTTTCCCAAAGCCCTCCAAAATGAGGTGATGACGGAGGGTTAAAACTCCATTCCACCTTGTGTCTAGCCAGTTCTTGACCGATGGCGGTTCTGAATCAATCAGAGATGCTAAACTTGTGTATTTCTTCTAATTGATTGCGGGCCCCAATGAAATTTGTTCCACAATCCGAATATAATTTTGAACAAGGTCCTCTTCTTGATAAAAACCTTTTTAAGGCATTAAGAAAGCATTCTGTGGAGAGATCCCCCACAAGTTCAATGTGGATAGCTTTCACCACTAGGCAAACAAACAGACATAGGTAGGACTTTTGCGGTCTTACTTTTCTTAAGCGGGACATCGTTATCATGAATGGTCCTGCATAGTCTACACCAGTATGTGTAAACGCTTTTGCTTGGTGAACCCTTGCTTCAGGCAATGGTGCCATTTTCGGGGTTATCGGTTTAGGATTCACTTTGAAGCAGATGTTACACTGTCGAAGGCGACGTCTGACTTGACCACGGGCAGATAGAATCCAATATTTTAGTCTTAGTAAGGCTAAGACTAAATGTGATCCAGTATGTATATTGTTTCGATGGTAATGATCAATAAGAAGGTCGACAAATTGTTCATTTTTCGGCAAAAGAAGTGGATGTCGCTGGTTATATGGCAAGTCACTATATTCCAAACGTCCTCCCACTCTTAATACATTTTCTTTCATGAATGGATCCAGGTAGCGCAAATTTTTTGGTGCAGGCAGATTATTAGATAGTTGATGAATACATTCTCTGAATTTGGTGCGTTGAACGGCTTTAATCCATGTTAATTCCGCTTCTTCTAGGTCTTCAGCGGAAATTGGATATTTAACAATCGACTTTAATCTAAGAAATCTGAAGACAATGGCGGTGGCTCTCAACAACACCTGATAAGTTGACACTCGAGCTAGCAATGGTTGAAGAACAAACTCCTCTTGATGCACTGCAACAGAAACCATAGCTTTCTGTTTAGTCTCTTTAAAGATTACGTCATTTGATGATTTCTCAGCTGCAGTTGACAGTGGCCACTCTTCTACATGCTTTCTAAGTCAAGATGGTCCATTAAACCAACATGGGTATTTAAGCAATTCAGCTGGACTAAGGCCTCTTGAGAGACAATCACTGATGTGTTCTTGCCCTGATACGTGTCTCCATGCATCCATTGTTACATTGTCTTGAATTTTTGCAACTCGGTTGGAAACAAAACTTTTCCATACAGATGGGTCTGACTTAATCCAATGAAGCGTTACTGTTGAATCTGTGAATGCTGTGATGCTACTAAAACAATGTCGACTTGATAACACCTTAACAATATGTTTTATAAGTTCTGAAAGCAGGAGTGCGGCACATAACTCTAGCCTCGGAACCGACACTACTTTCTTTGGAGCGACCTTAGATTTTGCACATAACAACCTTACGTTACAAGTTCCATCACCGAAATCCGTTTTCACATACACTACTGCGCCGTAAGCCTTTTCACTTGCGTCCGAAAACCCGATCAAGGTTGTTCGTAAACCAGGACATATTGCACAATGGCGACTAACTTTCAAGTTAGACAGAAGCGGTAATTCTTTACAAATTCGATTCCATTTATCGATGATATTTTGAGGCGGTGTTTCATCCCAACCTACGCGCTTAATCCATAAGTCCTTTATTAAGAGTTTCGCTACTGTGGTTACAGGAGCTAACAATCCTAGCGGGTCGAATATGCGAGCGACCGTGGACAGAATATTGCGTTTGGTACAGTGTATATTTGCAACTAGTATTTTAAAGAAAAACGAATCTTCATGAGGCAACCATTGCATTTCTAGAACCTTAGCGGAACTTTCTTTGTTAAATTCGAGGGCAGAATTTAGCTTCTCTTCTTCTGGGATTTCACTGAGAATAGCATCACAGTTGGAACACCATTTTGTTAGTTTAAACCCTCCAGAGGCAAAAAGTCGGTTCAGTTGGTTATATAGGGTCAATGCAGTTTTGGAATCAGGAACAGAACAGACCACATCATCCATGTAAACATCACGATTTACAATTTCTGAAGCGAGTGGTAACCGACTTTCCTCACTATCGGCCAACATTTTCAATACTTTTAAAGCGAGATATGGTGAACTTTTGATCCCAAAAACCAAAGTGTTAAATTCATATATTTGGATTTCTCTGTCCTTATTGGGTCTCCAAACGAATCTTTGATACTTGCGATGATCTTTGTCAACAACAATCTGTAAATACATTTTACTAACATCATCAGACAGTACTATTTTAAACAACCTAAAATTTAACAAAATATCAAATATTTCGGCATAAAGTTTGGGTCCAGTATGAAGCAAATCATTAAGCGAGTATCTGGATGTGGATACGGCACTGGCATTGAAAACTATTCTGAGCGGGGTTGATAGTTTTTCTGGCTTATATACGCCGTGATGAGGCATATAATAACAATCACTGTCATTTTCATTAATGGGCCCTGATACATATCCCTTAGAAATGTAGTCTTCCAATACTTCCTTATAGCGATTATACAGATCTGGGTCCTTAAATAACCTTCTTTCAATTGACAGGAACTGGTCCTTAGCAGCTTCTTTTGTTTTTCCTTATAATGTTGGCGATAGTTTGAACGGAAGCGCCACAGAAAACTTACCCAGCTCATTTCTGGAACAAGTTTCCGAAAATAGTTCTTCACATTTCTTTTCATCTTCACTCATGATTTTACACTCAGGGATTTCCTCAAGCGACCAAAACCTTTGAACTAGATCTGTCAGGGAGGGCTGCAAGATGAGACAATTACTGCCAGTAAATTTTGTAGATTGGTTAGTTCTAACCTTTCTCATTATCAGATATCCTAGTGAACTCTCAACAGCCGTCGGCGTATTTGGGGGCCCAAATTTCTTTCCTGGACCTGACAAGTAAGGCCATAGCGAAGCACCCAGTAATATGTCAATTTTACCAGGGGTACCAAATTCAGGATCAGCGAGGTCAAGGCCTTTAATATGAGCAAGGTGATCTTTTGAAATGTGATGAGTAGGTATCGGATCAATCATAAACTCTCCTACTAAGGCCGATATTGTATATTTGACGGAATGAATTTTTGTGGAGCGAAATGTAAACGAAGTTGAGTATTTGGGCTTAAGACCACCAGATCCAATCCCCTTAACCACAGTGTCAGTGTTGGATTTCTGTAAACCTAACATATCACAACAAGCTGGTGTAATTAAGTGAGATTGACTTCCATTATCTATTAAAGCACGAACCCGATGAAAATTTGCAAACTCATCTTGTATTTCGATTATAGCAGTAGCTAACAACACATTAACCACTGGCGCAACTTGAATTTCCGAAAGACATGAACTCCCATTTGACTGAACTATGGGTTTATTGGCAACAATAGTATCCGTAATATTTCTACTACTTGATGTGGCGAAGACAGTGAAGTCGCTATCCGATTTCAAGGTCTTGTTTTTGCTTAATGGTGTCTCTATTTCCCTGTGTAGAAGTGAGTGATGTTTGCGGTGACACTTTGTACAAGAATTTTCTGAAGCGCATTTTACATAACTGTGCTGTTTAAGGGACAAACAGTTAAAGCACGCATTGTATTTTTTTGCAGAATCCCATCGTTCAACGATGGACATTTTATGAAACAAGGGACATCTGTAAAATTGATGTCTTGGTTGTGAACATAAAGGGCATTTCTGTGCGGTTACATTCTTAATTTGAGGCTTTGTAGAGATAAATGGATGAGCATTTTTAAATGTTTGTGTTTTTTGCACACACGGTATTACAGGTGGCCTTCTAGTTCTACCTAAAATTTTTGCTTGTTCCCTAACAAACATTGTGAGGGCATCAAACTTTGGCATTTTATCTTTGCGTACAGTCATTTCAAAATTGCGTGCGGTTTCACTATCTAATTTCTTTAGTGCGAAATGTACAAACATAAAATCAGCTAAATCTTCTATATTTAGTTGTTTAAGAGCCGAAGTAGCCTCAACAAATTGTTTCAAAAATGCATTTAGCGATTTTTCCGATTCATGTGAAATTGACTTAAATTCAATAATTTTTGTTAAATATAAAGCTGCAAGTTGCCTTTGATCTTCATACCGATCAATAAGTGTTTGATATAATATTTCATAATTTTCGGCAGTAGGTAGCACACCCGTGCAAATGGCTAGTGCAGGGCCTTGTAAATGTGTAACAAGATAATTTATTTTTTTTAGGTTAGTTAGGGTTTTATTCTCATGGATTAATTTGCTAAACAATTGATAAAAAACAGGCCATTTTTCTGGTGAACCATCAAAGTTACATACTTCCAGCTTTGGAAGGCGTGGCACTGCTTGTGCTATAGTTTGAGGGGTTCCAGAATTATCTCCTTTTTGTTTACTTTTGTTTCTATTTTCTATTTCTGTTAAACTATAGGCTATATAATTACACATATCACTAACAGCGTCTAATGGAGCATAGTTTGGAACAAGACTTTCATCTTCTTCTATGTTTAATAATTGCCAATTTTCTAAAGCGTCAATAAATTCGGATCTCAGAGAGGGCACAGACTTCGCTTGAACCATAAACTTTTGAAAAATATCTTTATCCGATAATTTCTTTGTTAGATCATAAACAGATTGTATACGGGAAAACAAGTTATATTTTTTAGCCAATACTCACTTTATCTTCTTTGTACCTGACATTTTACCCTACGCAGTAAAAATGTTTGTTATTTGAATATGTCTATTTGTAAACAACGTTTTCAAACTATTCCCCAATATCCATCAACAAATGTAATTAGTTTCTTGTTGTTTGTTAACTAAGCAATATAACGATAACATAAATATGCATTTACTATGCGAATATTGATAAGAAAACACAAGATTTCTTTTTCTTTAAAATATAAGACGTACTTTTACTTAGAGATATAAGAAGTAGCCTAGTTTAGTTTGCGTGTATAAATAAAATTATTAACTCATTGTGTAAATCAAACACAAACATCTTGATATAGTCAATGAATTGTTATTTACAGCCAGTCCGTGTCTCAGATAAGAAAGTTTGTTTACTTAGGCCTAAGCCGGCTTCAGAGGGGACAGACTTTGTATTATTGACTTTCACTAAACTACAATATGCGCGTAATAACTTGACTTCAGCTTTATAATAACGACTAAAGCAAACATGTACATTACAATCAAAAATAAATGCGATAGTTGAAAATAATAATTCTATATTTTCTTTTGTCAATTTCAATGTAATTTTGAGAAGACACTTATGTAAAGTCTACAATGTTTAAATTCATAAAATATAAATGTTTCTTTCCCACTCGACAGAGGTAAGGGCTTTCACTCAAAGCAATCGAATCCGTGGCCGAGGGACCAATGTTTTGGCGTTGGCGGTAATATTATTATGTTAGACTTACCGACTTGTTATGTGGACTGTATATGATGATTCTTACGGATACCGATGCTGCGATGTCGAGTTGAGAAGGCGGGTGCACCCTGGCGAATCTCTTGACCAGTCTCGAGGGAGACGCGATGATGATTCTTCAGTGGCTCAAACACTACTGCTGTGTAGCTTGCCTTATGCTCTTACCCCCTCCCCTTACCTCTGTCTTATACGAAATTATTTGCCAATAGGCACAAACATTCATGTTTTATTATTTACAAATTATTCGAAATTTATAAAATTTCACATTGTAAATTTTCATTTTAATTTAAAATGTTTAATTTACATATATTAATTGAGGGAGTCATGTACCGGTACTTAGAATTTCTCTAATGACGGTTTCTTTTTCAATTTTTACAGTTTGTCTGGTACAAGACAATTATTTAAAAAATACCCTTTAAAACACACACAAAAAAAAGAAATGTTAAAACCATTGTAAAAAAGTAATAATTTTTAAGAGTGTGTTTATTAAAATGTTATAAAATATACATATAACTGTTTCTTTACAAAATATAGAGTATTTAATATTAAAAATAAATTTTATAAAATTATGTTTAACAAATCTATATAATTAAATTTAAATGAAATTAAAAACTAGTAATTAATAATTTTGTCATTCGTTGTTGTAACGATAATTGTGATAAGTTATGTGTGCACACGGGTGCGGGCGCGAATACTCTAATTAGTGATAAAAGGTGTGTTGGTAGACATGTATTTTACTTTACTTAAATAAAGATTAAATTTTAAAAGTCAAATTTATCTCTATACATAGTATCCGTTATTCAGTTGAAAATACCATACACGCAGCCAAACAAATATAATTATATGTATACGTTTTATAATATTTTAATGGTTATAAATAATACTAAATCTTTGAAGTTTTACAGAATCTATAAAGTCATAAACTGGTTAATAGAATTTCCATAAAACTACTCAAATTACTTGAAACAGTTTTACATTTTAATCTAAAGTTATTCTTGTTTCTTTGTAAAAGAAAAAGTTAATGGTTACAACAACTGGATTGCAAAATATTTTTTTACAAATTGATATAACTACGGTTGATTTAGTTCTGAATTTTTTTAATAATTCAAGAAACTTATTCTCTAAAGATCTATAGAACTAACAACCCCGAGAATGTAGAAAACAACTTTCAAATGTCAGTTGAATTGTTACGCGTTATTTGTAAGTATATTGCTTTATTATGTTGTTAGTAAACTATTGCAAATACTCTAATAACAATTTGTTCATTCACAATTAAATTACTATTATGAATGATTCATTGGATGTAAAATAATTCATTATTGCAAAACAAAAAAGAAGAATATTTTATACTTTTATGCAGAAATATACTTGTATTCGTTTGTTCCAATTAGTTTGTTTATCTCTTGATGAAACAAATGCACACCTCCCAATTAATAAAACGTCACAACAAGAGGTACAATATACTTTAATATATAAAATAAAATTGTAAATAATTAATTGTATAAATCAGACAAAAAGGGGAAACAAGAAAGTATAGAGTCAAATAATCATAACATAAATTATTTGTAGTAAATCAAAATTGTAGTTTACTTTTTACCTAACTTTATATATTAATAAAAATGTAATTTTCAGCGTAATCCTTCGATACACTTTATAACCCTATACATGCTATCAATCTAAGCTTTGATTAATAAATTGTACTTAGAACGTCACTGAGACTGTTTTCCATATTTCGGTTCTTGTCACTCACTCCGCTCGGTCATTGTGATGGATGGTTACTTGTCATCATAGATCATTTCACAGACTATGCACTACTCCACCCGTTTAGGAGATAACATTAATTCCTTTTACTACTATAATGGCTTTGCTCGATTAACTTGTTAACCGATATAACGTTGGTTGGCTACCATTTTGGATTGGTACCACGAATAAACCTCTTTGATGATGAAATAAAGTCATGTCTAAATAAAAAGAGGTACACATGTCTTGTTAAAAAAGAAACATAAATTGATTATCATGGTTTAAGTAGTAAAATCAGTGATAGTATTTAGTTAGGAGTTTTGGTAAATCTGTCTCTTATACTAATTCTTCAGTTCAGGAAACCAGAAAGAAAAATACATAATCATGTGTTGTATGTATGTATATATATATATATTATAACGTTTAAGACGTTCTCTTTTTTTTTTTTTTTAGTTATTTGCTACACGTTGGTCGCTTAAATATAGGAAAACTCTCCTATATTTCTTTTACTATTTATTAATATTATTATGATTCATTTGGTTATTAGTTCGTTAGTTATTTGACAATTGATTAAAATAATAACACTCAAAACATGTGGGATTATAACTCAATTTTAATTAAACATTTTGAATAATTAACTCTTTTAAATATTAATTTTTAATCATTTAAAACATAAATTTTACCTTGATGCTCAAAATATTACTGATTAATATCTTATTCTACAATTTTATACTACGGGTTAAACTAGGTACATCTTCACTATAAATTCTTATCCTAAAACAACTTAGTCTAAAACAAGGAATTTAAGAATGCATCAATTTAATTTGTATTTAATTTTGACTCTAATTTTAATTAGCTTTATAAAATATTTGCTCCGGCTAACTGAAGGTTATTTACTTGAATTTAATTTAAATCTCTATTGGGGTTCGTTGGTTCTTAGGTGGCTATAATTTATTTTATTATTACAAAAAACAAAATTTGGTGGTAATTTATAAAATGTATTGTCCTTTAAGTTCTACTTATCAATTGACGTGTTCCTTTCCAGTTTTTTGGGTTGTTCTCGTTCCGTGGTTCTCTCGAAGATTGCGTGATGGTTGGATGGTTTGCCTCTCCCGTAGATGATCCCAATCGCGGGTTACACCTTTCTTCACTCACTCTTGCGACGATGATGCTTTTAATTCTTACGGCGATACTTCTTCTCACTGATTTAACTTTAATACGACGATGACTCCTTAAACTTCACACTTATCTCACTTAACGACCACGAAGACTTCTTATACTTTAATACGACGATTCTTTTAGTTTTTAAAACGACGGATAACTTTTTATTGACTTTTATAAACTTAACAGTTCTATTAAAAAAGAAAAACGACGAATAGGATAGGCAAAGTCCTTCACAAACACTTAACTCTTTCGATCAGGAGAAACACTTCCCCGGAACAACCTTCTAATACGACGTCGGAACCAAAATACCTAAAAAGAACCTCGTGTCCTCCCTTTTACCCTTATTTATAAATTCTCCTCTTTTTAAAACAGCGTCATGATGCTCTTCTTCCATTGGTTAGTTTTAATTTTTGGACGTTATTTCTGAACTGATTCACTTGCTCTGATTGGCTTGTTACAATTTGTTCCGGTATTAAAAGCTTAATTTTGATGGATCTTGTGTGACGGTTTGGGTGCGTTGTTTCCCTGTTGAAACATTTTTTTATGTCCGTCAATCCTTTCATGTCTTGACGATTTATGGCCTGCCGGGTACTGACCTTTGGAGCTTTCTATTTCGGTATGTTATATAAGTCCCCAAAATTTTAAAATTTTCAATTTAATTAAAATTCTAAAATTTGATACACCCTTAATTTCCTTTTACAACTATTATATTACTTACTAATTAATTCACACATATTTGTTTTCTTAATCTAATCATGTAATTACCTACTTAACTTTAAAATTCATATCTTTCTAACAACGTTTAATATTTACAAACTACCCTTTAAACATAAAACCTATCGATCGGTTGTTTACATTTGTCTATCGTCTCTTTAAACTTAAAATTTATGACCGTGTCAACCTTTTCTACGCTAACAATAACCCCAGGAATTTGACCTACAGACTGACTTCTATTATGGTTAACCGAACAATGCCCTTTCTTTTATACACTACCCTTCCTTTTAAAACAATTTATCGTAAGACTATCTCTATTTTGTTTAAATTTATTTATCTAGAATTTAAAAAAAAACTTTATTATTATTTATCTTTATGTGTTATATTTCTTAATTACCCTACAATTAAATATTTCCCTAATATCTGCAAATACTGTATTTATTATTAATTTATCTTCATTATTGTGTTTACTTAAGAGTTGTTTGCCCCTTCCCCCATGTCATTGTGAATTGTCTTGTTTTGGTCGGCTAGTCCCCTCACCATTCTGTGTTTCTCTTTTCCCGTAATATGTCGGTCCTCTGTTTTTAAATTTATTATACCCTGTCGTCCAGTGACCTGGATGTCTGTCTCTATTGTCCCTGCTTTCATAATGGTTGTTTTTGTTTGGAGATTCTTGTCGATTGGGGGGTTCCCTAAAGTTGGTAGGTGGTAACGGCACATTCTTGAACTCCATTATTAACTTTATGAACTCGGTCTTCGTTGCAATACCCCTCGTAATAACGGCGACCAACGTTGTTGGGTGAAAATGCTTTGCAATTTTATGGACTAACTGTACCTCAGTAAGACGCGGCTCGAGGGATCCAGATTCCAATAGAATGTTCTCTACGTAACTTACTGTCTGTTCATTAATTGGTCCTTTATATCTTCCGAATTCTAACCTATCTCTTATCTCCCCCTGTATGATCTCGTTAAAGTACTTTTCTTTAAATATGTGTTCGAACTCACTGAAACTCTTGATTTCTTCGCGATGCAACTGCCACCATATAAATGCGCCATCCTTTAAATATTTGTCTATCCAATTTACGTTTTCTTCCCCATAATATTCTTTCATTTCTTTTAAGGTTTTTAAAAATTGCATTGGGAATCTTTCCCTCCCCGTAAAGTTAATATTTCTCATATTTTCCGGCTCCTTTATCACTTCACCATTTTTAATTTTATTCAAACGCGTATTTACTTCTGTAATCCTTGTCTGCAACTCCTTTGTTTTTTCTACGTATTCCCTTACCTGGTCATTTGTCTCTGAAAATTTATTTTGAATTTCGACATAGCTATTTTCGTTTATTTTTGTCTCTAAATCTGTGGTCCTAATTTCTAGTCCTACAATTTGTGTCCGGGTGCCCTGTTTATTTTCTTCGATTTTCCGATCTAACTGAACTTCTACATTTTGAATTTTCTCTCCCACTTCGTTAATTTTGCTATCGACGGTCCTTATCTTATTATCTATGGCTGAACATTTCCCCTTTATAGATTTTTCTAATTTTTCCTCCACGGCTTTACTGGCTAATTTAATTTCTTCCCTAATCTCTTGAATTTTAAGGTTAACTGCTCCAATTATCTCTGCCTTATTTGATTCTAACAACGTTTTCATACTTTCTATAGATTCTGCTTTATTGGCTTTCTCGCGTTCAATCGCGTCTTTTTCGCGTTAAATCGCGTCTTTTTCGCGTTTTGCATTTTGTTCCATCATTTGTCTCATTAATAATTCTATATTGAAACTAGGCTCCGTCCCCAACACCCTTTCATTTTGTTTACCCCCGTTAATTTCGTCTACTGTTTCCCCATTATTAATTTGCATTGGTTCCCCCGTAGATTCTACATTTAATTCCCTACTCTCAACTCCTTCTACACCTAATTCGTTATCAGTTTCCCTGTTTTCCCCTAACTCAATTTGGTCATTAGTTGCCATTTTAATTCTACTATTGTTAGGTTTACTTCTTAACCTATCACTTCTTCTTAACTTAAATTGGCTTATATTTAATTTCTTATCCTTTCTAAACATGAACTTAATTTATTAATTGTCTTTTTAAACTTGTTTGAATGTCTTTCTTAACTTATTCAATATACCACCAATTTATCAATTTAATTAATTAATTTTAATTAATTATAGCCCCACGTTGGGCGCCAAATATAACGTTTAAGACGTTCTCTTTTTTTTTTTTTTAGTTATTTGCTACACGTTGGTCGCTTAAATATAGGAAAACTCTCCTATATTTCTTTTACTATTTATTAATATTATTATGATTCATTTGGTTATTAGTTCGTTAGTTATTTGACAATTGATTAAAATAATAACACTCAAAACATGTGGGATTATAACTCAATTTTAATTAAACATTTTGAATAATTAACTCTTTTAAATATTAATTTTTAATCATTTAAAACATAAATTTTACCTTGATGCTCAAAATATTACTGATTAATATCTTATTCTACAATTTTATACTACGGGTTAAACTAGGTACATCTTCACTATAAATTCTTATCCTAAAACAACTTAGTCTAAAACAAGGAATTTAAGAATGCATCAATTTAATTTGTATTTAATTTTGACTCTAATTTTAATTAGCTTTATAAAATATTTGCTCCGGCTAACTGAAGGTTATTTACTTGAATTTAATTTAAATCTCTATTGGGGTTCGTTGGTTCTTAGGTGGCTATAATTTATTTTATTATTACAAAAAACAAAATTTGGTGGTAATTTATAAAATGTATTGTCCTTTAAGTTCTACTTATCAATTGACGTGTTCCTTTCCAGCTTTTTGGGTTGTTCTCGTTCCGTGGTTCTCTCGAAGATTGCGTAATGGTTGGATGGTTTGCCTCTCCCGTAGATGATCCCAATCGCGGGTTACACCTTTCTTCACTCACTCTTGCGACGATGATGCTTTTAATTCTTACGGCGATACTTCTTCTCACTGATTTAACTTTAATACGACGATGACTCCTTAAACTTCACACTTATCTCACTTAACGACCACGAAGACTTCTTATACTTTAATACGACGATTCTTTTAGTTTTTAAAACGACGGATAACTTTTTATTGACTTTTATAAACTTAACAGTTCTATTAAAAAAGAAAAACGACGAATAGGATAGGCAAAGTCCTTCACAAACACTTAACTCTTTCGATCAGGAGAAACACTTCCCCGGAACAACCTTCTAATACGACGTCGGAACCAAAATACCTAAAAAGAACCTCGTGTCCTCCCTTTTACCCTTATTTATAAATTCTCCTCTTTTTAAAACAGCGTCATGATGCTCTTCTTCCATTGGTTAGTTTTAATTTTTGGACGTTATTTCTGAACTGATTCACTTGCTCTGATTGGCTTGTTACAATTTGTTCCGGTATTAAAAGCTTAATTTTGATGGATCTTGTGTGACGGTTTGGGTGCGTTGTTTCCCTGTTGAAACATTTTTTTATGTCCGTCAATCCTTTCATGTCTTGACGATTTATGGCCTGCCGGGTACTGACCTTTGGAGCTTTCTATTTCGGTATGTTATAATATATATATAAATTAGCTGATAATATAAACCGGTTTACCTAAACTTTCATTCCCTTTCAAGAAGAGAATACTTTTGTTTGTTTAAAACTCAATATCCCAAGCTGGTATTTTACCTTGGGACTATTTTATTTATTCCTTCTTAAAAAAGATAACGCTTGTAATAAATTAGAATTATAAATTTTATACACTAAGTTTAAGGTAGTATTTTTTTCAGATAAATTGTGCATTTTATTATATTTCTTGTAAACTTGTAAAGGATGCATCAATAAATCATTATTATCAATTTTTAGTTAATACACTATTTTCTGATTGTTCTAAAATTAATATTTCTTCAAAAGTGTTAAACCATTTAAGAAACCAATGTCTATACCGATACCGAAATGAGACAATATGAATATGTTATGGATATTTTCCTATAATTCATAAATTTAAGTATATATAAGATTTGAATTACTACAAAAATATAATTTATGAACATAAATTACCACATTTTATGAACTCGGGTAGATTTTCAATATCGTTTTTTTAATTAGGAATTTTACTATTATAAATCATGTTTTATATATGAAAACAAAATAAATACTGAAAGTCAGATGTGTTTGATAATTTATTCAATGTTGTAGATACACCGACGCGACGAGTTGATGGCAGTAGCGTTGGGGTGAAAGTGTGATACGGGGTGATATATTGTACATGCAACAATCTATAAGTTAATTACTTCATTTATCAAGGCACGCTTTGACATCTATTGATATTTACTCATCGTCAGTGCTTTTATTTATTTAATACAAGGTCAGAACTTCATTTTCAATGCACATTACACGAGCATTTGTGAAAGTAATGAAGGTATTTGTGACGAATATCAGATAAAAGTTGATAGGTAGAGAGTTGGGAAGTTTGAACTTGAAGGTCGATGTAGTCAAATATAAACAAGGTTATTGCATTAGAATGTCAGCATTCATATTGAATGATCGGGATGACAGTATCGATCGAAAACTTATTTAACACAGTACGTCTCAAATACGTCAATCGTTAAACAATTTTTAACTTGACATCTGAACTTGGTATATAAGTTAAGTTGGATCTCTTACTTTTTGCCTATGCATTTTTCCTTTATCAGATATAAAATATAGCATAGGGATAATTATGCGGTGGGATAATAAAATAAAGTAATTTTATGTACATCGTATAGATCCCCTGAGTCCAAAAATGATTTTTGGAAAGATCTCTCTCTCTCTCTCTCTCTCTCTCTCTCTCTCTCTCTCTCTCTCTCTCTCTCTCTCTCTCTCTCTCTCTCTCTCTCTCTCTCTCTCTCTCTCTCTCTCTCTCTCTCTCTCTCTCTCTCTCTCTCTCTCTCTCTCTCTCTCATTTCTTTATCCACACCGCCTATACAGGTTTTTTAATTATATTTGGTGTGTAAACATATTTTGGCCATTTCCGGAAAGTTAAAAAAATAATAACTCGATATGTTGTGACAGCTGTAAAAGAAAAGAATACACGCATTTTAAATTTTATCAAAATCGGCTGAACGATTTTAATTATATTTTGCTCTATGTAGCATCTTAGGATTAAAATAGGAGGTATCGTTAACCATCTTTTCGAAAAATTCTATTCTGGAGTTATCGGTACAAAAAGGGCACTGGTTAAATTTGTATTAAAATGTGAAGTTTGATGATGAAAACTCGTGTCCAAAATCACAAGTAAAAGGATATCACGGTTCAGGAATAATATGAATAAAGGGAAAATGGACGTTAAAGCCAGATCCGATTTACACTGAGGATGTATTTATAGTATAAGCGAAACAAGTTTTGATCATATTTGTATATGTAAATATTTCTCAAAATCGGCGATCATGGTACGTTTTTACAATTTAACTAATCGAACAGACATTTTTGGTTGGTTCTTAATTGGTTTTGGAGATGGGTGTGTGTATAAGATTCTGCAATGTGCACAATTTATAACAACAAATTGTTTTTGGTTATATTAATAAAGCTACAGTGATTAATCGAATAAAAATATAACAATTAGATCTAAACAATTTTTATTGTTAAATAATATAACCAATTACTGTCTTACAAAATATTATAATTAAATATTATTAGAATAGTAATTGGTCAACGTGGAATATTTAGGTGATGAGTTTGAAGATGATGCATAAGGGTTCACGTTTCTACATAATAACCTATTGTTTGAAGAATTTATCCTGAACCCTTTTGTCGATATTAAACCGTTATTAATGGTTTGTCCTTTATGCGGTGAGTAATTTGAGGGATGCTCTTTATTAAATTACACTATACATGTTTTTTTTTCACTACTGGTTAAGAAAATTAAATTTCTAACAATGACGAAGATGTTGGCTGATAAACTCAAATTATAAAAATATTTTTTAGTTATCAAGAAATTGATAGTTTATATTTTACTAATGGCAGTTTTAGGTTGAGTTTTTGCTTACTTTGTGTCGCACTTCGATGTGTATTAAATCGTTTAGAATTAAATCAACAATTTGACATAATAATAAGTTCACTACAAAATTAAAGCATATTTACATCCAATTTACTATACTTCATAATTATTGCCAATAAATTATTTAAAAAATGATTCAGTTTAGGGACATGAGTTATGTAGGTGAGTCTTCTAACAATTCTAAATTGTGACACGTAATATATTTAATTTTATTCATTGACCCGCATTTGTATTCTTATCTTATATTTGATTGCAGATAACATTTTATATCAACATTATAAAATGTCTCTATTTTTCACATATTTTTCGGAATGCTTTCTTTGTAAAACCTTCCATTCTCTGTGCAACCTTTTATGTCACTAGGTTATTCGATGAAATTGATAATTATCAAACAATCAAATATAGGGTATACATTATTTTGATTGTGTGAATAAATTAATTTTATTCATCATTAAAATTTGATAGGTAAGTAGTTTAATGTACTTCATTTTATTTTTACATTAAATAAAATATTTAAATGTAAATAAACAATTTAAGATATGGAAGTGCAGTTTTCACCATTGATTTTTTCTTAAAATTCTACATTACAATGACGTATCTCATGACAACCTTCCTATATATAAGCATAGGATAGTAACGTATAATTTTCTAGCCAATATGCGTTTGTCTGGATCTAATGATCTCTATTTGATCATTTCGGTGTATCTGTATTATTACTTGAACGTGTTCACAAGTATGTATGTATGAAAATGAATATATTTACGTGAGAGTTTATGTAAGAAGTTTTATTAGGTTTATTTACTTGTCTCTTAGTGCGTATACGATTTCGACCATTGTTGTTGTTTTTTAGTTTTTTTTCATTATATCATGTTTTCTGTTTTATTAGATCTTTCACCATTGGTTATATCTTTTCTAAAACTTTTGTTTTTGTTTTTGTATTTAATTTTACATTTTCCCTGTCATATAATTTTTTGTTTGATTACAACTCTCGGTTGTTTTCTTTTTTGTTTTAATTGCTCTATCTCTTAAAGTTGTCTCATTTTACTAAAAGACAGAAAACTTGTTTATAGGTATTAAAGAATCTCCATTTTAAAATGCTTGTAGTTGTGTGAAATTTTAAATCCATTATAATAAGGTCCGATATGTGAAATGTGGATTGTTCTTGTTCATACACTAAACAATATAAGTTCCTGACATATGCTACGTCCTGCAAAGTAGTTATTTGTACACTTGTTATCGGTTTCCGCTAAGTTAATGGTTCAACAATTTAATGTCTTGAAGTTGATCTTGATAACAAAACTCGTGAAGTTAATCCTGCGTCAGTTGTGATTCCTTTACAGTTTTATGTTTTTGGGTGTATCCTAATGTTATGAGAAGTTTTATAATATCTATGTTATTTTAATTGATTAAGAATCTTGTTTTTTTTTTTATTTATTTATTTATATTAGTGTTTTCTGTGATATAGTTTTATGCGCCAAACATGGATTGGTTCCCGTTGTAATTTACCATATTTTGAAATTTTTATCTCAAAAGTGAATTTATATAATTTCTTTATTATTTTAATTAGTTGGTAAAATTCAGTGTATTTCATATCAATTTTATAGCAGTTTTTATTTTCATAAATTAAAACTTTTTCGCCGTGTTTTAGGTTGTTATCCTTTTTGTTTTCTATCATAATAGAAATTTTGTTTGTCTTGAGTTTTTTCATTATTCAAGCAATGTTTTTCTTATATTTTGGATCTCAGATATGTATTTCCTTATGTCATAAGTTTAATTTACTTGAATGTTTATTAAATCTAGAGGATTTTGTTCAAGAACAATTTTAGTTTATTTGTTTTATTACCTGTGCTTTTATATGGTTGAGTTATAACAAAACACTAGATAATATATATAATTCATATAGGTTTTGTAGTTGTCGTGAATATATTGTAATAACATATTTACTAATATTTTATTGAACGTTCTATTAAGATTTGGGATTGGAGTGTATAGCTATTACATTTGATTACTCCTAGTTGTTTGAGTCGTGTGTTTTCATTATTGAAGTGGGTACCGTTATATTATTGTAATATTCACATTGTGTGAGACCGATTTCCAGACGTTTGATATTTTTAACCTCGATTTTGCCATAAATGACTGTCTGGTAAATGTAGATTTATTTTATTGTACTTTGTAAGCCTAATGATATATCCAATGTTTAAGGAATTCTGTAAAAAGATCTCTTCAATGCCTGATGTGTATGAAACAGAAATAACACCTGTTTGGTATTTCAGGAATTACCCGACTTCAGAACTACGAACTAAATACATAACATTATTCAAAACCTCATTTATATTATAAGTTTTAATACAAAATGTAATTAATTAACATTACACTTCAATACAATATATAAGTATAAAGCTCAAGTGACGCTGACTTATTTCTGTGTTTGCTTTCCAAAATACACAGCAAAAAAGTCATGCTTTCAATACAAGGGTTTAATTCAATAGATATTTATGTAGCAGCATTTTCAGTAAAAAATAAGACAAAGAAGTTCATATAAAATATTTGTTCTGAGTCATACCCATCATGGGAAAACCGTGTTTTTCATAAAGGCGAAACCAAAACACCTAATATAAATTTTTAGTATATTTATTGTGAGATTATAATAATATTTTATATATATTAGAGTATTGTGAGGTTCTGTAAATATTTTCTGTTAAAAATATCTGTTTCAAATTAATCTATTCCAACTCTGCAACATTTCAAGACAAAACATTAAATAATATAACAGTATAGCAGTAATTCGCCTTTTTCATTCAATATTTAATAATTCTTGAAGGATATCACAATAGTTAGAATTTTTATATTAAATTAATTTCCTTAAACAATGAGATTGTTAGTTTTTTTTTTTTTTTTTTTTTTTTTTTTTAATGAAATATACATAGTGTCACATGAGGAAACTACATTCATAGTTAACTCATTCTAGAGTTAAACAAATTAAAAACACTTCTAATAAACGTTGGGCAAGAAAAGCGCTGTTTACCGTCTGTCGTTCATTTTGATTTTATTTATTTATTTATTTTGAAAAAGAATAACTTTTGAGTTCAAATTTGTTATATATTTTTTTTATACTACTCTTTGTCAGTATACCCAGAACGACAAACAAAATAGGTTTTAAACTCTTGAAATTTAAATGGATGTTTAGAGTAATTACTAAGAAATTATATTTTTCGATTTTTGTCGGCAACTGGGTTATCTTTCATCTACAGAAAACAATTTAAACAATTTTGTTTCACTTTAAAGGAGGAAAATATTTTGTCTCTTGTATATTTTTCGTTATTTAAAGGAATGTTTGAAATTTAACATTAAATCTTATAAACAGCCGCCATTTTGAAAGTTTATATAATGAAGTTTTGATTCTTACTAATAAGAAGTATCGTAAAAAAGTGTACTTATCAATGAAATCTTACTAATTTCTAAAATTATCATTATTTTAAAAAAAATAGAGAAAATATAAGAACGACGGAAATCTTAATGAAACTATATATATTTGTTAACATTTAATATTTTACTATATGAAGTTTTTCTAATATTTATAATCTGGAATCACTTCACGAAGTATGTATCTTTCCCCTGGAAACACTCTGTATATTATAATAGAAAAAAACTTTTTTTGTCATAATTAATTATCATAATTGATATATTTAATAACTAGCGTGTGGTGATCTGCCCACCATAATTACCCCTGCACTCGGGGTGGCAGTCACGTGTCCGCATCCGTTGCTTTACCAGTTGCCCAGTGCCACAAATGCAGGGGCAGCGGATGATGCCTTGCATGTTACCCACCCTGCGATCTCAGAAGTCGGGTCAGGCACGAAAGAAGAACCAGTTGTGCTCCACATTCAGAAGGAACTGGACCTGTTGGAAGGCTGCAAGTATCACATTAAACGCGGATTCATCATTGTATATTCCTTCTTGTTCCTAGCTTAAACCCCCCCAAAAAATAACGGCTTAATAGTCAAATTCGGTAAGGTCAGTCGACCCCGGGTTAAATGGCGCGCAAATATTTGGCTTTCCGCGATCGCCGGTGCAGTGTAGAATGGCGGCCATTTTAGGCTAGTGTCTACATCGGGACCACTATTTTTGTTAGAGTCAATCCCAATTGTATAATAATATTGATAAGTACGTTAATTATATTGTATCTAATTTTAGTAATTATTTAGAGTATTAGTAATAGTACCTCATCACGTGCTGGCTGACTGAGTGGTATTTAGTTTTAGTCGATAGGTCTTAGCTGTGACCGTTGTGCCAACCAAGTTTTAAAAGATCCACGATCCTCTATAACCCACCTGAATTAATAATAATAATCATAAACAAGTATTCATTTGCCTCAAGCGAGTTTATAAATTAATGTGTTACTTGTCCATCAAACCATAGTACTAAATACGCGTTAGTTCTGCAATTAACTTATTTTTTTCTGGATCCTTCCCATGTAAACTGTAAACATTTTTGTTATGAATGTAGTTCATTGTCTAAAAGTCAACAGCCGAAACATATATTATTCAACCGATTTATGTCAAATGACGTTCTCGTCCTTAAAAATATAATCAGAATAAACATAACGGATCATCAAAAAATTGTCTAATATATTATGTTAACTAATAATGTATTTACAATAATAGTAGTAAATGTTTTATTGATAACCATACACTATAAATTAATATATATTAACCATATATAACTTAAATTTATTGATATTTTCCTCATGAAAATTAAGATACAATGTCCACCAATCTTAATCATTGGCCTAATCTGCGTCGCTTTATAAGTATTACTTTTAAAATCTTTAAAAGATGTTGCATTAATAGGATCAAAAATAGATGTATTTAAATTTCGATCTGTTATTAATATAGTAATTGCTCCTGCAAGAACTGGTAATGATAGTAATAATAAAATAGCTGTAATTAAAACTGATCACACAAATAATGGGGAACGATCTATATTTATTCCACTAGAATGCATATTAAAATAGTAGTAATAAAAATTTGGTAAATTAAAATGTCGATTTTCCCTAAAATTTTGGTATGTAAGATCGGTTAAAAAATCCATGTTGTTAATCAAAAAAATTGGTCGATAAATTTCGAAGTGTCTACCAGTTGTCTAACACTCTATTTCAAGGATACTATTTAACCTGAACGTGATAAAACAGTATATAATTGCTTGTTACATGTAAAACTTTCCCTCAATACTTAATCATTTTCAGTTTTAATAAAAATCAAAATTGTTAAAAACACAGCCTTAAATTCTGGAATTAGTAAGTAGTCTGGAAGACTAGGTAAACAATACACATGTAAGACATAGCAGATACTAGAGTCTCATTAATACTAGTTGACTGTGGGAGGAAGTCTCTCCATGTTTTGTTGTATGTATGTTATTGTTTCCTTAGTCACTTTTAAGCTGCCTATGAGAATGGCGTAACTGATGAAACCTAGATATGGAAGGCTCAAGACATATTGAAAAAGTACAACAATGTTTTTATTTATTTCATTTATATCTACTATTGTATTTGCTGATATATTTTTTAACATCTGAGAGTAGAACACGAAAATTTATTGTTTCATTTACTTCATTGTTTCAGACTATACGTTCATAAATTGTTACGGATTTATTTCGTCGCTTGTAGTAAACAAACCCTGACAACAATGAAACATTCAGCGTGATACTAATATATGGATGTCAATAAATTATTGATATAGATTTAAATATGAGAATAATATAGACTATGACGTTAACTTATATTGAAACAATTCAGTGACTTTATACTAATAAATTAAAAATAATATTAAACTTTAGGCTTAAATTAATTTTTATTGTTTTTATTAATTGGCTTAATAGTTGAGAAAAGTTTAAAATATGATTAATCTCAATATTGTTCTCATCCTATTTCAATTTATTTTGCCTCTTAACATTTCCCCAACCCTTCCACCGTTCCCATTTGAAGGTGGAAATTAAATTAATCTTATTTAATGAATAAATATCTAAAAATACTTATTTCTAGATTAAAACTCTGGATTAAAATCAATATGTAAATGTTTTAAAATAGTTTCAAATATTATTAGGCTTATACGAAATTGTTACTACTTTTGTGTTTTGAATCATTTTAAAAAATGAAAAAAAACGACTCATCGACTCCCAGTTCCAATATAAACAATATTTCTCACTCTGTGATTCCTAGACAGTATAGTTTTTATAAATATTTTGTTATGTAAAACCGATCAACAATAACAGTACAAAATAAAAGTTATAACATTATAAAATATCGTGTAAAGAAAGATGTACGGTTGATGGTTTTAATCGATTTTTACATATTTTAGTAAATATCGGTTTATTAAATATGTTGTGTATTAGTGAAATATATGACTAGTCATTTTATTTAAATTCGATATATTTTAGGTCGTTTCGGTTTAAATAAAATAAAGATGTTTTATATTGATTTTAATTCATGAAGATCTGAGCTGAGTATGTTCAATTATGATTATTAAAGGGATTTTTCCTTGTAGTAATATTTATATTTCAGCCAGAATTTAATATCTAATTCCCATCAACTGATTTCAAGGTCAATACAGGTTTTAATTTTTGTCTCAGGCGAAGAACTACAATGTAATATATATATATATATTTTTTTTTTTATGAAAATATTTATTTTTTAGATTGTTTAGTTATTATTTTAAATTTTGCTCTAATGGATATATAATTCATATTTTATAATTTTAAATTATACTGCTGATATCTACCACAATCGGAAATATAAATATATTGGAATATTATTATTGCCTCTATTTATAGGTCTAATATCAGACAAACATTTCGAAATATTGTTTACACACTTGAAATTTCTGAAAAGGAATCGCATTAATAGTGATAGAACACATTACCTCGTGCTAATCCTTGAGTAGAAGAAAAAAAAATTGAAAATTTTGACTTACATACATGGTTAGCGTGAAAACCATATTTAAAAAAATCGAACGAAAAATTACTAGAATCTGAATTTTTTCGTGAACATTATTCCAAGATAGATTAAATACACGCATTGATTATATACACGTACTAATACCAATAATAATAATTCTAAATATAAGACTAATTATGGTAATGTTGTTATCTATCTAGCTATTTAACAGGTTTCCTGAACATAATCTAAAATTATTACGTAGTTATAATCTAAAACTACCCATCCAATAGTCATTTTAAAAATTTGTTTATATAAAATGGTAAAAGTTGAAAATTAAAAATATATATTGTTATAAAATAGTGTAAAATTTTAGTATTATTAGTGAAGTTTTTAGTAGTATAACACAATATCCCGTACATATGCATTATATATATAGCTCTCAAATCAATAATAACAACAACAAAATTATTTAGCACACAAAACGTATAAAAAGTTTCATATATCTCATAAACTAATGAACTGGTTCATATTTAGCAGATGAAGTGAGATAATCTTGTTTTCAAAATTCAGACAAAGATTTCACTATATCATTCAGGCTGTAAATTTTGTTCGTACCTTCTTAAAACAATCATTTATTGAAGTAATGACCGTGTTTCAAGGACTGTTACATTAGGTGTAGCTGAACATAAAAAAGAGTTTAAGAATTATGATAACGTCAAAATTTGAACCCCAATTTAAAAAACAATATATATATATATATATATATATATATATATATATATATATAATAATTTTACTTTATTCTATAGAGTTTATTCACAATTAATAATTTCTAGAAATTACATTTCATTTAGTTAAATAATACATAGACTCATCATTACATATTTCTAGGAACGTTTTCTAATTATTATTGCAACTCTTCTTTAATACCAACTTCAGTTCTAATCATTGATAAATATACTCCTGTAAAGGTTAGACCAATATATCTATTTTTAGTACAATACAAATATAAACTTACCACTTTTTTAATGAAAATAATAATAAGAGTTAAAAATTATTTTAATGTAACTGTTCTTCTATATCAAGTGGTGTAATATTCTGACAAATATGTCTTCTACAGACCGACTATAGAAATAGTCTTAGGTTTTTAAACTCTGTTGTTTTTATTCGATTTTACATAGTTTATAAATCAATGTTATCAACTTTCAATATTAAAAATATTAACTATAAACTCTGAAAAGGGAAAAGATTAGACTTCACTATTATATTTATCTAAAAAAAAGTATTCTACTTGATTTTAAGAAACCATGACATTAAGAGATGTATTACTTTTTTTAAGAAACCAAAATATGACGTTGGAAGTTTTCTTGATTTTATCAATCAAAGTTAAAAAAGTGGATACCAAACTGTACTATCTATTTCAATTTAAAATGTTTGCGAAATTCAGTATATTGATTGTAATATAGTCCATGTCTCTATATTCTTACTGTTCTAAGAGGGCCAGATGTTGGTTGGTCTTCAATGGAAAACGTAAGGTTTCCTATACAATGTCATGAGTAACTTACGTTTGGTGGATTAGATAAAAAGTTGCTGTCACTTGTCGTAGGTATTAGATCCAGATAATAAAACAACATCGATGTGTTAATCCTTAGTTATCAAATCAAACAGATTACCTGTTAAAGATATAAACTTTACAACTATTAAACTTGAATCAGCTGTTTTAGTAATACATGTGTTTTTAACAGCCGTGGTTTAATCACATATAGAAATAAATATAGATATATAGAAATGAAATGAAATGAAATATCTTTATTAGTCACTATATACATATACATGTTCAGTTTACAAAACTTTACAAACTTAAGACTAATAAAGTCTGACCCCGAGGTATAAAAAAAAACCTGTTTGTTCATAGAAGAATCCCTTAGTTTTGTATAGAGTAGTAAACTGTTATGTACCCCCTTGTTCACCACCCTCAAACGCAATATTACAATAATCCATGGTATAAGTTATGTTTAAATCACTAAGGTTACTTTTCATCCTTGTAGTAAGTTCCCCTGATTAACAACCTTGTTGCTTATATATTATGTATTAATAAAAATGATTTATTTTAAATTTAACCGATAATTTTTTTTTATCTACAAAACTAATTTAATAAACTTAATAAATAACTTGCTTAGATTACATGTCTACCATTAATATTTATGCTACGTGATATTATCAAACAAATTTATATTATGTTTGTGTTTGTGTGTGTGTGTGTTTTTTTTTTTTTTTTTTTTTTTTTTTTTTACGAAACAGTTTTGATTTTTGACTTCTTTCAGATATACATGTATATTGTGAACACTGGTTCTAAGTTAAAATAATAACTAAAGGTATATCACTCTTATAGCATTTGAAGATAAATTATTACTATATAGGGAAAACATGTAGAAATCAACATTTTTGCATAATATTACATATAATATAATACTTATTACGACTTAGAACTTAAATAATTTACATTAAATATACTGGCATCCCAAATATATATTGTCTGACATTTTGATTTATTTATCTCGTTTAACTAACTTCGATTCTAACTTTCATGTTATCACTATATAAACTTCTCTACATATATCCCATAACTTTCATAAGGTATACCAGATTGTGTATTCAAAATGGGGTTTACATTTTGTAGTACGATAAGCAAAAGCATTGACGATGAGTAAGTATCAATAGATGTCAAAGCTTGCTTTACTAAATGAAGTAATTAACTTATAGATTGTTGCATGCACAATATATCACTCCTTATCATGCTTTTACCCCCCCCCCACCACCACCACAATCACCTGATTGTGGTGAATAAACTGTGACGGCATATCTATAACATTCAACCTGATTATTAAATATCCCTAATATAGATTTAGTTATAATTTAACATTATGGTGGAACTTCCACCGACTCTTTTTAGTTATATCTATAACAGTGTTATTAAAAAGATTATTATGCAGAGAAAACCATTTGTGGAATATACATTTGTTCCCCTAACTCAAATATAAATGACTAGCAATCAAGAATAAATCAAATAATTTAGTCAAACAAAATCTTATACATTTTCCTAAAAATTTACTAGTAATATATATATATATATATATATATATATATATATATATATATATATATATATATATATATGTGTGTGTGTGTGTGTGTGTGTGTGTGTGTATACGTTACGTTTATATATATATATATATATATATATATATATATATATTTGTAATTACAAATATTTCAACTTACCCGTCATCCCATACACGGATTCTTCTCTCCTATCTGTTTCGCGGCATCAACACGTCAGCATCTTCAGATGTGTTTGTGTATGTATGTGTTCTGGAGTGTTTTTATGTAAAAAATTACTTTGATGAAGCAGTATCGGATCAACCCTGAAGATGCTGCGAAACCGGTAGGAGAGAAGAATCCGCGTATGGGATGATGGGTAAATTGAAATATTTGTAATTGTATAAAGATAAAAATGGAAATAAAGAAGCTGATATATATATATACATTTAATTGAAAGAGTGACATGAGCAGATTGAAAAAGATAGAATAAAAATCGGTTAAAAATATATTAAAAAGACAAATATTCTATTGATTGATTATATATATATATATATATATATATATATATATATATATATATATATATATATATATATATAAAGCAGAATAATAATAAAGATTTAAAGATTGAGGGGGGGTTAAATGCGAAAAATTGTCTTAAAAAATATCAAAGTCTCCTCAGCACTAAACCAACAGTTTGTTCAAATTGAAAATATAAGGTGTAATAAAAGAGACCCGAAACCCTGGAATACTCTCATAGCGTCAGGGTCGGAAGTGTACAAGATTTGTTTATGAGAGACCTTATAAGAAAGAAAAAATAGTGAGATCTAAAACAAAACTAGATGAAGAAAATTGTTGATCCTGCTGGGCAATTCGGGTCTGACATACTTATATTCACTATGAGTGAGCCCCTGAGGGAATAAAGAAGAAAAAAAGAAAAATATAATAGGTAGATATTAAAATAAAGGAATACTATAACAAGACATGTTAAATGACAATAAATTATTAAAGTAAGAAAGTTAAAATATGTATCAATTGCAGCTGTAGAAAAGATATGCAACACAATTAATTTTATTGCAATGTCTGCGACATTTCAAGGCAACACACTAAATATAAGTATATTGCTTCTTTTAATAGTTAATCTTCCTTTTAATGGTTAAGTTATTCTGTAACCAAACATTTCTCTTATATCCCACGTAAACTGAACGTATTTATGTTAAGAGTGTGACCAGTAAGGATCGATGTTTCTAGTGGCCAATGGAAAGTGAAGTTTAGGTAAATGTTACTTTTAAATTATTGACTATATTTTTATTTCTATGCCTGTAAATCTATTTCACAATATAAATCAATTGTTTTAAAACATGAATCATTCAGTACAATCTCAAGTAATAATGATGGACTAACTCAACACAATTCATAGCTAAACATGTTCTTACATCAACAAATTGTAGACTATTGTAATAAGTGCAATTGTATAAGTTACTTGCCCTCTCTCCTTCCCCCAACTATAAAACTTCTTTTATTATAAACAACCTTTGAAAAATCTACATCAGTTGTAACGATAAATTTGATTATATCTATAATAAGGTAATTATAAAAATTACCATATATTTTTCATTTAACAATCCTTTTAGTTCATCACAGATTATCAGTTTCGGCGAGCCGCCATCATCAGATTTGTGGTGATGTAAAATTTTTAAGAAACACAATCGAGAGAGCCAAATTTGTCTTCTTTGTTTTTCTTTTCAAAGTTAATATGGCGTAAAATATGTTTTTACTTGTCATAGTTAAGTAAACACGCAACACACAACGATAAAAGAAAATACATACACATTTCAATAAAACAAAGCATACTCTGGCGAGTCCAGATTAATTCATTGGACACTTCTTTACAGAGTTAAAGTTCTATAATATTAGCAAAATTTTGTTCCATTTTGTAACAAAATGACAACTTTGTTTGCCCAAAATCAAACTCCAAAAGACTACCTCTTCTTAATGTCCGACCAAGCAAACTTCCATCTGAAATGCTTTGTAATTAAGTAAAATTTTAGATATTGAAATAATATCAATCCCAAGCGGCTTCCACAACCCGCTTCAATCTGAAAAAGTTGTGGTGGGTGGCATAAAGCTCAAATAGGATAATAGAACCTTATTTCTTCGTGGGCGCCCAGCAAACGAAATAAAACAAATCGTTTCAACAGTTTTTGATACATACTTTTATGTATGTTTAGGTAATACGATAATCTAGGAACTTCAAATGCGTAACAACGATCTGGACTATAAATTATAAAGTACAACATTTATACATTCATACGCTCATTATTTCAATTTAAACGTTCATCTGTTTTCAATAATGACCAAATATGTATAATCTCAATGTTTTATGTTTTAATATATAAAATAAAGCACAACTTCTCCTATCGATTTAATATTTATAATCTTTAATTAAACCTTACACCTCCAGCCCATTACAGCAAAGGTGTCTGGTATGTTTTACACTGCGCGAAGACACTGTGCAGTAAACTTGTTTTAATTCAGTTGAACTAACATCTAGGTTTAATTAAATTGTTAATTATAAATTAGCTTACTTGTTGATATTAAATTAGTAAACAAAAACAGGAGCTCAGGAGCTCATTGTGATAAATAATAGTTTAAGTTTAAATTACGTATGAATGTATAAAATACGATAAATATAGGTGTTTATTCATTCGTAAATGTGAGACACCATTGCACATAATGGTAGTGTGGGATTAAAGTTATAGTAAAAATGAACATAAAATGTGTCCATGTAAAAATTAAAACCTACAAACGTGGGAGAAAACGTCAGCAGATATTACTATCGAATGTTAAAAAGTAAAAAAACATTATTAAAATTAAATTTATGTTCTAAGGTTAAGAAAACCTTTTGATATTTTCTTTTATTTTCCTCTAAAAATATAGTAAATTATTATGGAAGCGAAACAACTTTTCAATGAATATCATATTTTTATTGATTAGTTTAAGGCTAAATAAATTGTATTTTCAATTATATAACATATTACAAGTTATATAATATTTTAGAATATGGAATTTTATTTCTATGTTTTTCAACGTCACGATAAATAAAATATTTCAAGTTTTTAAGACGTACTGCCTGGCATCGTTCAAATATAGGTGCGTTACACTGATAAGAATTTGGTAGAAAAACTGAGAGATATTAACTCTGGATAGACATCACTATACTTATCATTGTTAATTATTTATTTAAGGATAAAATAAAGCAAAAGCTTAAAGTTTTAAATATTTTATTATTATAAATGAGCTACAATTGTTTCGCCTTGCGGCATCATCGGTCAACTGATAATTTACAGGTATAGACAACTATTTAAACATAAGTAACAGGAAACTGAAATACAATAGAGAAATCGGGAAAGGTAGGGGGATGACCTAGCAGGTAGATAAAGGTTAATGAACTATGTTACGGATGGGTTTTAGAAGAGGTGACGAATTTAATACAATTTGGTCATTTAAGTTGAGAATAGGCCTAAGTGAAATAGATCTATTTATTTCTAAACATTCTAAATTATTTAATCTATTGCTTTTATTTTCTATATGTAAGAGTTTAACATTCAATTTCGGATCAAAACTATGACCCGAGTCCAAAAGGTGGTTAGCAAAGTTAGAGTTTCTATAGCCATGTTCCAGCTATTTACATGTTCTTTAATTCTAACTTTTATAGATCTACCTGATTGACCTATGTGCTCAGAGTCACAATCTTGACAAGATATTTTATAAACTCCACTATTTTCTAACATTTCTTTTTATCTTTATCATTGACCAACATTTTCCCTAGATTTTTTGTACAATAAAAGGCAACTTTACGATTACATTTAGTTCAAATAAGGTTACTGATTTTATAACAAGTTCTGTTGAAATAAGATAATTTACAATATCTAACTATTTCAATGATCTCGTTATGGGAAGAGTAGACTAAATTTTCAGCTGATAAACGTATGAAGTATGATCATGATGAACTCTATCTACACTACTTTAAAATAGGAACCTAATATTAGCTGCAACATTTGTATGAAACATTGTAACAAGATTATGGTATCAACCATATGTACAATCACAATTTTAACCTCAATACTAAAATACTCCACTTTTCTTTTTTCAGTAAATAATATAATAATCATAGAGACAGTTAATGGTACCATTATTAAAAAATACGATTATTAAAATTAATTTAGTGCACCATATTAGTTCAAGTTTTGTAGAAATAAAATTATCTATGGACAAAATAAAATTCCTCTTTCCATGATTATTACAACTATTTACATCTCTACAGAATAAATCTGACTTCTCCGTATAGTGCATTAAGGAATAATCCAAGAACCAGAATGTGGAATACCCCTACTACTATCAATTTGTATTTGTCCTCTCCTTCTAGCGGTACAACCTTTAGTAGGTCTAGCCTTCTTACAAGAATATCCCTCATTTCTTTCTATTTTGGTTAGCGCTTCTCTATCCTCTGACGTTTATCACACATACTTCTTCCTTCGCTTTCTAAGAGAATTTCTTTAGGCGTCTTATAACTTTTCTCCTGTTTCCTTGTTTGCCAACATAAATCTTCTGTACAGTGTTTCCTTTCTCCATTCGTTCTAGATGACCTAGCCATCTGAATTTCTTAAAATATATTGTACAAGCAATTTACGTAAAGTTATACTACTGTAACAATAAGTTTATGTTACAGAATAAGAGTTAATCAGTTCGTTTAAAGTAAAATAGTTGAATATAATGGCTTTAAATTAGAATTAAAATCGAATAGTTTGTTAAAACAAGATTAAAAATAATATTTAAAAGTAATCAGATTACATAAAGAATTAAGTAAAATGCGTTAAAAACGTATTATTAAACTTGTAGATACATTTCATTCTCTAGGCAGATTTATTGGATTATTTCTTTTATATGAGATATTCTAATAATTAGGAATAAACTTTACATGGAGTTGTTATGGAAATAATATTATATTATTCAAAGAACAAATTACACTTACAGTTCATAAATGCAATGGAAAAATATGTACATATTTGTAAAAAGTGCGAATATTCAATGCAGTAATTACACTTGTGGTTTTTGAGTTTACATTAAATAACATATTCAATTTTGAAAACATTTGAAATAGTTCAACGAGAGCTTGTTATATGTTGCTGTAATCTGCAAATCACATAAAATATCTGTAAAATATACTATTGAGATCCGTCAATGACATACTTTACTTGAAAAGCATAACACACTTTTAAGGATGTGTAGACGTTTTAGTTTGAGCAATCGAAAATATATTTTATTAAAGATCGGCTTCTTTTAACATAAAATGATACAATCTTTCAAAAATTTACTCGTATTATATTTTACATTAGTACATTGTGTAGTCGTATTTTTTAATCTGGTCCGCATACAACTGTGATTGACCACCACCATAACTTTAGAGAATAGAAGGTAGGGGATAACTTCCATTTTGAATGTAAATATATCATCTGACACATCCCTTATATATTTCTGCATAATTGATGGCTTTATGATTGTAACATGTGGTTCCAACCAGCAGATATTCAATGCCAATGTAAATTTAATTTATAATACAAGCAGAGGGCTGTAAGCCTAGCCATATTTAAACAGTTGTATGGTATTTAACTTCTTGTTTTACATGACTAGTATATTGTTTTTAAAATGAGTATATCAGTTTTCTGTCTTAAGAAGAAATTACCTGAATGGTTTTATGATTCTTAATACGGAATTGCAAGACAAAACTAACAGAACAAAATTATACCACATGTATTCAACTATTTATGATATGTAACGCTTGTTACACAGAGACAATTAAAGTACTGGTTTCCTAATAATACATCGAACTGTACCTTTCCGTTTGAAATATGTAAAGAATCATTAAGAAAAATTTCACAATTTTTATGTTGGGTTTTTAATGTCCAATTAGTATCAAATATTCAACCCAAATAAGAAACATCATGATTAATCAAAACTATTGTGTAAACTTTGTGAAACAAATCAATCACGAAGAATGTGGTTAGAACTCTACTAACATTAGTTTAACACTTCAAGTAACGCTAGTAAAATTGTGCGATATAAACATTATTATATAATATTTTAATATCAAACCTAAATACTAATGTTGTGTCTACCAACAGAACAGGTGAACCAACAGAACATCTTAACTTTTTTATAGAGGGTATCAAACTAGTTCATGCTTTACTAATTTAACATTTATGAAAATTGGTTATATTAACAGTGATAGTCTGGTACATAACCTTTATGTTAGACGGTGTGAATTTATTCAATATTTCCCATTATAAAGCAGGTTGAAGTGATCCATATAAAAAAAACTATTAAAGCTAAAAATGATACATTAAAAAAATAATAATAATATTTATTATTATATGTAATAACAATTTAAGTTGTGGGTAATTAAATGTATATAAATTTAACAACATTATAGCCTATTTAGTTCGCAAAGAAATATTAGATTTAAAAGATATTGACGTTCCTATATAAAATTTAATGAATTTTGGTAGAGTTAATAATAATACCGTGCAACACAATCCCGTGTTATCGCCAGGTGGAATGGAATAATCCATTAATAATAACGATGATCTATGATGACAAGTATCTATCCATTACATTGAGCAAGCTGAGTGATTAGCAAGAATCGAAAAAAATAAAGCTGTCTCAGTGACTGTAAAAATAAATTGATCAAACATTATAATATATAGTATATGTTTAATCTCTAATGTTAAAAATCAAAACAAATCTTTTACGGGCTAAGAAACATGACAATCTAATAAATTGAATCATAGTCTACAAAATTAGGAATTAAATATTAAATTTTCTACCTAATGAATATGCAATAATACAATACTACATTTACTTGTAAGAGAAACTTACCGTAACGTTAAACTACTTGGAGAATAATTATAATTTTACAGGTTTTTTAGAACCAGTTTAAAGTTTATGTATTTTTCGTGATATCAACGTATTGTGTGTACGCACTAAACATATATTGTGTTCGTCCTATTAAACACTTTGTTTCAATAACTAAAACTCCATCACCATTACATTAAGACAACTTTAAGATATAATGTTATTTTATTTTTCATTTTTTATCCCACTTTCATTTTTATTAACTTCATTAACAATTTATTTACACAATATATTGTTCTGTAGTTGTTTCTTGATGGTCGTGTAATGTAATATAAGCATGAAACAACCAATATTGATGAACAACTAACGGTCCATCGCTTATATTATTGTGAAGAAATCTTAAAGCACTTATGTGAACCTTAAATCAATTTCGATATTTCAAAGCAATCTTTTATACTATTATTAAACTAAAACGACTGTAATGTATAGCGAACAGTAGATGTCTGAAGTTATTGCACGAAGAGCGAAATGGACACTATGCACATAGAAATAGATAGATCCAGTCAAGAAGACACATTTAACTTTTCACAAACTTTACAATCCTTAAATTAGTGATTGAAAAACGACATTTGGAAGAAACAACACATGTCTTGAAACAATGGTTTGTCGTTAGAGTTCAAAACCTTAACTGCGGCATATTATCACTTGTTTCTACATGGACTATATCCATGATGATAAAAAGCCAAACATGGCGTTACCCGTCGATTATATAACATTCAAACAATGGTTATTTTATTATAACCAGTGAGTTTATGTTTCGTCCGGTAATATTTATTAAGCAGCTATTCATTTTTTAAAAATAAATTTTATTCAAACAGTATTGTTTCAAATATATTGTCATTTTTCACAACGTTCTAATACAAAAGTTACATTTTAGGGTTTCCACTGAATGCAATTGTGTTAAATAAATTTATATAAAGTGTTACTCATGTATATATATCCAAACTAAATTTCTTTAATAATAACTATGAATTTGCATTCTTAATTTAATGGAAAGTGGTATAACAAGAAAATATTATTTCTATTCCTACAGCCTTTCTTAAAGTATAACATTTATTGTTTATTTAGTGTTTTTATTGAGGTATATAACAAAAATTAAACAATTTATAATTTACTTTTAAAATGTCCCTTTTTCAATAACAAAAACACATTTACGGTCTCATATTTTTTTAACTACTGTCATTTGTTAATAAACCCTACTTATAAAGCTTTAAAGAAGTACTTTGATAAGCAAGCTGTCTATTTTCTTGTTGTTTGTATTGTTTCGATTTCTTCTCTGCCCTTCTCAGAATTACTGTATTTTATGTTGTTGTTTTTTTTATTTAATAAATCCTAAAATAATATTTGCAAAACAGCTATTTTTTGTGATAACCAATTCTGTTAACTTCAATTACCAAAACCAAATCTATCCAAATTATTTGAGTGAAAGTTTAGAGAGCAAGTACACTACAATTTTGAAAATAAGGCAGGAGGAAAGTATAAAGAGATTAAATAAGTAGACTTAGTAAGGAAAATACAAGAGATACAATGAAAACATAAATCGCCCAATCTGTAAAACTAGTAAAAATGAGTTCTCTTGTAAGTATCAATCTTATCCCACCTCGACTGAAAATATTATTTTGTGTTATGAGTGAGACAGTATATTCAACGAGCCATGATATTTAAGTTTATGGGAATATTAACACATCGTCTCAGTAAATAACATACTCCAGATAAATATTATTGTTGTCATTAGTTATATAAATTTTTTAAATAACATTTTCGACTTGAAATTTATTCTATTAAGGATAATCATGTCAAGTCGGCAACTTAGGTGCTACTTAGAATGTATGAGGTAAATCAGAATAAAGGATATATTGCTGTTAAAAATTAAGTATGTTTGAACAAATTTCGGTTCCTAATGTTACAAATATCTATAATAACAAAGACATATTTTGTATCAATTTAAATATACTATCTACTTTATCTTAAATATTGTGTAGTATGCACAAATAATGTCCATTGTAAGTATGAAATATAATCATACTTTTTTTCAAGTATGTACTTTTTTTATCATACTTTTTTTTTCAAAAAGTTGTACTCGTTTTCTAAGATGGTTTACGTTTGTAAATTCTAAATTGACTCAAATAGGCTATCCTACCACTTACCATAAAGTCACACGCTTGCCAGAATACGTGATACGATCTGACAACCTAATGTTAATATCAAACTTAACAGGAGAGTTATTAGAGGTGGATCTGTAGTGTAGGCCAAATAGTGTCCAATCTCATATTCGTCCCCATAACAATTAATAATTTATATGTCTAACCTTTAACTACCTATTGGGGCAGGCAATACAAATTTTATATATTAATCTAATTTAAAATTAAAATAGTATATAATATATTAAAATTAGAAACATGAATAATACTTGAAAACGCCTTTGTTAGTATTGATGTGCTATATATCAGCACATTTTCGTAACTAGCTTTGTTTACAACCAATCAAGCTTTAAATTAAATCCGTTTAACCATTCTCAAGAGATTTTGTCTATTGTTATGAGCGAAGACAAACGTATCTGATTACAAATGCATTCGACGAGAATACTTCTTTTATTGTTTATTTTATATTTTTAAGAACATTAAATCGTATTGCATAGGGTTTTGTGAACAGGGACGGAGAGCGTGTTCAATACATAAAGTATGACGATAGAATCAAGAAGGGGATGACATATTTATTTTAGAATAATCGTCTAATTGTCCAAGAGGGTGAATTTTTCATGTTTCTTTTTTTACTTTTCGGGAATATTTTACAACATAAACATTTAAGTAACATTAAAGAAAGTAAAATTGTTATTTTCGTTTTACTTCCATAGTTTGTTATGGATGATAATTACAACTTTGCTAACTATATCTGGTATTTACACGTAAATTAATTATTTAAAATTTAAGTCAATGATAGTTAAACCGTTTATAAATATGGTACAAACTAATGTTTTAAAATATTTGTTTTGTTAAGTATATTACAATACAAGTTCTTTAAAGCGTATTAATTACATTTTATTGTTTGCAAGTAAAATGTTTTTTAACTCCGAATAGGGTTTTAAATCTAACTGTATCATACGTTATAAAATATGTATACTTAAATAAATAAATTATTGAACTAACAAAACAAGGTAACAATATAAAATTATTTCAGTAATGTAATAGGACATTCAGTGGCAATGTTTTAATAATACGTTAATCCGGTTTGAACATTGAACATTCTACTTAATCTGGTTAAAATACTTTCTAATGGTTCAAAATATGGCCATAGGTAAACAGATAAACTGACCGATGAACTGTAAATGTCGGGTTTCAAGATGTAATACTCGACAATCTGGGGAAACAATACACTATTTTTTGTGTCATGAAAGTTTAAAGAGTACACTTTCCACCTTACGTCAGTTGACAATGTTTAATTCTACCCGCTTTACCTTCCTGGACATTTAATTCTTTACCGTTTTTAAATTATAGATGCATATAATGTTTGTATTGGATATGATTATTCAGATATCTTTATTTTGGGACATATAAAGGCCACAAATGTTATGAGATTGGTATAAAAATAAATTTTGTATATTTTGGATGAATCATTAGCTTAGAAACCCTTCTGAGCACAAAACTTTATTTAAGAACTATTGCTTACCAGTCGATGTCGTTTATATAGCTGCCGTGTAGTGTAATGTATCACATTGCATGGAGGAATGGATAGTTAAATATTTGTTAATACTGCCATAAATTCAAAAAATATATTCAATTTCTAAAAGTCTAATATAACACTTGGTTCAAATGAAGCACCAGAGGATTTACTAGACGCCATCTCAACAAAAATGTGTAGTAGAGAGTCATCAATAAAAAAAAACGCGAAGAGAAACCATGGACACCGTGTTAGAAGATCGAATAATCAATATAATTCAAAATGTTTGTCAACAAACATTGTTGAAATGTGGCTGATTGGAGGGTTTAAAGTACGACGTATTTGTGAATTAGATGATTTTTTTTCCAGTGATTATTATAAACCTAAATTAAAAAAAAAAAGGTTGAGGACGACAAAGGACCAGAGTTATGCGTAGTTAGTTATATGGAGGGTTCAGGGGTTTACGATAGTTCACCAAATACAGAGTAAGTAGTGAACAAAGTGCCAAAACAATCTGGGCGATAGTACTTTCGAAATAAAAAGTTTGTTTGCAATAGTTTTTTTTTATAACGTGTATAGAGATAGCTGATCTAAATTACTAGACAAATATTAAAACAATAATCAGGAAAAGGCCTATATAATTAGTAAACTATGCCATAAGTGATCATAATCGGTGCTCATTTTTAATGCTAGTTAGTTATTAAAGGTCTCAAATTCCTGACGACTCCAATTGTTGTATTTTGTAATATGGATGATAATTATATATATATATATATATATATATATATATATATATATATATATATATATATATATATAATGTCAAACAAATAAAATCACTTCAAATTATTTATTACACTGGCAATCAAAGAAAAATTTTACTCTGGAGAAATCCATTCAATGTTAAGTTATAATTTCAATCTTGCTTGTTTATTCAAGATGAGATCTATGTTTCACCCTCAACGAGCTATTGAAAGGTTATAAATAGCTGTGTATATTAGTCATCCAGATGTAAAGATAAATATACTGTTTGATAATTTGTATAATCACTTTTCATTTTTTAGAGTTTCAGAAAATAATTTGTGTAATTAATGTAATTTATTCTTTAAATTGTTTTGTTATTTATAATATCATTTAAATATATTTCTGCACTTTGAAATACATCTGTTTTTATGTACCTATTCATACAATGATTTAAGTGGTAAAAATGATTTCATACTTTTATTGTAATCGAATACCTTTTAACAAGTATAAATATTTGTAGGAGGGAATTGAAAAAATTCAAATACAAAGTTTGTTTAATTGTACAGAAGTTTTACCAAAAATAAACTATAGTTCTAGATTATCTGTTTGATTAAAAATCAGTATGTCCTGATGACATTTTTAATAATCTATTTTAATGAAAATTTTAATCAACCTAAGTTTTTATTAAATACTTTTAATTCCTCTTCGTCCAGTTTTCATACAATTTATCGTTTCGTATGATATGCCCCTTTAAAATGGTGAAAAAGTTATATATATATATATATATATATATATATATATATATATATATATATATATATATATATATATATATATATATATATATATATATATATATATATATATATTATACTACTATTACAGTTACTCACATATGCTCATCACCCGTACCACCACTAATATTTTTTCGGATTAAAATACCAAGTGAATATACGAAAAAAGTGTTTGTATAATATACTAAGTGTTTCAGTATATTGAAGAAAGTGAAAGAATTTCTGAATAAATTCTAACGGTGAAAATAATGAAAAACGTTTATAAGGACATAGGTCATGAAGATAATTGTTTACCTGGGGCTTTACAAAATAAACATGTATACCCAAACTGAATTTATAGTTCAGTCCTTTATCTGCTACCTTGTCATATTATTATCTGACACAACTAACATTGAAATTGTTAATTCTGACAATGTTGACACTTTCTTTCTTTTGTAGAGAGTTATTACTAACCTACTTACATTGGTGAATATCAATTTATTTAAAAAAAAAGTGTCAAAAAAAAGTGAATATCAATAATTCTATTAACGAATAAGGAAATTATCTATTCGCTTATACTGTAGGAAAACTTATGAAAATCTGTACTTTGTATGACATTTAAACACCTAAAAGTGTAGTCATTTTTGTAAAACAAATTTTAATTTTAACAAAAAAGTTCAAAATATTCACGTTTTTCATGTTTGCGGGCTTGTAAATAATTCATATCCGCAATTTCAAAAAACTTTGTTGGCTCTGCCTTACGATTAATTTAATATCTTTTATGAAAATGGGGTAAATTTTAAATGGGTCTACGAGAAAAATGAAGTGAGAAAATAACATTTATTATTTAAAAACGGGAAAAAATTATATCTCTTAACGAAAAGAGATGGGATAGGCTTTCTAAGGGCACTGTTATTGCAAATATAGTGCACTTTTTTTTGGCACATTATTTAATATTAATCTCGTATAGATACTTGTTTAGATAGATGTGTGTATGGCATTATTCAATTCATAAATAGACTATAAATACATTCGTTCAGAAATAACTAGATTACAATTTGCAGCACACATAAAACTTTCTAAAGCAGGGATTCTAAGCAAATTATAAACTGATTAATACATACGCAATGTGAGGATTTCCATTTTATATGTATATCTGTCTTCATAGTAACATAATATACGTATATCTTATTAGCTTGATATTTAATAAAAACATATATAAAATAATTCGTTACTTCTTAGTAACACACTATGAGATAGTCTATTTATAACATAATTAATATATCCACTATTTTTTACATTAAAATAGTCTGGTTTATTTCACAATGCACGAAAGCACCGTGAAATAAACATGTTTTAATATAGTTGAACTAACGCTTAGGATTTAATTATATTGTAATTTTTAGCTTAATTATTGATATTAATTACTGAATAAAAGAAATAACTAATGTTTTGAAAATGTAAGTATGCCAATGTATATACGTATATATATATATATATATATATATATATATATATATATATATATATATATAGAGAGAGAGAGAGAGAGAGAGAGAGAGAGAGAGAGAGAGAGAGAGAGAGAGAGAGAAAGTGTGCTGGTTTGAATTTTGAACAACAATATAACACAATACAATGAACGATATTTTGAAGGTGAAAGTAGGAGTATTGTATTCCTTTATGTACGCATGTCAATTATATATATAGACACACGGTTTTGCTTACCGGTACTTAGTTTCCCACACTTCAGGGGGTAATTCCTTGAGTCAAAATAAAGAAAAACTTTTCTATCAATATATGTCGAAAAATTGATTTTTTTTTTATATCCTAACTTTGGAAAGAGATAATTGATTTCATAATTAGTATAGATATTTGTTATATTACGTTTTTTAAAACTTGATTTCGTATATTTTCAAAATAACATGTTTATTGTTGACTATGTGGAAACACGTTTTCTATTTTAATTTAAAGACAAGCACGTTTTTTTCTGTAGGCCATAGGATAAGAGAGTTGTTGATAAAACACTAAGAACATAATTTCTTATCAATGTCTACAACATTCAGAACTTTATTAGCCTGTATTTCTTATTGTTATTGTATTTAATACATGTTCAACTTTATAATTAAAGAAATACGTATTTTTATCTCATTTACTTCAAATTGAAGAACATTTAATATTTATTTGTAACTTGATAAAATGTCTAAAATACAGCTGATCTTTCTAAATTATTTTTAGGAAAGTAAGCCTTAAATATAGTGGTTAAAACTACAATAACAAAGAAAATGTAATTCTGAAAAAAAAAATTAATCATTACAAGCAAACAAATTTACTCATTTATTGTGAAAATATTTGTACTACAATTGATAATTGCACTCTATTAAACAAGTCATTCTCATTTATTCTTTACTACATTTTAGGAAAAAAAAAAAAGTTAAATGTAAATTCATAACACTTATAACATACTCTAAGACGCTAAAACCCGTCAAGAGCCATAGGTCTGCCATAGGCTTTTCAATCAAGTAAATTGTTATTATTATATCAAAATTTCCGTTGCCGTTCTTCTTTCCTTTTCAACCAGAGATCGCTACTTTCCAGTTTTATTCACACGAAGTTGTGTGAACTCAGGCCAACACGAAGATTAAACTCGGAACCAGTCACAAGTGAAAATATTTTTTTTATTTTAGGTAAATCGTAAATTTATTTGTAATGAGATGTCTAACAATGTTCGAAGGAAATATAATATATTTTTAATATATGTAGAAAAATATTTTTATATTAAACAAACAAATGAAATAAATATTTATGATTTTATTAAAATCAGAGGTTTGGCAAAATGCTATTATGCACTCGTCTTAAGGGGATTTATGAGTCGGACTCTCCGAATGGCCTACCGACTAAAACCTTCCTATTTCCCAGGCATTATTCCACTCCGGTACCGCTCTCGCATTTCATCAGAGTGGTGCCTACTTTGGTCCTGTTTAGGTCTCCTCTTCTGCTATTGTTATGGTTCTAGCCAACCTTCCTCCTTCTTACATCGCAATACAGCCTCGTTATACTTTGATATTGCTTTCCATTTCTCTCTGGATGTTAACATCATCTGCATAATGGACTCGGTTGTTAAGTCTCCTAACTTGTTCTTGATAATCTCTCCTCTGTTGAGAAAAACGCTCACAATCAAAAAGCGTATGTTTCACGTCATCTCTGGCGTCTCTACACCTTATGCAGCTAGCTGATGTAACCTTCCCCATCTTTTCCAGGTACGAGCGAAAGTATCCGTGACCCGTCAGAAACTGAGTGGTGAAAAAATTCACTTCCCCATGTCTTCGATTTAACCACTCTTTGACATCTTTTATAAGGGTTGCTGTCCACCGTCCTCGTGATTCCCTGTCCCAGCGGTGCTGCCACATGGTCAAAGTGTTCTCCCTTGCTCTTGTGCGAGCCTCGTACTTCGCTGTGATCCCTACTCGGATGCGTAGGGAAGAGAGTATCCACATTTTTTTTGCTTGTAGCTAGGCTCATTGTATTATTAGCACTTGCGCCGCCGAGCTTACGGGTCACTATCCGGTATCCCATTCCCCAAGGGTCTTCAACGTAAATCGTATTTGATTAAATTCTTACTTTTAAAGATGACAGTTAAGTTTTAATATTTTATTATTGTTTTCTGGGTAACATTTTAACATAGTTTGATCAAAATCGTCGGAGCTAATTTTGAGATAGTCATAATTATATATTTTTTCTTATAGTTGCTACACTTAATATTTGGTACTGCCAAAATATGCCAAAATTAATTTTCTATTCAGCATTAGATATTGGGTGTTCAAATAGTATATCACGCCCTTTCGTTCCGTTTTGGTATACAGTACTGTAATTTTGTAATTTATAAAACGTGCATTTTCAGTAGCGTAGTATGGAAGTTGCACAATTAGACTATAATCATATTATATCTTGTTATGTGACATGTATTCCAATAATTTATTTTGTTTAAAAAATACTAAATGGTATGGTATGCAATCACATATTGCTCCCGTGATTTAAAGGATGTCAACATTTTCCTTCCTTATTCACTTGGGATTGAGTATTTAAATGCAATCAGCTAATTTTAAAAAATACCAGCTGTTCATAATATTACACATTATTTCACTTTCGTTTAAAAATTTCAAAAGGAAAAATACGATCCGGAGACTGAACCTCAGCCACAGCACAGCTCATCGGCATCGTCAGATCGTCCTAGCTATGACCCTTATGCCCCTTCGAATCGCTCTCGTTGACTCCTCAACAGAGACTGACGAAGACGAGGATGAATCGTAAGTTAAAATAATAATTAATACACCATATTAGTTATCTCCGCTTAGTTTTGACACACCCTGTTGTAATACTAAGTACCAGATTTATTACTGTGTATTGTTTAGTATTTACAGTACGATTTTTGAAATACCCTATACTTATTTAGTTGGTCAAAGAGCAATATATACATCTCTTGGAATGTGCATAAAGTTCAAGGCCCTATATGGTGATGACCAAGAGTTGCAATGTACATAATTTTCAAGGTCTTATAAGATTACCAAGAGTTGCATTTCAGCAGAATTTGCATCTCTGCAAAGGTGCATAATGTTCAATGTCTGGGAAAACAGAGGTCATGACATTTTCAAGAATCGTGTTGCGTACGTTACACCGCACATCCGCTAGTATAAATGCCCCCCTTTTGTTTTCAAAGGTCAGTTCAGTTTCAAGTGTGGTCTGAGTCTTTGTAAGTATAACAATTATTCATATTTCTATTTATTTATTATATTTGATATCAAGTTTGTTATTATTTATTTGTATTAACAAATTTTTTTTATCGATAACTTATAATGGAACCTATTAACCGTATAAACACAACGACATCTTATATTCGAATTTCCGACTTACAGGTACTAAAACTCTTTTCAAATTGAATACCCCTCCTGAACTTGTTAATGCTGTAGATTGGTGAATAAACATAGGTCCGAAAATGTTTTCCTGTCTATCCGCCATTTTATTTGTTTTACAAAAAACATAACTTTGAAAATAGTTAAAATATTGAGTTCAGATTTGGTACACGCTATCTTTATGCTACGGTTAACAAGCGTACCAAAAACAAATACATTATTTTGTGTATTTTCAAAATGGCCATTTGAAATATTCAATTGGAATTTCTCAATTAAAAAAAATTACAAACAAAACATTTTTTTCTTCAGTACGCCAAAAGGATAAACGAGTTTTCAACAACAAATTTAATTTCCTCGTATTTCAACTTGATTTTGTATTTTACAAATAACTCACAAACCGCCATATTTTGGAAAGATACGTTTTGTTCGTTTAGAGGCTAAATTTAATCAAAACAGTTACAAACGATTATGATAAAAAATTGAATTTTTTTTTTCTTATAGCATCTACCCCAAACTTACCCATCTAAAAATAATAATAATAAGTCCAATCGTGACCAAAATGTACCCACAAAACAAATATTATTAACATCGGTTGATGCATTAAAATGTAGAGCAGCACTGATCAAACATCATTAAAAAAAAAAAAATTTTGAACTTTAGAAAACCTCAAAACCGATATATTCTCAAATTATTTAGCTGTTGTCATAAAGTAGTCCTACAGATTTTATCGAATTTATGTCCGTATATCTAAACAGACCTTAAAGAGTTTTTACAAACCTCGACTTTCAAATCTTCTAAAATAAAATAAAACACGATTAAAAAAAAATTTCGTTTTCATTATACTGCACCGAAAACAGCTGTTTTCTATAACAGCTGAGAGCAACGAAAGTGATCATTTCTCAATCTCAAATTTAGAGCAAGGGAAAAACGATCGTCTGACTTTCAATTCTTCTAATTTAGTTTCGTCTTTGCCACCAGGAGCACTAATGTTTCTTGCAAATGCATTTGTGCTTTTGAAATCAGCTGATCTTAAATACTTAACAATAGAACTAACTATCAAAACAAATAGACAAATTTTACTGTTGTAATTACGTGTTTGAAAATGAATGCTGCAAATGTTTCTAACATACCAGATAAGTTATTGAATAAAGCTTCCATATTACTAAACCTATCAGGGAAATCTCGAGATTGATATGAAGTTGTTTCACAGGTTTTCTAAACCTTGTAATTGCGTAACACTGCGGTCTTACGGGCCGAGTAGATACTTATATACGAGTATTGAAAAGTCTGCACTTGCTTCGCTCGTGACAGTGTCTCGGACCTGCCGGTCCTCAAAGCTATTTATAGCTTGCAAGGCTTTCGTAACTATAAAAATGATTTTCAAAAACATTTTCACAATAACTTCGCTATTTGTCATCGGGGAGAGGTGTAATTGATACCATTCCATGCAGAATTGAAATCTACAAATTCTTATCAAATTTAGTGTGTTATAAGTCGAATAACACAAGAGATAGGACCAAAAATTTTAATTGTGGCCATTTTGACATATTTAAATCGATTTTTGAAATAATAAGTGGTTAGGTTGACTATTTTTATTTTAAGTCAGTCTTTGTCGAGGTGTTGAAGAGGACGGAACTAGGGTAAGTCTATATATTTACAAAAAATGGCTGTCTAGTAATTTCTTCTGTGAAAGAACGTGGCATCCTTCACAAAAGTAATTACATGCAGAGGCGTCTGTAGGGTGTTTTATAGGTTAGGTTAACTATTAACTTTAGTCAGTCTTCGTCGAGCTGGCGAGGAGGTCGGATCTAGGGTAAGTAACACATGACGTAGTATTGTGCTTTATAGGTTAGGTTAACTTTTAGTTTTAGTCAGTTTTGTTCGCGCTGGCGAGGAGGACGGATCTAGGGTAAGTAACATATGACTGGTCGTCCCGGCGAGAGGATCGGGAGGGTGAGTTGAGTTCCGAGAACGCCCCTAATACGCTGGTTATCACCGCCGAACAGAAAGACTATATTTGTCAATGCTTGTTATTTATCAGTTGCCCGATGATGCCGCAAGGCGAAAGAATTAATTGTAGCTCATTTATATTATTAAAATAATTTTGAAACTTTAGATTTATTGATTTATTTAATCCTGTTATGTAATAGTTTTGAATTCACCGTGTTAATCCATTCACTGACGTCTCGAATAAGCTTCTTTGTACATTTAACTGTCTCGGATCCATCCCGTCTTACTGTCATCTCTCAAGAGTCTTTCTTAATTTTAGCGTCCTTCCACTCTTTCCCTTGGGATGCTTGCTTGTCTTCAGATTTTTTCTTAACAAGAAGGTCGATGGGAGACGGGCGGTAGTAACCTAATTTAGGTAGTAACTGGAACAAATTTACGGAACTTATTTTTTGAAAATGTATTCAGAAGGCGCAGAGGCAATTAGCATATTTGGCTAAACTGTGAGGGAGACCGCAGGCCAAATCAAAGGCAAGAGTTTTGGCAAACGTCTGATGATATAGTAAATGGACTACTAAATCTACTAATGGACTAAAGTGAATCTACTAGGTTAGAATTATAAAGCTTAATTGCACAATAGACAAATAGTCGCGATACTCTAGGCAGGTTTTATATCTTTACCCGATCTACTTAATCTAATAAATCCTAAAAACGAATTGTTAATTGTTTCTAACAATGCTATAAAATTGTCATAGAAACGATTTATCATATCTCATCTTTTTATTGAAGCTGAAATACTCATTTTAATCCCTCTCTTAATTTTCAACTAATATAAAGCGATGCCCACCTGGAAGAATGTTTTCTTAATTGCAAGCGGCATCGCCAGTGTCGGAGCTGCTGCGTACTACGCCTATACAAGTTAGTAAAATTTTACATTTCAAAAATATCTATTTCTAACAAATTCAAAGTACAACACCTTGGGCTATATTAAAATCCAATTCATATTAATCTTTCAATTATCACGTCAGGTGTCAGACGATCTTATTATTAGTTCCTAACGAAGAAGAACTATAATATATATGTTGTAAAGTACTATTTTAAATCCTAATAAACGAATACATTTCAAGATAATATCGGTTTCTAGAGATGGTTTGGTAATAATATGCAATGTAACGAACAATTTTACTTCCTTTAATAGGCTACATTATATATTTGATCAACTTTAATTGTGCTATTTTTTATATCGTCAAACTACAACAATAAGTGGTTTGGTAGTACTAAATGCATTATATTTTTAATTACTGAGCGTACTTTCATTTGTTAAGCAACACTCGAAACAGTAAAGCCTTGGTAATTCTATAATAGAGTACAAAATTGTTTTGAAAATATTTTCAAATTGTAAATGATAATATATGTAAGTAAATACATTAGTAAATCATACTATTTACAACGGTTTTTCTAAATATATTTACCACAATATTTTTTCCTCATATAATAAAAGATTTATCACAAAATAAAATCTTTTCAACTAATCAATCATTTTAATATTTCTTCTTACCTGTATTTCCTACATGAATAAAAGATGCCCATTCTAAGCAGTACGGTGACCAAGAGTTATTAACAACATGTGAGATCGGTCAAGAACCGGATGAAATTGTTAACCATTGTGTACGTTTATTCATCTAGGTATTGTGCATTAATCTCCAACATATTTGACTGTACTTCTCTGATTTTTTGTTTTATATACAATAGAGTTTTATAAAACTGATTAACCATTAATATATATTTACTTATTTACTCTATTTTGAAATATTAAAATGAATAATTCAAAACAGTTAATTTTGAATAACTCGTTTTTTATGTTAATGTAATTACTGAGAGGTTTACACTTTAAAACGATTTCATATTATTTATTTCAGAGTACTGCAGCTCCGACACTCCAAATTCCAGTGATATGGAGCCGGAAGGTATGTTGATTCAAGAATAATTTGTTGCATTCATTGACCGAATAGATAAATAATTCTGTCTAAACAAGTCTTTTATCTTGTAACATAATGTGTATGATATCAAGTATTTGTGTGTGTGTGTGTGTGTGTGTGTTTGTGTATGTGTGTGTGTGTGTGTGTGTGTGTGTGTGTGTGTGTGTGTGTGTGTGTGTGTGTGTGTGTGTGTGTGTTGCAACGGTTTAATTGAACCGCCTGCAAGGAGCAATTTTGGAAAAGAGCTAAATTCCAAAATTTCAATTAAATCAAATAATAATTGTAGAAATGACAAAAACATTTCTAAAATATAAAATAACACATGTAAAGTTAAAGGGAATATGTAAGTTAGCCAAGCCAAGGTCACGCGCCTTGACAGGAAATATTTAGCGTTCCGGATTGAACAGGAATTCGTCCATATGTTTCTAATGCAAAAAACATCAAAATCCGAAAACTTAAATTAAAATGATATAATCGTGTAGAGCTAGGAAAACCTAATAATAAATAATAAGAGAATAAACTCGTCAAATTAATAATAAAAAAGTTATAGCCATAATAAAACGTCATAAAACATAAAAAACCCTTAAAATAAAGAAATTCCAAAATCTAATAATAACAACGCATAACCATAATATAAACTAGAAATAAATAAGACTCGAAATCAAAATTTAATAAAAGACCATAAAGTAATTAAATAATAAATAACCAAAAATGCAGAAAGTACCGTAACTTGTGAAACCCAGAAGCGAGGAAGAAGAGGAAAGCAGTTTTGGAACTTTCAGCATCAGAGGAACAACTTACAAAAAGAAGATTTTCAAAATTTCCAAAATTGGAAAAACTAAATTTTGAAAACTTACGAAATTTTCAAATCTCCGTAAAAGTAAAAATATACGTCGTATCGCTACAAATGAAGATGGAAAATCATCAGAGAAAGAAGGGCTTCAAAATGAAATCACCCAGAAGAAGATCGAGCGAAGCGAACGGGATATATGAAGAAAAGAAGAATTCGCAAGTAAAAAATTATAAATTTCAGGAATCAACTTGTCTTGAACGTCGTGCGCAGAGTAGGCAGTAGACGCATGGAGAGGGAAAGTTACCAACTTCAACACAAATCCACCATAAGAAATTAAACTAATTATAACAAATAATAATAGGAATAGATAATATAAAATGAAAAAAATAGACAAACAATAGAAGAATAAGCCAAGGAAAGTTCATCGTAGTGCAAAAAAATAAATAAAATTAATTAAATTGTGAAATAAAACAGTAACAATAATCAGTGAAGGTTGGCCACACTGAAAGGCCTAAAATTCGACGAGTTAACTTTCTTCAAGTTAATTCGACAGTCTCGTTTAGTACCAGCTCCAGGGAAGTCTTCTAATAGCAGCTCCAGGAAAGATCACCAACTTTACTCAAGTCTGAACAGGAAATCGTCGTGAAAAATATTGTCAACGCTCTGTACTTCGCCAGGTTAATAACGGTGCCTACAGAAAGGATCGGCCTTGCAGGAGACAACGTGACATCCTACAACAGCTTAGTAGAAGAGATCTTCACTACGGACTCCGGCAAACATTCTTCTAGAACTTGTCGTCATCAACAGATTCTTCGAGAACTGGACTTCGAGATATTCTAGACAACTCTCAGAAAACATCTCCAAGATCCTCTAACACTCTCAGAATCAGGACGAGCGGACTTGTGCACTCCACAAAACAAGGTACTGCATAAATGAAGCTTTTTTAATAAATAAAATATTTTTTAATAAACTTGAATTACGTCCAAAATTATTAAATTCAATAAAGTTAAATAATAACATTTTAAAGACAAAGTAAAGTCAAAATAAAGCCAATTTTAAATTCATTCAAATAAAGAGATATAAAATACAATAAAATTCGAGTCCAATAATAAAGCAAAAGTAACAGATTGAAAGGAATAAATAATAGGATTCATATTTATGTGTATTAGAATAAGAATATAAATTGTTAGTTTTAGTTATTGTTAAAATTGTTTAATATAGTAGATTGTCAGTTTGTTAAAAGAGAAAGCATTTAATATAAATTGTCAGAAAAGGCGACATTAATTGTTGTAAGAGATTCGAAAGAAATCCATTGTTTCTCAAAATAAAAATTAAATTGTAGACTCTTAAATAAATTTGTTAAATTTCACTGTTGAATATTTTAATTAAAACTAACCCATTCAAAGAAACTCATTACATTAGAAAGAAGAAAAAGTAAGTGCTCACCAGTATAAAGTTAAAAATTCAAAAAAGAGCAAATTTTGGTGTTAATGAATTAAAGAGCTCCAAAGGGCACACCCTTTGAAAAAGAGTCTGGAGTTTTAAGAAAGGTAAGCTAGTATAAGAAGTGAATATATTAATATAGTAAAATTTCCTGTGTTAGCATAAGTTGATTAAAATAAATTATTCTTGTGTGACATAAGAATCAAGAGCCTTATCAAAACTATTAAACTGCGAAGGAATCACTCTCTATATCGCGGTGTTTAGTGAGGGTAGGGTCTTGCGAGCGTCCCCGAGAAGGTCCGTCTGTCCCACTCCAAGCGAGGGGGGGGGGGTGCGTTGCAAGTGGCGCCCAACGTGGAAGGTCCGTCTGTCCCACTCTAAGAAACGGGGGGGGGGGTGCGTTGCAGTGTGCGTTGCAGTGTGTGTGTGTGTGTGTGTGTGTGTGTGTGTGTGTGTGTGTGTGTGTGTGTGTGTGTGTGTGTGTTGCAACGCACCCCCCCCGACAGACAGACACTCCACGGGGAAAAGCAACTCGCTGCAAGACCCTACCAACTACCACCCCGCGATCTACTTACTAATAAGAGAGTGATTCTTTCGCAGTTTAATAGTTTTGATAAGGCTCTTGATTCCTTATGTCACACAAGAATAATTTATTTTAATCAACTTATGCTAACACAGGAAATTTTACTATATTAATATATTCACTTCTTATACTAGCTTACCTTTCTTAAAACTCCAGACTCTTTTTCAAAGGGTGTGCCCTTTGGAGCTCTTTAATTCATTAACACCAAAATTTGCTCTGTTTTGAATTTTTAACTTTATACTTGGTGAGCACTTACTTTTTCTTCTTTCTAATGTAATGAGTTTCTTTGAATGGGTTAGATTTAATTAAAATATTCAACAATGAAATTTAACAAATTTATTTAAGAGTCTACAATTTAATTTTTATTTTGAGAAACAATGGATTTCTTTCGAATCTTTTACAACAATTAATGTCGCCTTTTCTGACAATTTATATTAAATGCTTTCTCTTTTAACAAACTGAAAATCTACTATATTAAACAATTTTAACAATAACTAAAACTAACAATTGATATTCTTATTCTAATACACATAAATATGAATCCTATTATTTATTCCTTTCCAATCTGTTACTTTTGCTTTATTATTGGACTCGAATTTTATTGTATTTTATATCTCTTTATTTGAATGAATTTAAAATTGGCTTTATTTTGACTTTACTTTGTCTTTAAAATGTTATTATTTAACTTTATTGAGTTTAATAATTTTGGACGTAATTCAAGTTTATTAAAAAATATTTTATTTATTAAAAAAGCTTGATTTATGCAGTACCTTGTTTTGTGGAGTGCACAAGTCCGCTCGTCCTGATTCTGAGAGTGTTTGGGGATCTTGGAGATGTTTTCTGAGAGTTGTCTAGAATATCTCGAAGTCCCGTTCTCGAAGAATCTGTTGATTACGACAAATTCTAGAAGAATGTTTGCCGGAGTCCGTAGTGAAGATCTCTTCTACTAAGCTGTTGTAGGATGTCACGTTGTCTCCTGCAAGGCCGATCCTTTCTGTAGGCACCGTTATTAACCTGGCGAAGTACAGAGCGTTGACAATATTTTCACGACGATTTCCTGTTCAGACTTGAGTAAAGTTGGTGATCTTTCCTGGAGCTGCTATTAGAAGACTTCCCTGGAGCTGGTACTAAACGAGACTGTCGAATTAACTTGAAGAAAGTTAACTCGTCGAATTTCAGGCCTTTCAGTGTGGCCAACCTTCACTGATTATTGTTACTGTTTTATTTCACAATTTAATTAATTTTATTTATTTATTTGCACTACGATGAACTTTCCTTGGCTTATTCTTTTATTGTTTGTCTATTTTTCTTATTTTAAATTATCTATTCCTATTATTAATTGTTATATTTAGTTTAATTTCTTATGGTGGATTTGTGTTGAAGTTGGTAACTTTCCCTTTCCATGCGTCTACTGCCTACTATGCGCACGACGTTCAAGACAAGTTGATTCCTGAAATTCATAATTTTTTACTTGCGAATTCTTCTCTTCTTCATATATCCCGTTCGCTTCGCTCGATCTTCTTCTGGGTGATTTCATTTTGAAGCCCTTCTTTCCCTGATGATTTTCCATCTTCATTTGTAGCGATACGACATATATTTTTTCTTTTACGGAGATTTGAAAATTTCGTAAGTTTTCAAAATTTAGTTTTTCCATTTTTGGAAATTTTGAAAATCTTCTTTTTGCAAGTTGTTCCTCTGATGCTGAAAGTTCCAAAACTGCTTTCCTCTTCTTCCTCGCTTCTGGGTTTCACAAGTTACGGTACTTTCTGCATTTTTGGTTATTTATTATTTAATTACTTTATGGTCTTTTATTAAATTTTGATTTCGAGTCTTATTTATTTCTAGTTTATATTATGGTTATGCGTTGTTATTATTAGATTTTGGAATTTCTTTATTTTAAGGGTTTTTTATGTTTTATGACGTTTTATTATGGCTATAACTTTTTTATTATTAATTTGACGAGTTTATTCTCTTATTATTTATTATTAGGTTTTCCTAGCTCTACACGATTATATCATTTTAATTTAAGTTTTCGGATTTTGATGTTTTTTGCATTAGAAACATATGGACGAATTCCTGTTCAATCCGGAACGCTAGATATTTCCTGTCAAGGCGCGTGACCTTGGCTTGGCTAACTTACATATTCCCTTTAACTTTACATGTGTTATTTTATTTTTAGAAATGTTTTTGTCATTTCTTCAATTATTATTTGATTTAATTGAAATTTTGGAATTTAGCTCTTTTCCAAAATTGCTCCTTGCAGGCGGTTCAATTAAACCGTTGCAAATTCCCCTCTCAAAAACTTAAAATTTTGACATTAAAATCCCTTTTTTAGATTTTAAAATTTTATGTTCCTTAAATTTTTCTATTCTCTTTACATATTTACTTCCTTTCTATTTGAAAAACATAATTATCTATATAACATGAAAACTTACTATCTATAAAACAATCCTATTTCTAACATAAATGATTAATTGGTGACATATATAATTTTCAAAAACATGGTAATAAACATGACATATTCATATGAAAACAATCCTTATTTTATACAAATACATATATATTTTTCATGTTCGATAGTTCATTTCGTCTCTCTTTCATCTGAAACAGTCTATTTAGCATGATTATACATAGTTATACACATTTACACTTTATCCTAACTTTTTTAAAATTATAAATTTTGACACAAATTTGATCACTTTTGCACTAAGGTAAGTTACATAAATCAAGCCATCCTTACTTTTAATTGATTTCGCGCTAGGTTAGATTACGCCAAGTAACAGATTGAAATTCCTTTGAATGTTGACATTTCTCATTTCCGTTATCAATATAACGAAAGAACCCCTCTCTACCTTAATTACTGTACAATTTTCATGTCTTCCGGATGCTTGTTTATTTATTAACTGACCTACGCAACTTGTCCCAATTTCTCCCCCTCGCTTTTATCGAAACAGCTGGTTTTTATCTACCGTTATGATTTATTCTGAACTTTATTCTTTTTGGATTTATTACATATTATTATGGACGATGTTAATGATTATGAATTTACGAATTTACCTATTCTACTTTATGTTTACTATTATTTTACTATTCTAACCTTTATTTCTAGTTTTTTAACTTTACCGTTGGTTTATTTTTTATTTTTAGTTTTTATTATTAGTCATGGTATGCCTTTATGTCTTTTATGTCGTATATTCCTTTACTTTTTTGCGATTTTCTGTCGTAGAGTTCGTAGGTTTTTCTTCCAATGATTCTTCTTACTTCGTACGGACCACCATAAATCAACAACAACTTTTCTGTCTCCTGTTTCTTTCGGAGCTGCCATTTTTTTTTATTAGATTTATTTATTAGGTTTACTACTGTTTATTTATTTAAGTTTTAATTTTGATTTTAATGAATTTAAGCTGTTCGTTTTCAACCCTAAAGTAATTTTAACAATTTTTTGTTTGGTTACTTTCGAGCCTACGCTGTTGGACGCCACTTGCAACGCACCCCCCCCCCCCGACAGACAGACACTCCACGGGGAAAAGCAACTCGCTGCAAGACCCTACCAACTACCACCCCGCGATCTACTTACTAATAAGAGAGTGATTCTTTCGCAGTTTAATAGTTTTGATAAGGCTCTTGATTCCTTATGTCACACAAGAATAATTTATTTTAATCAACTTATGCTAACACAGGAAATTTTACTATATTAATATATTCACTTCTTATACTAGCTTACCTTTCTTAAAACTCCAGACTCTTTTTCAAAGGGTGTGTCCTTTGGAGCTCTTTAATTCATTAACACCAAAATTTGCTCTGTTTTGAATTTTTAACTTTATACTTGGTGAGCACTTACTTTTTCTTCTTTCTAATGTAATGAGTTTCTTTGAATGGGTTAGATTTAATTAAAATATTCAACAATGAAATTTAACAAATTTATTTAAGAGTCTACAATTTAATTTTTATTTTGAGAAACAATGGATTTCTTTCGAATCTTTTACAACAATTAATGTCGCCTTTTCTGACAATTTATATTAAATGCTTTCTCTTTTAACAAACTGAAAATCTACTATATTAAACAATTTTAACAATAACTAAAACTAACAATTGATATTCTTATTCTAATACACATAAATATGAATCCTATTATTTATTCCTTTCCAATCTGTTACTTTTGCTTTATTATTGGACTCGAATTTTATTGTATTTTATATCTCTTTATTTGAATGAATTTAAAATTGGCTTTATTTTGACTTTACTTTGTCTTTAAAATGTTATTATTTAACTTTATTGAGTTTAATAATTTTGGACGTAATTCAAGTTTATTAAAAAATATTTTATTTATTAAAAAAGCTTGATTTATGCAGTACCTTGTTTTGTGGAGTGCACAAGTCCGCTCGTCCTGATTCTGAGAGTGTTTGGGGATCTTGGAGATGTTTTCTGAGAGTTGTCTAGAATATCTCGAAGTCCCGTTCTCGAAGAATCTGTTGATTACGACAAATTCTAGAAGAATGTTTGCCGGAGTCCGTAGTGAAGATCTCTTCTACTAAGCTGTTGTAGGATGTCACGTTGTCTCCTGCAAGGCCGATCCTTTCTGTAGGCACCGTTATTAACCTGGCGAAGTACAGAGCGTTGACAATATTTTCACGACGATTTCCTGTTCAGACTTGAGTAAAGTTGGTGATCTTTCCTGGAGCTGCTATTAGAAGACTTCCCTGGAGCTGGTACTAAACGAGACTGTCGAATTAACTTGAAGAAAGTTAACTCGTCGAATTTCAGGCCTTTCAGTGTGGCCAACCTTCACTGATTATTGTTACTGTTTTATTTCACAATTTAATTAATTTTATTTATTTATTTGCACTACGATGAACTTTCCTTGGCTTATTCTTCTATTGTTTGTCTATTTTTCTTATTTTAAATTATCTATTCCTATTATTAATTGTTATATTTAGTTTAATTTCTTATGGTGGATTTGTGTTGAAGTTGGTAACTTTCCCTTTCCATGCGTCTACTGCCTACTATGCGCACGACGTTCAAGACAAGTTGATTCCTGAAATTCATAATTTTTTACTTGCGAATTCTTCTCTTCTTCATATATCCCGTTCGCTTCGCTCGATCTTCTTCTGGGTGATTTCATTTTGAAGCCCTTCTTTCCCTGATGATTTTCCATCTTCATTTGTAGCGATACGACATATATTTTTTCTTTTACGGAGATTTGAAAATTTCGTAAGTTTTCAAAATTTAGTTTTTCCATTTTTGGAAATTTTGAAAATCTTCTTTTTGCAAGTTGTTCCTCTGATGCTGAAAGTTCCAAAACTGCTTTCCTCTTCTTCCTCGCTTCTGGGTTTCACAAGTTACGGTACTTTCTGCATTTTTGGTTATTTATTATTTAATTACTTTATGGTCTTTTATTAAATTTTGATTTCGAGTCTTATTTATTTCTAGTTTATATTATGGTTATGCGTTGTTATTATTAGATTTTGGAATTTCTTTATTTTAAGGGTTTTTTATGTTTTATGACGTTTTATTATGGCTATAACTTTTTTATTATTAATTTGACGAGTTTATTCTCTTATTATTTATTATTAGGTTTTCCTAGCTCTACACGATTATATCATTTTAATTTAAGTTTTCGGATTTTGATGTTTTTTGCATTAGAAACATATGGACGAATTCCTGTTCAATCCGGAACGCTAGATATTTCCTGTCAAGGCGCGTGACCTTGGCTTGGCTAACTTACATATTCCCTTTAACTTTACATGTGTTATTTTATTTTTAGAAATGTTTTTGTCATTTCTTCAATTATTATTTGATTTAATTGAAATTTTGGAATTTAGCTCTTTTCCAAAATTGCTCCTTGCAGGCGGTTCAATTAAACCGTTGCAGTGTGTGTGTGTGTGTGTGTGTGTGTGTGTGTGTGTGTGTGTGTGTGTGTGTGTGTGCGTGTGTGTGTGTGTGTCACTAGAAATTAATTGTATTTTAAAATTTTTGGTATCATCTTATTTATTTTAAAAAAAGATTAACTATAACAAATGTTATTATTCAATGTTAATATTAATAACTGATATGTTTTAATTAAACAATGTTCTTTTATTATCATTTTCAGAAGAGCCAAATAATTCCAGTGTCGATGCACCAGTAGAGCAAAATAATGTTGTACCTGGTATGTTAAAAATAAAGAATAAATTTGTTGTATTCCTTAATGGAAAGGATAATTATTTCAGTCTAAAGAATCAATATAGTTTGTGAATTATATGTTGTATATAGTATGTATTATTTAACTGAACATCTAGGAGCCATTTTTGTTGATATTTCTAAGGAACAGGGTATTAATGTAATTAAATACACAAATTTGTGTTCAGCCATGATCTTACAATTAGCTGTTGAAGAGCCACATTTATCGCTAGTAATATTGTTTAATAACTTTTGAATTGATACTCAACACAAAACAATGACAGTGCCCCGGAGTTTAGGGAATAAAACTAATTCCAAGTTTTAAGGTTATATTCTGGTGAATCAATTTTCTTGCTTTGTAATAATTCAAGTTACATATACATAATACAATTTAAGTAAACTTTAAAATCCTATGGTTTTAGTGAGTTGTTATGCATTTACTGTGTTCGTTATTCTATTGCTGAAGATTAAATGCTTTAAAGTGGTCTCATTATTATAGTGGTCGCTTAGAAGGAACTTCTATTAACCATGGGTTATTATTACACATCATTTTTGAAACAGAATTTCTACATTATTTGTCCCCTTGAGTAGAATTCTTCAGGAAATGACATGCTTGTAGAATGTGTATTGGAGTTGCCGGTACTGCACCAGGATTGGGGCAAAGAAGTTGTTTTTCCTTACCTATTACATCTACATTATATTTCCGTTTGTGTTGTTTTGATTTCCCAACAAAATGATATTTTATAAACATAGATTATAACATGTTCCTTATATTTTTTATTTAACTTTGCAATTGTTAGCCAATTTTGATATAATTTAAAAATTTCATGAAACTACGTGGACAATATTGTGGATTCCCTTCCTTGTGGAATGGAAATGGATGACGCTGCTGATAATTTGGTGAAAGAAAATATTTTTAAAAAACCAGTAAGAACTCTGACGTTATATTAATAACACTCCAAAAAATCTTCATTCAGGAGTTTTTTACAAGTTAGAGCTAAGCTGACGGACAAAAGTTAAAATCCATTTGAGCAGTTACAAAAATAAATACTATGATTAAAGAAAAAATATGTTTTCCACTGCTACTGGTGACGATGGTCTTGGGGAATATATCCACAGAATGAATGTAGTTTAGTATAAATATATGTGAAAAATTTAGTCCCTTGTAGGGTACTCTTTTATTTTATAGTAAATTTTTTATATAAATTATACAAAGTTTAACTGTAATCTCTATAGTTTAGAAAAGAGGAATTTGTACTTTCGTGTTACATAACTATGGTATAATATTTTTTTTTTAAAGTTTTTTTGATAAGTAGAGAATTTATGTAGTTTCATACAATGTTTGGACTTAAAACACATCAATTGGGGTGATTGATTCGTTAATCTAGTCATGCAAAATTCATTTTAAAATTAAACTGAAATATATTTGTTGACTGTATGTCTAAAATTAGTAAGTAGATAAAAATAACAACTTTTAATTTTGATATATTACAGCAAATCCTAAAAAAAAATAATGAATCGAAAATAACTTATAATAAGTTGTTCAAAAAATTTTATAGTTTAAAAAATCGTTTTTAATTTCTTTTAAATATATAATTATTCTTTAAAGTATAAATTCAATTAAATCGAATTTGAAAAACAAATAATTGTTTGTCATTCAATGCTTAGAAAATAGTGATATACCACGTAGAATTATGTTTTGTTTGAAATTTTATAATTTGATTTCTAATATAATATAATTTTTTTTTTATGGAAGATTACCAAATTCAAGTGGAAAGTACTCCATCCAGATACTTAATAGTTCATGTCATTGAATACCATCGTTAAAAAGAAGATTTTAGGTTTTCGAGGACCACACGTATAATAAAAAGGTAATAATAATAATAATATATATATATATATATATATATATATAATATATATATATATGTGTGTGTGTGTGTGTGTGTGTATTTACGTTACGGTCACTGATTGGTATGAGTATTGCTTATTTCAAAATGTGTTTATATATATATTTGGAGTTTCTAAAAAGTTATTAAAATAATTTTATATTCAAAATAGATAATGTTTTGGTAACAGAGATGCACCAGGGATGGTATTACATAAATAGAAGTATAAAACATAAGTATTTAATGGGTGTTTCCTTAATTGTAAAGTCTTGCAATCCAGAGGGTACCAAGATGAATTTGCACGTTTTTCCAAGTAGTACAAGATTAGATCTCTTTGTTTCATCTTTACTATATGGTTTATATTGACTAACTTTGTTATGTTCCGACGTTTACACTGTTATAGTATTCGAGTAATGTTTAAAATTGTAATATATATATATATATATATATGATTTGAGTGAGATTTGAAAATTTTTGTACCTAAATGTAACCCGTCGGTACTTTTAAAAATTCCATCAGACATCAAATATTGTAATTAAAATTAAAGCTTGGTCTTAAGAGTATTGGGTGTAGAAAAATTTAATTTTGTGGTAAATTTTGTGATTATTTTGTTTTCTTAATTAATTAGCACGGTTATATCTTCTACGTTAATCAAAAATATTTAATGACCTTACCAAATAAACAGGTATATTATAAATGTTTTTTTTTTATTTAAAAAGAATTGAAACGTACAGTCTGCATTAACTCCCCAATATTGAACTTTCTTCTCAAGTTTAGAGGTAATTTTTATCACAATATAATTTGAATATATAACTATTGTCTTTTCTTTCAAAATACAAAATTAGGCGAGTAAATCTGAGAGGACAAATACACTTACTAGCCTAATGTCTTTTAATTTTTTGTTTTCTATTTAGATTTAAATTATTTAGTTTTATAAAACATAAACATAATATGTTTATATTATTTGTACTATATTTTTTCAGATTCCTTGGTTCGTGTGGAGATTGTTGTTTTTTATTATCCTTCAATGGTCAAAATTACAGGTGTTCAAAATATACGAAATAATAGAAAATACCAAAAAAACTAATATAATTTTTTAATTCATTAAAACTAATATAATTTTAACCAAATAAAAACTATTATAATCGAAAGTAAATAAAAACTAATATAAACGATGTAAAGTAAATAAAAACTATATAACTGTTGTAAAACCCACAAACAGTCTTCTTTATTTTTTGAGTGTATTATCTTAACGTATCATTTCCAAATATTAATTATGTTATTGTTTCCACTTTAACTTAAAAAATCGTCTAACCAAATACTCTCTCTCTCTCGCGCACTCGAACCAAAATCTAATTTACATTCTACTGGGGCATAACTAGAGGTTGTTCCTTAGTGACAACTCTTAAAATTTTTAAAACCCTTCATTTTATTCCTTTAAAGGAAATCGCAGTAGCTAAATAAATGTAAAACTCATTGTGTTTGTATCCAAGTCACTCTTTTTTATGTAATAAAAGAACAATAATATCCGTCTATGTGACTTTTTTAATAATAAAGTAGTTACTCACTTTATAATCATATGACACGTTTCGGAACTCGTTCCATCTTCAGAATATCGCTCTGCTGAGGTCGTTAAAACATTAAAATAAATTATTACACAACATATCGCAACACATATACACATACACGTGCACATTAACACAGACAATATCAACGCGTGTACACACCATCGATGTACGACTTTGCTAGAGGAATAGATAAGAAACAAAAACACTAAGCGGTACTGCAGGTTAGGGATTATTATATAAACGTATTGAAGTCTCCTACCTTCTTCTTGATATCTCTCCTCTGTTGAGGGAAACACTCACAATCAAAAAGCGTATGTTTCACGTCATCTCTGGCGTCTCTACACCTTATGCAGCTAGCTGATGTAACCTTCCCCATCTTTTCCAGGTACGAGCGAAAGTATCCGTGACCTGTCAGAGATTGAGTGGTGAAAAAATTCACCTCCCCATGTCTTCGATTTAACCACTCTTTGACATCTTTTATAAGGGTTGCTGTTCACCGTCCCAGTGATTACCGGTCCCAGCGATGCTGCCACATGGTCAAAGTGTTCTCCCTTGCTCTTGTGCGTGCCTCTTGCTTGCTCATAATTCTATTGAGCTCATAAATGGTCTTCCGCTCCTTCGCTAGCTTATCTATTGGGATGAGACCAGCCACCACCAGAATTGCCGGCTCGGACACTGTACGTTAAGCACTGGTAATTCTCAGCGCTCCAATTCTCTGTATCGAGGTCAGCCTACATCGGTATTTCTTAGTTCTGATGGCGTCAGCCCATATTTCCGCCCCGTAGAGCATTATGGACTGTGCTGTCATCCATAGAAGTCGCCGTTTACTCTCCCTTGGGCCCCCAATATTGGCCATTATCTTCCCCAACGAGGAGGTCACCGCTGTTGCTTTTTCGCATGTCTTCTGCAGGTGTTCCCCAAAGTTCAATGTGTTATCAAGTACAACTCCTAGATATTTTTTTGGCCGATCTCTTGGCTCTAATAGTATCTCGTTCAACTACCATAGGGATGAGAGTTGGAATCCGTATTCTGGTCAGCAGGAAAATTTCCGTTTTTGCAATGGCCAGTTGTAGGCCACGTTCCTCCATCCATGTTTTAATACGGCGCATTACCTGATTCAATCGTATCTGTGCTAACTCGACGTTCCTGGCTATTATCATCGCCGCCACGTCATCAGCATACCCCACCACGTTCACTCCGTTTGGCAACTCTAGTCGAAGCAGGTTGTCATACAAGATGTTCCACAATTCGGGACCCAGTATCGATCCTTGTGCCGCCCCAGCAGTTACTTCCTTAACCCACCATCCTTCTTCCGTTTCACACCGTAACCATCGATTCCTGAGATAATATCTCATAACTGATAAGAGGTAGTTAGGCACCGCAAAATCGCGTGTCAATGCCTCCAATTTATTAGTCCATCGGACAGAGTTAAACGCGTTTCTTACATCAAGCGTCACAAGTAGAACTACTGGCCTTGCTGAGTGACAAGCCTTATCTGCCTCATAGACCGCACCTATCACCTGTCGGATTGCACTTATTGTGGAGTGGTTTTGCCGAAAACCGAGCTGTCGGTCAGAGAGGCCGCCCGCTTCTCGTATCGCTTGCTGTAGTCTTGGTTTTAACAACTTCTCCATAACTTTGCCCGTTACATTCAGCAAATGAAATAAATATTTATGATTTTACTAAATATATTTGTGCAGGTGAGTATTAGGTTATTATTTTATTCAGTTATAATTATTGTCAAACATATATTCTTCTTTTTAAACTTACTTCTGCACTTTATTGTCTTGCCGTAATGAAAAATTACAAAATGACGCAAATAATTAAATTATTTTTATAAAATATTCCACCAAACAAAACATTTTCAGTAAAATACTAATTTAGTAAAATACCAGTTTAACTTTCAACAAGATACAAAAAAAAAATCTTACTCTTTGTAAAGCAAATCCTTTGTGATGTACTTCCTGTACTTATAAATAAATTTAAGTAATACTTTATGAGATTCAACTTTATAGATTTACCTGCTCCATAACGTGTGAAGAAGTAAGAAAACAATTTGTAAACAAAACACAAATTGTTTAATATTCGAAAATTGAATTTTATTTAAAAAGTTATTAATAACACAATTACGTGAATTTAAAATGCGTATACTTTTTAAATGCTATATTTGGTATCGCTACCATATCCTGTAACATTTTTTTGACCAATGATGTTGCCTCAAAATTAAGTTAATAATGAACAGACAGAACCTGCTATGATTCTAAAAGTATGAATATGTATTAATATTAAGCTATGGTGACCAATCTTATTGTAAATATTAATGGTACCATTTAATGTTTAATGAGATTTTACAATACGTTTAAAACATAAATTATATGGCGTAACTTTATAAACACATATAGAATATATACGCTGTATATCATCATGTATACAATAGAATTTTATTAGCTTTTTGTTCCATTTAATTATTACAGTTTGTAATATAAAATAATATAGTAAGATGGAGAATAAGTGGAATTTTTTAAACTCAGCCTAGATATACAAATATTGTAAAATGATGACAAAACAAATTAAAATGATAATCTACAACCTTTATTTCTATAGACTTATCCATTTAAAATAATTGGACTCATTTTGCCCTAAGCGTATTTCAGAATACAAATATTTGTCTTCAAAGCATTTGTAGAATAAATTTTAATTTTGAATCATATAATAATGTTTTAAAGTAAACCAATTTCCCAATAATTGTATTATATCTCCTTTTTCGTATTTCAATACACCAATCTAGGACACAAAGATAATCTTGAAATGAGGAGAAAAGAGTGTAATTAATATCTATGCTACGTTCTTATTTTAATTTTAAAATGTGTATTTAATTAGTAATCAAGTAAACTTTGTATCGACATTTAAACTGGGTTGGATACTTATTTATTTTTAAGCTATCCTGCATCTAAAATTCTCCTCTCTGTGCGTTGTATATTGTCTTTATAAATGAACTTTTGTTTTCGCTTTTCCCGTGCAATGAAATTTTTAAATTATTACATTATAAAAATAATATTAAGAAAGGCAGATATTAGCGTCCAATTTACATGTAACGGTACCTTAATTCTATATATACGAGTAGAAACCTATGATTGTGTATCATATCGACTATCATGATAAGTGTATGGCGTATGAGAATGTTATAAAACATAGAATATAGAACGGCTCATACAACATCATAATGTCTGCTGCAATATTTAAATACTCATTTATAATACCAATGTGGTATCAATATGTACAACCATAGTTAAGCTTTACCCGCAATACATTATGTACTCTATTCCTTTGGAATACAAATAAATTGATATACTTAACAGAACTTTATTGTTAGTTTTAATCAAAACACTAAATTAATAAAACAAATTAAAACAAAACTTGTTACTGAATTTTCGTTTAAAACAATATATTGCGACAATCCACCTTCTATGATTACAAGATAGTTTTAAACATTTACAATATTATATAGACTGAATACTCCACTACTATCAAACTCTATTGAATCGTTGGGCGGCTATAAGTTTTTAGACATTTAAATAGATATCTTGCAATAATTAAAAAATTCGTTTCGTCCAATAAGACGATATCATTTTAAATAAAGTGATAGGTATGTAAATAGCTCTTTACCTTGTATTCATTTAAAAAGATCTACTTTACTTACGATGAATTCTTGCTACTTTCAGTTTTGATCTGAACAAAAAGAAACATTTTTTGGAAAAATATGAGCTTGAGGAAATTAACGTTGTTTTGGTCAAAGAATATATAAGGAACAATGTTACTCTAATTTTTTTTTTTTGTTTTTTACGTGCTATTCAGAAATCTTTTTCATGAATCTTTATATTTTAAATATATTTAAATTGTACAAATACCGATAAACAACTCTGTAAAGTTGTTTAAAGTCCATCTATAATGTACAAATTAATTTTATAATAATGTACAGGTATCTAAACAATATATATGTATGTTTTAATTCTACGTGTTCAAATACTTTCACACAAAATTGAAATTTAGTTTCCATTACAAATAGATATGAATCAGTCTATTACTGGTTATAGATAAATACCCTTTACATTAAATAGAAACCGCATTATTATGCGAATTCAATTTCGATAAATATTGACATGTCAACAGCCCACTGGTACATTCCGGTTGGAACTGTAATGTTATGGAATGATTTATGCATCGAAAGAATTTACCCATTGCGGGTTTGGTCACGCAAATATTAAAGACCTATTACCCATAAGATAAAAGGGATATATATATATATATATATATATGAAGAGGTGGATTCCAAAAGGAGCTAAGTCATTTTTTGCAAATGTTCAGAAAATGTAAAAAACTGTTTAGGCGGGTAAATGTGGCCATGTGTTTACGTTGTTTTAAAGGTCCTAGGTTGCTATTTATATATTGTATTTGTTCATATATTAAAATATTATTTTAAAGAAATTATAATGAAAATATTTTTCAAAACGGCATTAAGTCAACAGACTTAGCACTTTTTGGAAAACACCTTTAATTTTAATTTTACCTTATCCTTAGGAATGGGTAATTTAGGTAAAAGAAACACAGTTTATGTGAATTAAATTATGTATTAATTAAAAACATATTAAACAGTATATTATTTTGCAATATTTTATGTATTTTACATGATAACAATCTTTAACTTCTCTCTAATTGGAAATTTCAATGTTTCTTCTTAAAGTTCTAGGTTTCACAAAAAGTTCGTCTTCAACAACACATTCTTCATGTTTATTATTATTATTATAGGTTACTTCATAAAGTTCTTGGGTTTTACAAAAAAGGTTCTTGCTCATCATACACACGTTCGTTATTGTCACCATCTCCAGTTGGATCTTTTAATGCATCTTCATAAAATATTTTTACTTCTGGGTCTTGAGTGATAAATTTTAAGAGCTTAAAAACATCTCTCTGCTTTTCTTTACTTATGCAGTTTTTGGGCTGAACTTTTAAAATAGTATGGTAGGCTTCCACAAAAGTATTTTTACTTTTTTTTCACGGCGTACCATGAGACGTCCCCTGTATACGTACATTTACAACCTACATTTTAGTGTTTTTTGGAAAATACAAAAGCTCTTTGCTCTCTTAGTAAGAAAGGAAATTTGGTTTTTAAACTGTTGGTTGCACACAACTTGTAATCAAATACATCCCAATCTTTCCCCAACAACTTTACGATCCCATACTTTTCATAAATTTTCAAGTATTCTCTCGGGCTTTCAATAACTTCTTTTTGCGAAACTCTTGCTCCATTCGACCAAAGATCCGGTCAGGTGGCATGAAACTATGGCCACGAATCGGGAAATAATGCTCTACATTAGAGAAGAATGGATTTTCATTATTATTGACATAATGCAACAAAGAGCCTATAAGAGTACGATTCTTGTTTTGGCCTGAGCATGCATCCGAAAACAACCTAAGTTTGTTGGGTTTGTTTGGGTCGCCTTGGAATCTGTGTTCAAGAACTTTAATAAAGTCCATTAGTGCAGAACACACTTGGTTAGAACCTCTTGCTGATTGGTTCTCGGTCCACGTGTAAATAAAGACATTTTCCTTATTTTGGTTAGGCCCATGGATTACGAAAGTTAAATTAAACATCCAAATTTGTCGTGAATAGTACACTTCGCCAACAGACAACTTTGGCAAAGGCTGGTTTTGTTGCATGTCAAAAGATATGCATACAGTATCAGGAACATCGGTTCCTACCAATTCAAAAAATTTTTTGGCCCGTATTTTGTGTAGTCTCAGTTTGGTCATGGTTTCCAGCTTAGTCTTGGTATCTATGACGGTTTTAATAGTTACTTTGCACTCCTCACAAAATGAACAAATATCTGTTTTTGGATCCCCAAAGGCTAAATTGAAACGGAAGTTAAATAATTTGAAGAATTTAGAGAATGAACAAATCTTCAAACCTTTACTGTTTGTATCGGTTTTCCATGTTCGCCAAAGTTTTTTCACATTAAGTTCAGGGGGCAAGTAACCTCTTACACTTTTATGTCTCCCATAATGGCTCTCTCTACATTTTAGGCTGGAAATGAAATTTATTATTGACAAAGTTATATTCTTGTCATTTTCAGTGATTCTACTACCACCTCTGTTTTCTGGCCTAGACTCACCGTGTTCCCTAAAATATTTATTTAGATTGCTAAGTCTCTTTCGCCCAACTTGAGTCACTGAGCAAAATGTTTTTGCACAGACTCGAACAATAGGCCCATTAGCTTTCCGGATAAAATATAATGCAACGCTACGGCTCCTAGGGTTTTCTTTCCTAGGTCGGCTTGTTTTAGGCACCGAAGTATTAACGTATTTTATCAAAAAATTATCTTGGGCTGCTTGAGATTTAAATTTGTGAATCTTATTGAAAAAATCAGTAATGTCTTCTTCTGTTAAAGTAGCAGCAGAACAACCCTTATTAAGGTTATGTTTACACTCGATAGTAGGCTTACTTTTAGAAGAGGAACTGTTTCGAGCATACTTGCGGCGGCTTTTATCCCAGTTTTCTTCATTTCTCGTTCTCTTTCTTCCTCGATTTGACACAATGACATTTGTTTTATATTCTTCTAGCAAACTGATATCACACATTATTTACTTGAAATAACAAACGATCACAACACGAATACAATCAACATCAAAGAAACAGATTTGACTGATGCTACAGCCTACATTGTAAGGATCAGATGCTATTTTGCGCATGCGCATAGACTTAGAGCTCTTTGGAATAAAACTCCCGCTGACTTAGCACTTTTTGGAAGAAATCTTACATTTTATCGTTCAGTTTAAATTAGACTTAGCTCGTTGTGACGGGTAACAGTATGACAGCTGTGTACAGCTGGAATCAAACATTATGCATCAACAAAAATACGGAATTTGAAAAAAATATGACTTAGCGCCTTTTGGAATCCACCTCTTCATATATATATATATATATATATATATATATTAGGTCATCATTATTATAAGAAAAATTACTTTTAATTCGAATAAACTAAATATGATGAAGCTAAACTCGCACAATAGTACAAATTTTATTGTAACGGTTTATTGACGACAGATAATTTTAATTGTAACCTTCAATGTCAGCAACCAGGTCCAATTGTACAATTTATTCTTGATTCCCCTAAGTTACATCTGTGCATGGAATAATGGGTGAACGAGTTGTGTCCGTTCAAGTTTGCTGAGAAAAAACGATTAAATGCGTCACTGCAAGAACTTCATATTTTCTTACAAATTGATGACATAGTTAAGAGGAAGGAAATAAGTATCACTTTTAGCAAGACGGTTTTTTCTTTCTCCTGTTCTTTATGTTAAAAACATTATCTACACTGCATAAATCCAGGATTTATGGCTTTGAAGAGAGAAAATCACAACCCCCTTAGTGTCTGTTACTACTGGTATGTCAAGTGTAAGTACCCAAGTTTTACTATTGTTTAGATGTTTCCCAAACAAAGAGGAAGATGTCATATTGAAACTTATAAGGTAATGTGAAAACCTCGATTATTTTTTGTATCTGTAAATATAAAAATAAATAATTTATGGGAACTATAAGTTTTATTATTTAATTCCAAATAACCGATAACTTTATCAATAACTTTTTTCGAATTTTCTAACGTTAACAGATAGATTTTAAATGAATCCTCAACCACATTCACGATAGACAATTTATTTAATAACTTCACTCAAAACTACGATCACATGTTTATATTCAACCTTGATATATTAAACAATGATATATTTGAAGTGTATTAAATAAATTAACGAAACCCAAATTCTATTATAGCACATACTAATTGTGGTATTTTTACTATAACTTTCTTTTCACCACTTACCATTTTATTTAAGTTTTATTTACTTTATCATTCAATCTAATGGGAATATGGCATATATTTTGTATTAAAAACAATAATTTACAACTATTGGTTTTTTTTTAATGCCTTATCCATCAAGATTAAAACACATATTATAAATTTAAATAACTTAATAATTTTCTAAATTATCGATCATAACTTACTTTCGAAATAAATAGTTTGTTTGGAATAGTTTTTCTATAACATGTACAGAAATCAGTGATCAAAATTATTAGACAAATAACAGAACAAACATCATGAAAAGTCCTAATTAGTTAGTAGACTAAGTTATAAGAGATCATGATCGGTGCTCATTTTTAATGCTAGTTAGTTATTAAGATCTCAAAATCATAACGGCTCCAATTGTTATATTTTGTAATATGGATGTTAATTAGATTTCTAACGTCAAACAAATAAAATCAATTCAATTTATTTATTATACTGGCAATCAAAGAAGAATTTTATTCTTGAGAAATCCATTAAAAGCTAAGTTACAATTGCAAGCTTGCTTGTTTATTGAAGCTCTTATGTATGTTTCATCCTAAATGAGATATATAACGGTCATAAATAGCTGTGTATATTAGTCATCCAGATGTAAAGATAAATATACTGTTTTATAATTTGTATAATCACTTTTCATTTTTTAGAGATACAGAAAATAATTTGTGTAATTAATGTAATTTATTCTTTAAATTGTTTTGTTATTTATAATATCATTTAAATATATTTCTGCATTTTTAAATACATCTGTTTTGATGTACCTCTCCCTATTCATACAATGATTTACGTGGTAAAAATGATTTCATGAAGTATAAATATACTTTTATTGTTATCGAATACATTTTAATTTGAGTATAAATATTTGTAGGAGGGAATTGAAAATTTTCAAATACAAAATTGGTTTAATTGTACAGACGTTTTATCAAAAATTAACTCTAGTTCTAGATTATCTGTTTTCAAAATCAGTATGTGCTGATGACCTTTTTTAATAATATATTTTAAATAAAATTGTAATCAACTCAAGTTTGTATTGAATAGTTTTACCTCCTCCTCGTTAATTTTTCAAAAAATAAATTGTTTCGTAGGATATGCCCCTTAAAATGGTGAAAATGTAAAACATATTAAGACTACTATTCCAGTTACTCCCATATACTCATAACCTGGACCTCCACTAATTTTTTTCTGGATTAAAAAACTGAAGGAATATATGAAGAAAGTGTTTGTATAATATACAGAGTGTTTCACGACAAAAAATTGAAAGAATTTCAGGACGAATTCCAACAGTGAAATTAATGAAAAAACTCCATATGGACATAAGTTTCCGTCTGTCGGACATTTTGTGTTTAAAAAAAATTATAATTTTTAAATTAGTAACATTATCAGTTTAAATTTGGTACGCGCATGGTTTATACTATTTTTATCAGTAGGACCAAGATCCAAAACTTTACCATGTAAATATTGAAAATGGTAACCGTTGAAATTTGTTAAAGTAGATTATCTCGGGAAACCTAAATTTTACTATAATGTCATAAGTATCACTATTGACTATCGATATAAATGTATGATGTGTGGTCATGTTTAACACTATTAAATATACTTTACTTTATTAGATGCCACATACAACCTAATGTCCGCTGCAGCATTTTCATACTTATATATAACGACAATATGGTATCGAAATATACAGTTTAGCTTTAACCTAAATACTATGGTACTCCATTTCAATTAACTCTGCAATCTAAAACATGTTATATAGGGTTGCCTAAAATCCACAAACCTAATGCCCATCTCGTGACTATTAACAGAATTCACAGATTACAGCATCAGATTGTAGGTAGCGGTATTTATTATGTATCAATATCGAGATAATCATATGCTTTATACACATGCTTAACACTGTATAATATGTTTTACATTATATTATGACGTAATACAATTTAATGACTTCTGCTAAATTTCAACAACATAGTGGCATCTAACTATATGAAACATCTAGTTTTGCTTTAACTGCAATACTAAAATAATCCACTACCCTTTTACAAACATAATAACTTGCAATCTTACCGTGGTCCTCAAAATCACTATAATACGGTTTTCTCTCACGCCAACATAAAATTTGAAAGCGAAATTTTAAACACAATCAAAGCTGATAAATACATGTTTTACTCCAAACTTTCTACTACTACCACGAAAATAAATTGCAAGTACACGCAGAAAAGTCATGAAATCGTAAATACCATCTTCGCAAAATAATATTTGTAGTAAGATATAATAATCCATAGATAAACATTTCGAGGAATTGTTTTCCTAAAAAACGATAAATTATGGATTAATTAGCCTCGATTTTGAAATGTTTTCATTATATGTATCTCTAAAGGGAAAAAACCTTGAATTAACTGAAAGTGGACTACCTTAATTAAAAATGAAATGGGTTTATAAATGTGAATAAAGTGAATGTGATATTAACCTTAGAGAAAAAACTAATAACTGCAATTATATTATAAAATTATTTGACTGTATGACAATGAGTACTCTAATAATTTCTATTATATCAATACTTTTTTGGAAAAATTCAATGAAAACGTAAATTATTCTACCCTGTTTAAACCAAAAATATGGTTTACTTATGTAGTCTACACTTATAGTTTGCAAAATATGGTGACATTAAATTAAAAAATACTTCTCATTCAATCTCCATATCTATGAAAATCGTAGTTGTTATAAAGTTCCATTTTTTATAATGTATTTTTTGATATGGGTAAGGATGTCCTTAAGGTTTCAGTTTATAGATAAAAAGACATTCCCCGGTTACTCTACTTTAATTAATCTTTTCTATCCAACCTAATACACTATTACTTACTTGACAGAGCTCATAATATTTATTCTGATAAAGATACAGTAGTATCAATATAGAATTAAACCGTCTTATGAATGATTGTCTTGTCCTTGGAAATTGTCAGTCAATTTCTCTTAAATGATGTTAGTGATATTAATCGCTTGGCTCATAACTGCATTATATTTGCTTACGTCAATGATATACGTATACAAATAGTTTATACATACAAAAGTGAAAATAAATTACGAAAAAAAGTTACGGCTTACAGTTATTTAACGATACGTCATTGAATACAATATAACTTCAAGTAGTCGGACCCGTTAGTTTACGATGCCCTCACTTGATAGCGTTCGTGGATGAATAACTTCATTAATTATCATGGAAACTTACATAGGTGAAAGTGGTATTTAAGGTTTATTAATCGCGATCACCACCGTTCTAAACCTTTAGTTTCAGGAGCGAAGATCATCTAAGTGCGGAAGTTATCCGTTCGTAGTCAACGAAAATCTAAGGAATGCGTCGTTTACGAACTAAATATTCCAACGACTAGAGTGTGGAAGACATTGAAGAAACGACTGAGTTTTAAACCTTGTAAGTTTCAACTTACACAAGTTTAGAGTGATGAAGAGAAAATTAAACGACTTGAGTTTTTTGTTGAAATGATAAACAACATTTAGACTAATTAATATTGCTATAATAAAATTGTTTTCATTACTCAAACAACTTTTCATACAAATGATAAGGTAAACGTTATAATATTTTAAAATTTGGTGAGCAAAATTCACATCAAATAACCGACCATGTTCGGAAATCACTTAAGGTAAATATGTTTTTGTGCTATAAGCTAATATAAAAATTACGAACCATTCTTTAATTCTCTCCCAACTTTAACTTGAATTCCATAACTGGGCATGTTTGAGAATTATCTAATGCCACAATTACATGAGGATATGAGTAAAGAATTAATTTTCTAGCAAGATGCTGCACCGCCACATTTCCATCCGTGAAGTTGTCACGTATCTCAATCCCACTATGACGTCTTGGATTGGATGTGTTGGAACAATTCCCTTCCCACTATGGTCGCCAGATTTAACTCCGCTGGACTTCTCTGTGTGGGGCTATATTAAAGAAAAGAAATATTCTTTGTTCAGTCACTTCCTGGAAGTATCGCCGAGCTGTGGGAACTTATAAGTGGCAGTTTCAACAACTGATGTAGAAAATAAAATTAAAAATTGGGAAAAGAATTATTACAAATGTGACATCTGCCTTTTACTCAAGGTCCCTACATTAAATATTTGTGATTACAACTTGAAGACATACTAAATTAAATGATGTATCACGGAATTCTCTAAGTTGTTTCCTTTTGTAGCAATTAAACATTACTTTTTACTAATTTATAAACTACCTGTGTGACCAATGCTATATTTCTCGCTAAACATTGATGTCTATTAATTAAATTAATGAAACCGTAATTATATTATTATGAATTTGTGATATCACAATAGCAATGTCTACAATTAAATGAATCAAACCGTAATTATATAATTACATATAATTACTATGTATTTTTGATAACACAATAAATATACAGTTGATATTTTAATTGTGTTGCTTACACTACACCACTCGTTCTTTTATCGTTATTTAGTAATAGGGAAAATTATGTCAAAGAGATAAAACAATGTGACGGATATGTATTGCTTGGTGTAGATCTTATGTAAAAAATAATATACACGAGGATAATTTATTGTTATTATTAATATTAAACAAACAAATATCATCCCAGTGTTGGAATGATGACAAGAATTAGTAGTGGAATACGGCACTGGAACATTGTATGAAAAAACATTTTAAAAGAAAAAGGTGTTTGTATGCTCATATATCTTAAGGGTTATGAAACCGTGTAAAAGTTAATTAGTGTGAAGGACAAAGTCTTTCTCTGAGGAAAGTGTGAGGAGAAAAAAAACGTGTGAACAAAAGCAAGAGACGCTGTAAATCAATGGTCTCGAGCTCTCTATATAATTATATTCCTTATGGTTTGTGTTGTATAAAATGTAAACGCTATGGAGTTTATATTTTTCGTCTTAAAATTGACTAAAAAGCTATAATACACAGCCGTTTTTTAATAATGGCATTTATCAATACTGACGTATATTGAGGTCACTTTTAACCAGACTACATGTGTTTACACGAGGCTAATTCAAATTAAAGTGACATTGTAAAAACAATTACACTTTTAGCACCTGTTATATTGGGGGGGGGATTTAAAGTTTCCATTTTAAAGTTTAAAGTTTAAGTAATTTAAAGTTTAAGTTTCCATAAAATTTAGAGTTAATCCCGTTAGTTTCAAACTGTATTTCCTATAGATTAAATCAGGCACTTTTAAATATAAACAATTACATCAAGTTGAGATATTTATTATTATAACTGTTTTTTAAAGTGAATAAATATGCTGAATAAGAATAAGGGTTTGATTAAATAATACCAATAATTCATAATGGCTTTCAAAAATATTCTAAATAAGAGTATGACAGTCTGTAAACTATTTTTTTCCCAAAAACAAATATTGAAAACCTCAAATAACTTGGCTACACCCTAAAACATTCCCATTTCTTTACTTCTCAGAACAGTACAATTTAACCTCATCTTGAATTTAGCTGTGAAACATCGTTTGATAATCCCGATTTTTTTACAAAGTTTTAAAATATTGATTAACTTTTTTAATTATAAATTTGTAATTTGGTGTTAAAACTGCGGAGATTTATTGTAAACCTAAATATCTCAATCATATAAAATATTCCATATCAATTTACAACTATGTATATGTATGTGACCCAATTCAGGAAATTTAATTTAGGTTTATATTAAGTAGGATAAACACTTTTAAAAGCGATTCGACTTTTTCCAACATCCTTATATATCTAATCTATCAAAATAAAATCAAATTTTTCAAGTGTTTAATTTTTTTTTAATTGAGTAGTTGGAAGCACGGTCTTCGTATGAATATTTAAAATTTATTTCATAAAATCTAAAAATGACATCGAAGTAGAAAATTGTGGAACATCAATGTCGTTTTTATTTGTAGAAACTTTTGACTGCCGTATTAGATGATGTTTCTGTGTCAATTTAAGTAGTTGGCAAACACATTCAGTTGATACAAGGAAAACAATTGTTGGACGAATTATTTTATATTTTATTTACGGTAGGCTATAATAGGATAGATATTTTTATTTGTAAAAAGTGTTCTAGTAAAAAACATATATATATATATATAAATTTCGATTTGCTGAAAGGTGGCATAAAAAATTAATCAAATTGTTAAATTTTAACAAAACAAAGTATTAAATATCTTATTAATAAAACTGAATTTGAAGTGAAAATTGTATATCATAATTCTAGAGCTTTTTGAAAGAATATAACTCGACCAAGTATCTCTAGTATGTACGCCTGATTGGAAAGTTCATAGTTCTAAACGGGGGGGGGGGGAAGAACAGTTCAAACACACAAAGCTTTTTAAAACTTCCATTAAATATAATTAGTTTGCTCGTTTTGCACTGTTTGTTTATATTACGTTACATACATGATACATAAACTAATTTAAATAGTTTGATTAAAATAAATTGTTGATATGAAAAAAATAAACAAATCATTAAAATATTTCCTTGAAAGCTGGTTTTGTTCCAGTCCTTGCCATGACACTCTAGTTATCATATAGTTCTAAACGTTTCTTGTACTTACTCTCTTATTACAAATACATGCTAACGAAATTACATTTGTATATATGAGGGGGAGGAACAGATAATTTAAAACTGTATGTGTTTTCTCGTCTAAGTTTTCCAATTCTAAATATATTTTTACAACATTGAAACATTCCAAATAGAACCTTCTAAGAGAAGAAACCCAAACATATTCAATTTAACTGAAATTGTCTTTGAATATAAATGTATCGTAATTTGATAAAAGTATTTTCATCCGCTGCATAGAAACTTGGTAAAAATTATCATCCGTTGTAGCTATAATACAGTCAGTATAGTAGTAATCATATTGAGCAATAATTTAACTGTTTTATCTGTTGATTTACTTGTTGTCGAAGGTAAATTCCATTATTCTAATTAATATATTGATCATTGAACTGTAATATTGAATAATAAATGAATCAATAATATTAGGAAAACTCTTTCATTCATAATTTCGAAGTGAAGAACGTATTTGACAGTAATTTATTTACTATATATCTCATTTTTCATGACTTTCAAATTGCAACAAATTTTAAACCAATTTCATAATTATAACTGTCATTTCGTCTACCTCTCTATCAGTGTATATTACCAACGTTTGTCTGACTGTGGTTTTTCACTCGTTATCTCAATATTGGATATTGTAATTTACTCAACATTTTCAAGTTTGGTGTCCACTGAACGTCAAACGTTTCCATCAAATTAAACCATAATCATAAGGCCTGGTATTGTTATCATATATATATATAAACTTCATACCTTCATGAACACCTAAATTCTTAAACAGTATTTATTGTTGTAAGCATTTACAAATCAATTTCCATGACATTAATCAGAGTTTAAAAATACAAGAAGAAAAAACATATAGTCAGAAAAAGTGAATTTTTTTTTCAAGATTTGTTACGTACGTTCGTATAAGTACGTTCGATATAAGTTGTCTTTCGTGGACAACTTGTTCATAAGCAGTGTATGTGGTATTACAGATTATTGAAACTATTTTTGCTTATAATAATGTTTGTACTTTTTTAATCTAATATGTAATACCATCAAGCTGATATTTAATGTTAATACAAGATTAAACTTTTAATACAAGCGGAGTGCTGTACATTTAGGCGTAACTAATATGTTGCTATTTCCATCTTTATGTTTATTTTTTAAATTACGAGGATAATTTTTCTATGTAATTTGTTAAAAAATAACTATATAAGCTTTTTTTATAAAGACGAAAAACTATTGAAATGGCCCAAACGGTTTTAAGTTGTTTTTTAATATTGAATTGCAAAACAAAATTATCATTACAAACTGTACATTTTTACTATGTAAAATTTATTTTACGGAGGAAATAAAGTACTGATAAAACATTTAACTTTATTATCCTTTCTTTAATACCAGTGTATACAAAATGACACCGTAAATAACATTATTGACAACGATTTTTTCGATAGGGTTTTAACTTGTAACAGGTGCACAAATTCAAGATGCACAACAAACATGGCGTTTAATCACCTCTATTTTGTAAACTTTGTACAACAAACCAATCACGAAGGAGGTGGATAGAACTCTACTAATATTAGTTTAGGACTCCAGTTGGCGCCTGCGACTTGAGGTTGTAAGCTAATATAATAATTTCATATCAACCCAACCTTAATACTTACGTTATTATTAGATATTTTCAATTGTAAGGTTTGAGTGATTCAAGTTTTATGCACATAAAGAATGTTTAGATGTGTATGGATTAACAACATTATATTATTTCATTATGGTAATATTTCCATTTATAGGTTTTTCACACAAATATTACAAAAACTGATCGCGTATAGAAAGCCAAGAAGTAGGGGTATTTTTGTAATTTGGAATATTTTAAAAGGGATTTGACCCGATAGGGATATGTGAACTATAAAAACCAATTAAAAATTGAAAATTAAATGGAACAGTGATATTTCGTTTTTAATAAAAATATAGTTTAAACATTTTATAGCTATAAATGGTAATTAGGTTTGTACAAAAGCACGGGAACTGTTCTTTACAATGTACGTTTAAATACATATTGGCCAATTTAAATTATTTATCTAACTTTGATTATAAGTCTTAAATTGGATCTTCATTGTATTATAATGAAAGAAATCTATCATCACAGTTATGAAGGCGTAACTTTCAAATAATAATCTGTCAACTACTGTTGAAACATTGTTGTTTAATATGAAACATTGTATGTTTGAAAATCTGTCTAAAATAATAAGTTACTCAGTACACTTTTGATCTTACTTCGTATTTATTTTCCTCTTTGACTTCAATCTGAGTTTACTTATACTATACGGAAATATGTTCACTAATATTGCGATGAAAAATACTAAATAATAATATTGAAATTATAATATGCATGGCAAGAAACTCAATGAAAAGATTTTTAAACAGAACAAAATATGTTGATAAAAAGCGATTATGGTATCATATCCAATAATTTTGTTTCATATTGATTTTATAATTATTTTTTATTATTTCTTTCATATTTTTTTATTATTAACCACAAGGTTCATTGGATTTTGCAAATGATTTATTGATCAAATAAATTGTTAATCGATATGTCAGACGATATAGTTTTTTTATTCAAAATGTAAAGTTATACTTCCTATAGGTGTGGTGGTGAGAATAGTTTTAAATCATATTTTTATACGAATCAGATAAAAAATAACACTACACTTAAATTATTAAAGTTAACGACTTTTTGAGTTATGTGTGGCAAACTGCCTACGGATTACCATGTTTTAAAATTATATAATTCTATTTTATTAGTGACAAAACTAATTTACTAATCTTGTTTCATGAAGAACATGATACTGATTAAATACAAATTATTTTATTACAAAATGTATAATCCAAGATGTACCACTTGATGTGTAATATAAAATGTATTGTAATTAAGGTGAATAATTAAATATTTAACATCAATGAATAAAAATGAGGAATATTTTCAGGAGAAAATCCACATGTTATAGGTGCTCTGTTTATAATCGGACTGAGGCTATTTTAACCTATTCGTAAATCATTCAATAATCTTACAGAACTATTTGGTAGGAACCAGAAGGCTGTTTTGACATCCGTTTATTATTTATAGATTAGAAATTCCCTTATTTATACATTGGCACAATCAAATACTTTTTTTTATAACTGTATTTTGTCTTTTATAGAGGAATGATATAAAACAATTTTACATATGTAAAATATAATACAAATGAAGCAGTTTTTTAAACAAATAAATTTTTCAGGACTGAAGCTAAAACGCCTATAGACACTCAACACTATGTTAATCTGTTTTGTAAAGTTAGTTCTTGACGGATGCTAACAGTATATATAGCAGATATTTTCATATTACAAATATTTTGTATGATTTAAAAAAACCACTTATTTGACTATCGCCTTACTAATTAAAATGTATTCTAAATAGAATAATAATATGTTATTTATTTTAAGATACAAAACCACAAACCTCATACTTTATTATGGCAAAATATGTAGATATTCATCCATTAAATTGATGAAAAGTAAATATTAATTTCTTCTTCGGATAATTTTATTTTATTTTCATAAAATCTCAATGCATTGTTTATTCCTTATTATCAAGGACTTTAACATGATTAAAAACATAGAAAACCTTGTCTATAGACAGTAACTAAACTGCAGACAGAAATCAATTTGACTACCTGGACATACAATTCTAAACATTGCACAATTTAGAATTACAACAAGCCACAACTTGTGTACAACATTAGTTTTCCCCACTCCAGCTTTTACAATCTAGACCCTCCCATAGTGAATAGTCTTGTGTATTATAGTCTAGACCTAATTTAAATAACACATTGCAGTGAGCCGTCTTTACAGAATTATTTGGTAATATTTTGCTTTATCGTAAAATAAATTATAATTTGCATCTCCTAGTTTTGCAATGATATAAAATTCAATTCCAATACTAAGAATAAGGCTACAAATATTAATGTTGAATGAAGTTACTAAATCGTAGCTTTATTTACATGTCTAATATGTTTGTTTTTATATTGTTAAACATTTCTAAAGGAGTTATTATTGAATTGAAAACCTGCAATCTTAACAATGATATAATTGTTGAATATGCCAGGTAATAGAATAATTTCTAGCCATACTACTATAAAGAATGAAATATTTAAAAGTTTAATAATACCTTGTTAAAGCATTTTACTTAAATATCATCATAAATCTTACGACATTAAGATCTTTAATATAATCTTGGTTTAATAAACTGTTTAAATTTACAACTTATTTAAAGTCAATTTATTCAACTATTTGTGAGACTCTTTTACTTAAAACGAATTGAAGGTCAATTTTAATAAATATACTTAACTTTACCACCACATAGTTTTTACTAAAGCAATTATATCTGAGAACCTGAAATCATATGAATTAAATACAATCTTGTTTCACTATACACTGTTCCTATAGAACACGACTTACCTTTACGCCAAATAAGCTAATCTGTGGAACTGTAACTGCTTTGTTATATGTTGCTCAAACACTTAGAATTGTCAAGATTTATGTACACTGTCGACGTAATGGAGGTGTTAATTGTAGATTACTTCATATAACCTGTTACTTAAATAATGCACAAATACCCTTTTCTAAATCCCTCGTTTTAATCAGAGATACAACCTAGTGGAGTTTATGGGTAATGTGCATCAAAGGAATATCTTATAAGAAGAAATGTATACACATTTCCCCCCGGAAAATAGAAGTAGGAGGTAAAAGTTTTGATTACAAACTTGGGTTAGGAGGAAATATATTTTAAAGACTAACAAAAAGACCCATTAGCATATACTAATTTTTTTTCATCGGGCAGTTATTCGTAAATAGAAATTAACAAAATTGAATTTTGATTGTTTTTTAAAACAACGAACACTTTTGAATAGTGCTTTCATGTTATTTTTGAAATAACCAACGCTTTAAAATTATATACTATTTGATTAAAATCTTTATCCCATAGCTTTATATTTTAATATTTGATTGTAGGCATATTCTTAATTTACTTAAGGGTTAATTTTAAATAATTTATACAATGTTATTCTACTAGATTACTATTGTTAATGTCCTAAATAGGTATCTAAACATACCCAATAGCAAGTAATTAAACATAAATCAGAACATTAAGAACTTACCAGAGTTGTCTCTTTTGAAAGTGTTGTTTGTTAACTTTTGTTAATGAAACTTTAGGTTCTGGGTTAAAATTTTGGTCTAGTCATAATATTTTTATATATTATTACATTTAAATAATGATGAAATCGATTATTTCTTACTTTACTTCGTATATATAACAACCACATAATTATTATTTACAATATTCTTACATAATTAAAATGCGTGAAATGAGATAGGCTAGGAGTACATAATGTAGTTCATCAATAATTGGGAAGGAACACTAGAGCAACACATTTCCTCCCTCCATCTCAGAGAATCCCTTTCAACTTGAGATTTAATGAGCCCAGTGTACTTCAGCTGAAAGTGTCAACTTACTGTTGATTTTGGAGAGCACTTCTGCACTTCTCTTTTTCCTTCATAGATATAAAACGAATAGAAAAAAGTGTCTAGTGTTGATAGTGTGGACAAATTATTTAACATTACATTACAAAATATAAGATGTATTTTTAGGAATATAATGACTTATATATTTTTTTCTGTCGTAATATGTCATAAGTGTACGAGTATGTCCGATCTATGTGAATGGAAAGTTGACACACGGTTTTATTAGTTATCAATTTAATATTTAATATATTGGGTATGCTTTAAAATGCATAGTTTATTGCTTAGACATAAACATAATTATTAAACTTTTCTTCTTTTAATTATGCTCACAGTTTATAGCCACATTTTAGTCAACATAGAATTTGGAACACCTATTTCATTAGTTATAAATCTAACATTAGTGTCAGATATTATTTTAAATGACCCCTTATGACAACTGTTTTAAAAAGAAAAGGAAATCTGTTTTAAGTTTTCTGATCTTAAGTTTATATAGCCTACATGAAATATAAGTAAACTTTACACATTAAGCATGCGCAATACAGTCTTCTCATTTAAATATACGCCAAGTAGAAAGCTTTGTTTTATGCTAATTACTCAGGTGCTTAGTATTGTTAAGATTTATTAACTGCGAGACTCAGATGCCGATGTAATTGAAATTAATTTCAGATTAATTTTACATAATTCAATAATCTCTTCATATAATCTCTTTGTATTTTAATCGAACATTAAATTTTTGTATATGTGGGGATGGTGTGCATCGACTTAATATTTATTTAATTTAGATATTGGAATGACGCTTGCACTATTCTAAAGGGGCCATATCATAAGAACCAATTTTGAAATACTTTCCCCTTTGAAAATAGGAAGAGAAGGTAAACGTTTTGATTACAAATTTGGGATTATTAGAATTTCATTTACATGATATCTAACAATATTCATTAGCACAAACTGATTTTGAATCAGCGTTAGTAAACAATGATAATTTACATTCTTTGATTAGTCGTTTTGTCGGTAAAAATTCTGTACTTTTAAACACCTGTGTATTTGAAGTGTTTTAATTCTTTCCTACAGACCGGATTTCACACAACTTAACAAGGAATACATAAGCCCTTAAAAACTTGAGTTTGTAAGAATTTAATTTTGAAAATATTAAAAAAAAAGCCATGAGCAGAAATGAAATTTGTATCGGCAAGTAATAAACATTTGAATGTACAATGATTGCTGATTCGTTTGATCGGTGAAAATTTTGTACTTTGGCCTCCTGTATATTTAAAATGTTTTAATATCCTCCAAAAAAAAATTAAATTTCATCAAAGTTAACAAAGTACACATAAGTCCCTCAATTACATGATTTTATTAAAATCTAGATGATAATAAATTGTATTAAAAAGTAAATCTCTAAAGGTAACTTTTTAACAATAATCATTTTACATTACAGTATACAAAGATCAAATAAATTTTTTCTACTAAAATGTATCTTAGGCTAAAATGAGATGATGGTATATACAATTATTGGAAGGAGGAAAGGTTATGAGAACTGTCACATAGCCTAAAACTGTTTTAGTATCAACACTGAAGAAAGGAAAGTAAATTTAACTTTCAACTTTGGAAGATCAACAAGAGGGTGTATATTTAAGTAGGGCAGCACATAGAAACCAATCAGAAAATGTAAATTATTAATGATGTATAATGGTTCTCAAATCATCTGTGATATCATTTCTGTCAGTAAACATCAGATTTTAAGTTCACATTTGAGCCTAGTTTTGGTTATGTCATGTTATAATCGATTCTAATATTTCTATGCAATTTTAATCAATACTTAAACTTATAATTTCTTTATTATATTATGTTGTTTGTAATAGCGAAGGAATTAATTAAATCTAAATAATAGGTCAATGTGAGAAGCACTGAAATAAATATTATTTACAACAAGACTATTATTTTAATTTACTCCAATGGATCTTATAACTCCTTTATTTTGTGCTTACGCGTTTTGGAAACTATGATCTGTCTTCAGAAATCCCGCCCATGAGAGGTATTTATTATATTAAATTATTCATTTCACAGTATATTTGTACGCATAAATAAAAAATAAAATAGAAATTAAAAGCGTAGATATGTGTAAAGGTAGATTTATACTTTGTGATGGGATGAAAAATTTGTAGTTATTTTAATTATAATACGACAGAAATCAATATCTAGTATTCTATGATGATAGGCTTAATACTTTAAAGCACAAATATTGATAAAATAACGTGCAGCTGCGAGTTTATCAATTTAATTTGGGAGTTATTTCTGAATATTATGAAGAAAAACTAACGAAATAAACAATGATGCACATTTTATTTACGCATTACATCGTTCACTGTTACAACATTTTTTAGTTTGTAAAATAATTCGCAGAATGAAAGAAGGAAAGATAAATAGATTTGCCTTATTTAATAGTTTGAGGATTTTATAAAATAAAGTACGATATTTTTTTTAATTTTTTTAAATTAAAAATAATACTTATAATATATTTTGTGATTATTATTGTTTGAGTGTAATGTTATAGTCGCATTGATATGTAAGGGTAATTCTGTTTGCCTTCAAATTCTATTTGCAATTTTAAATTTGTCGAAAAATTTATATCATTATCTCATTATCTTTGATAAAAAACACAGAATATACAGACCATATATATATATATATATATATATATATATATATATATACATATACAGACCATATATAATATAGTATATAGTATATAGTATATATATATATATATATATATATATATATATCATTCATTTTATTTATGAAACGATAAAGACAATGCAATGCCCATCTCATTCATTTATTAGGATATTCACACAATATCCCTTCCAGAAATATTTTAGTCATTCATGTTTGTGGGAATATCAAACTATTCAAGTTCTTATTATTGTGTTATAATAATTCCGGTGACCAAATATAAATTATAGCTTTTGGTTTTTAAAGAAAGGTTTTTCCTCAGTATTTCTTTAGAAATCAAACTAATTGAATTTGGATAATTGGATATTTTTATATAACGTAGAGTAACTTTATTAACTGAGTTTATTTATTAAGTTATTACACTATTTAATAAGTTGTGTTTTAATAATATAATGAATAATAATAATTATTATATATATATATATTTAATATTTTTTATATTAATTATATTATATTGTAATAATATATATATTATTTTATTATCTTTTAATTCTTCAATTTTAGGTTTTGTGAACTTAGGTTGGAAAACACGTTGTACAACCATGATTAACCATGATATATAAAACCATGATTAATCCACTGTAAATCACGATTAAATTTGAACCCAAGTAAAAGACATGGCACTGCAAATGCTTTGTAAGACGCTAATTTCCCCAAACACTTAGAATTGTATGAATTTATTACCATATTTATGAACGTTCCTTAGGATGTCCTTAAGAACTCTAAAACAAGCATATAGTTAAGATATATTTCCTTGTACACCAAGATATCTCTTAATCGACATCACATTTTAAGAACAGTTTTAAACATTTTCTTTCCTTTAAATAGATATCCTTTATAAAGGAGCGGTTACAGGAACTACGTCATAAATATTAATCACAACATCAATAAGAGACGAGGAGAGTTCAGTAATTACTACAGGTAATTGTTTGTTAAAATCGCTAAACAGATGTCATCTAAGTTGTGTTAGTACATTATAATATTTTTGTATTCCTTTGAAGTTGAATTCACAAACATAAGGAGAAAGATTAGAAACGAGGAAAAGTTTGCCAGCATTTTCTAATCTTGAAAAAATATTTGGTTAAAAAAAAATTAATTTAAAATAAAAGCACAGGCAGTGCCAAGTTGAATATAATTGTGTACTATAGAACAAGAATTTTCCAATTTCATTGATTTGTTTTTTTGCTAAGCAATATTATTTAATATTATCCGCATTATCTCTATTTTTAACTACATTTATATCATGGACTTAAACAATCTGTTTATTTTTTTTTCTGACATTTCACACAAATTAACGTAAGCATACTATAACAGAAAAATATATTCCGAAAAATTTATTAATCCATAACAATTTTCACATTTGGTCTTAATCGTAAAAATTAAATGCCTTTTTGGTATCCCTTAGGTACCTTCTCATCACTACGGATGTCGCCTCATTTGTATACTTAATGAATTCTATGAAATACTGTGAATATTTAATAACAAACTAGGCGTACCATTTAACTTTGATCAATATGGTTAAAACTCTTAACCAATATTAATTATATTTATATTATAATTATATTTATAAATTATAATTATATTCAATAATATCATTGATTAACTCTTAATCAATAAGAGGTAGCTCTTGACCAATCTTAACTCTAATGAATGATAATAGAGGTAACCGTTAAGGAATTCCTTAGCTATTTTAATTATTTATCTAATGAAATACTAAAAGTCGTATATAAAATGATATACCATTAAGGGAGGGGGGCTAAGGAAACATTGTAAGGAGACCTTAAACAAAGTAAATTTCATAATACGAGCCCAAGTCACTGTGAAATTCATACTGTCAGTATACCGGTACTGAAAGTTAACTTCTGATAAATTCTACGTATTTTGTTATTAAATTAATTCTTGAAACAACCACTTCATGTAATTAGTTTATAGTTTAAGCTGAGATAAAACTTTATGAGGTTCGGGTGATGTGTATTTAGGGTGTAACTGTGGAGTTTGTCTGTTATAATCGTCTTAATATTTATGTAAATTTGATATTGCAATGACCTTTGCACCATTCTATATAAGGGGGGTTTAAATTGTGTTTCCTTACAGCGCTTTGGTCTAGAGAATATAATATAAATACATAGTTTATTTTATAATATTTTATGTTTGTTTTGTGTACGATTAACTGTTGTCTAAATACGATTTTTATTTTATTAGATGATCCCTCTTTCACTCTTCTACCTCCTACACTTTTTGTATTTGTGTGCCAGCTCTCTTATTGGACAACGATGTTTTATTTTGTAAACCCATTTTAATTCTGGTCCTATAACAGCCAAACTACATCCGTAAAGTTATACAAATAATATATTTTATATAATTCCATAATATTGGATGATAAAGTAAACAAATACCTAAATAAAATGTTAAGTGGATGTTCCTTTTTATATAAAACATTCTTTAGGTTTTTACGTAAAGTTCTGAAAAAGGAAGTACACATTACTCATTATATGTATTGAAGACAGAAGTGAATAGTTAGTTATGTATGTAGTGCTCCTATAAAGTGTTAGTTCTGTTATTTATTTTTATGTTTTAATCGTGAGACTATTTTACAGCAAGTCAAATGTATATCACATTATTTTTAAATTCCATATATATTGTTTTCTAATAAAATTATACAAAGAAATTGTAGAAACTGTAATATGCTTAAAGAACATGAAATTATTTATCTTAGAACTAATTAAATTTAGTTCAAAATAGTAAAATGTATTGCACATTTTTTAATATAATCAAAAATTGAATTATGTTTAAATTATTATATTTTTTCAATCACATGAGCTGAAATCGCTCAAAATTTAAAAATAATGTAAATTTTCTCTTAAAAATAAATGTATACAAAATTGAGAAAATTTTTGTAGAAAATCAACAGAATTTAACATTAGGTTAGACATCATTAAACTGATAGCAGTTAATTATTTTGTATTATTGGAAGTATTTATTTTAAATGTTATTTTATAGACACTTTACAAGACGTACTTTCTTCTATTCAACATATTGCACACCTTAAAGGAGATATTATTAAAAATGAGTTGTGCTAACAGCTTGAAGGATCATCAAATGACAATTAATTGATAAAAAAATATCGTTATGAAATAATCTAAAAAAAAATTAATAACTTATATAATACCTGTCTCTAAACAAAAATCTTGTTTCAATGTTCAAAGTGAACTTATCTTACTTCAGAAGAAAACATTTAGATACACTATTGAAAACAGGTCGAAACGTCTGCAGTTAACATTGAAAAACGACGCAGCGTTCAACCTAGAAACCCTATGTTATATTTATGATCGCTACCTAAAGCCACATCTGTAAATTTATTTATTGATATCTAAAGCCTAAAGTATCTATTTGAATATATTACTTTCATACCTTAAATTTTACTCATACTATAATAGCCACGAAAACTTTGTACCTCAAAGTTTCAACTGGGTTGGATGCTTCTTTATAATTAAAATGTTCCGATTCATAGCTTTACCTCACACTGCTTCAATCTTTATACAAAATTTTTTATTTTCCTTTACGATGAAAAATTTAAAACAATGCATTACAAACTAATAACAGTAGTCACAGATTACGTACAGGTTTTTACGTAGCGATCCTATACAGATTATTGGTTATATATCCCAAGTTTAACGCTACAGAATATGATTGAGATTCTCTGAAGAAAAACTTAAAGTTTGCAAAAAACATGTTCAACAACATTATGGTATCTACCTATAATTATTTTAGTTTTACTTTAACGTCAATACTAAAATAATCCACTTCCGTTTTGCAAACATAATAACTGATAATCTTAACAGGGGCTATTACATACTTTTATTTATAGTTTGTATATATTATTAACCAAAACCACAATATTAGGGTCCATAGTTTTGATTGACTTCCTTTATAAATAATAAATTTCGTTGCCACGTTTATTTCTATTTCGTCACATGCAAGATAAATACATAACTCAACTAAATAGTTTGTTTAGAATATATTTTTAATTAAAAAAAAATCAATAGCCTATGTATGTTCCCTTGAAAGCTTAATCCAGTGTTTGTGTAATTTTATGACACTGTAGTATTTCGATTTTCTGGTCACAGATTAAATAAATTTTAAAATAATCCTAGAAATATACTGAATAAAACGAGATGAAAAAAACAACAATTTTACATACGACTCCCCTTACTCTAAATATTAATTTTATGTGTTACTGTTAAATAACTTTGCTTATATTTACATCTTTGACGCTGTTAAAACTTGACACTGTATTAAGTTGTTTATTGAGCTTTTGTTCGCTCCAGTGATTTCTATCCAAGTGGTTTCTTTCAGCATCTGACTGGTGCAGAAAGCTTTAAATGTCAGTGGTTACATTAGAAATAGCTACCGAACAGACACTATGGTATAAATAATTCTACAGTTTTATCTATCATGAATACCTTTTTGTTATGAATTCTACCGTCAACATGCTAACTAATGTGTTAAGAGGGATGGAGGACAGATGTTTTAATAGTTTTTGTGTTTAACCTCCACTTCTCCACTTCTCTGTTTTTCTATTCTAAATACGTTGCTATGAACATGGAAACATTCCAAATAGAACTGTCTAAAATAGAAGAAACCAAAATAAATTCAATTGAACTAAAACTTTCTTTGAATATCAATGTCGCTGTCGAAACATGTTAAAGTATTTTCACTTGCTTCATCAATAATGCATGTAAATAATTATATAAATCTATCTTTTAAGTTTTGTGTCTGCTTATTTAATTGTTGTAGATGGTAACTTTCATTGTTTATATTAATATATTTATTGAAAATTGTATAATAAAAAAATTTATATGGTTTCTTACCAAGTAAAGAAAGTACACTGTATTATGACAGTATGTTATTCAATGTTATTATACCCTGTGAGTCAAAAGTATGGATACACCCTGTTAAATTTTAAATGGATAAAGATAGAAAAATGAAACTCAGAACACCTTTCTAGGAAATAAAAGTGAACTTTTTAGTCACTATTACAACTTTGTCCATTTCCCCAAAATGGGATTTTTGGGGGGCAGCTCAAAATTTTTAAATATAAAGACCCATTAAGTGACGCCTCATTTTAAAGTCCTTGATTAAAGAAGAAGAACAGTGGAAACCAGAGCTTTCTATCTCAACCCAGTACAAAATGGCAGCTCATTGAAATTAAGTAAAACTTCATTAACTAGTTGATAACTAGTTGTAATAGTGGCTAAAAAGTTCACTTTTATTTCCTAGAAAGGTGTTCTGAGTTTCATTTTTCTATCTTTATCCATTTAAAATTTAACAGGGTGTATCCATACTTTTGACTCACACTGTATTTTATAATAATCTTCAGTGTTTTAATATTGGGAACAAAATTAAACTATTTTTAGACTAATTACGTCACTCTGTCTATATGTTTGTCTTTCTAAATGTCCATTTTGTCTGTCTGTAACTTTTTTAAACAATTGAATGATTGTCGTAATTACCAAATGTGGTGTGGTGTGGTCTGTGGTGTAATCTCACTGAACTAATAACATGTTATCAAATCGCTAATGATTGAGCTAAACAATAATTATCATTCATAATCACGCGTATACTCACATTTCAATTCCACACACTTTTTCTAATCTATGGGTTTTCACAGTACACAAGCCATCTGTCTGTTGTCAGAGAATAAATTATAAAATGCTACAAACAACAACTGGCCTAAATGACGGGCGAATTTGTCGTTTTATTTTCCCACAGGTTTAGGCCGCAATGTGCCGTAAGAAGATTTACTTTGTTTTCCTATAAATTCAGTTCATGGTATATAGTTTAAGAAGCTTTCCTTTTATAACAGTATAAGTATATGAAACATTTAAATTTATATCTAACATTAATATTAGATTTACAAATAATAAAACTAGTGTTATAAATTCTATTTTGACTAAAACGTAAATTAAAAGTTGTTACTCTAATTTAAAGATAAGAAGAAAAGTATTTAGATTATGTCAATGCAATCTACTATGTATTTTGAAACATTCCCAAATTGTTTTATATTAAAAGTGACAACTAAGTTGTAACATTGTCAAATCTTTCTAATACTTGACTTATACTAATAAAATATTATTGTGGTAATATAGTATTAACAACATTAACATATTTTGATTCACGTAAATCAAAATACGTGAGAATGCTTTCACATGGATTAAATTTATTCGTATTTTGTTAAAAATAAGTTATTTAATTAACTCTTATAAAGCATATACCCTACACAATGTTTATAATTTAGAAACTTTTCCTTCTAATATACTATAGACGTAAGTATATATGGGACATTAAAATTGATATCTGACACTAATGTTAGATTTATAACTAATAGAATTGTTGTTTGAAATTCTATGTTGACTAAAATGTGGCTATACAACTGTGAGTCTAATTAAAACAGAAGAAGAAAAGTTCATTACCTATGTCCAAAAAACCAAACATGCATTTTGAAGCATTCCCTATTTATTTTATATTAAATTGATAACTGAGTAAAAAGCGCGTGTCAATTCTGTCCATTCACATTATAACATATAACGTCAGTAAAAAATATATATATATATATATTTAATATATATAATATTGTTATTTAATATATATGAGAGAGAGAGAGAGTGTTTTTACATGCATTACATTTATTTCATATACAGTTATAAATAAGTTATTCAAATAAACATAACACATATTACAAACTATGTTTATTCCTAATCATATATCTTACATTTGTCAACCCACTTTTTATTAAGACCACACTAGGAAATTGGTTATATTCGTTTTATATCTCTCAAGAAATAAATACGTTTGAAAAAGTTTTCCAAAATCAATTAAAAATTGACGCTTTTGGGTAAAGTACACTGGGCTCATTAAATCTAAAATGGAAAGGGATACTCTGAGAAAGGTAAGAAATGTGTTTCTCTTGTGCTCCTTTCTTGAACCACACGACTAGGTACACTTTAACTATTTTCATTTTCATGGATTGATTTTGTTAGAACATTATAAATAATTATGTGGTAGTTACTTATACTAACGTTAATATATAAGTATGCCTACAAAGTAAAGTAAGATATATACAAATTCATTATTCAAATTTAATAATAAAAAATAATATGTTAAGATCAGAATATTTACCTTCACAAAATATATAGATATTAGAGTGTCCAGTAAAATACTGACAAGTTTTTAACCTTCTGGTTTGTATTAGAATACGCCAACAGAGCAAAAATAATCTTAGAAATCTTTTAAGAAATCCCAAAGACACAACAACAATGTTTGAAATATCAGGTATTTATGAAATTAACTGTAATAGTTGCGACAAAGTTTATATAGGGCAGAAAAAAGAAAAATAATAACTAGGTTTAAAGAACACATTGCTCATATTAAATATCAAAGACCAGCAAAATCTATTGTAACAGAGCACGTACTTCAAACTAACCATAATATAGATTTCAAAGGTGGTTAATTAGTTTAAAATGAAGATAATAGAAATTTACTAAATAGTTATGAGAGTATTTTTTATTGCTAAATGCAAAAAAAAATAGTTAAACAGAGATAAAGGACATATTCCTAACTCCGTTTTATTTACTTTAATTTAGGATTAAGTGTATTAGTTTGTAATTTAATTTTTACTTTAGACAAATTCTTAAATGAGATGAAAGGCCTATTCCTAATTCGGATTTTAATATTCCGTAATTTAGGTTTTAAATGGGTTAGTTATTTAATATATTTATCTTTTCTTAATAAACATAGAATTTATGTTTAATATGAAGTATTCGTATTTTTAATTGAGATTAAAGACCTATTCCTATTGTGTTTCTTAGTTTTCAGTATATAAGTTGTTATTTTCTTCTATATAAAAGTATAATTTTAAATTCACATTTTTCTAGATACTAAATGTAATTTATATAAGTTAGGAATAATTTATTGGTTAGTTAGTATCTAAAAATGACATGTTGTGTTTCATGAATAATATTCAATTCACTTTGTTCTTTAGAAATTTAAGTAAGTTATTTAGGTACGAATTATTTATTATTGTCAGGAAATATTGTCCATGTAGTTAACTAATTGTAAAGGGATTCACCCCCACTCCAACTAGTGGGAGGGACTAGGTCATTGACTTGGCACAATGCCATTGATTGAACTAGCCACAGGAAGGAGTGGAGAAGGAACCTCACTTGTATAACTGTTTTTGATATTTATAGAATTAATGTTTGTTCAATACTCAAATTCTGAGGATGGTAACTACGTTACTGAAATGTATATAAGGAAATAAATCTTGTTTATTGAATTGTGGAATTGGGTGTTTGATTTTAATCATCATTGTAAACGTTCGTATTAGTTGTGTAGAACATTTTATACAAAATAAGACTACTAGTGTAAGAAATTACCACATGTGTTTTAACAAACTTTATAAAACTATTGTTAAAACAACATTTTGTTAAAACAACAAATTATCGAGTTGTGAAATTCCAGCGAAAAAGTGAAGACACAGGACCAAAGTTGATTCTTTATATTTTAATGATTTTCCAAATAAGTTTATAAAAGTCATACTTGGTACATATTTCATAGTTCTGTTGTCATATATCTCACAATGACGATGGATACAATAGTTATATTTCTAATTAGAAATTAATAAAAAAAGTACATAACATTCAACATTGAAAATTGTTTAATGAATTTACTATATCTCATGAAGGAAGATAAGATCATTGTGGTGAAATCCATTAAAAGATAAGTAATAATCTCACCCTTGCATGTTTGTTGAATTTGTGATGATCTTTTAGCCTTCAATGAGCTATGGACGGTTATCATTCTCTCGCATGTTAATAATCACGACTAGAAATTAAATGTAATAGTTGACATATTTTATATTCGCTATTCTTATTTTAAGTAATTACTAAAAGAATTTCTATACCTATTGTGATCAAATCTATTTAAGTTTTCACTTAAAACCTTTTTCCATTCATGCCTTGTTTTAGGTGATTATGAAATGAAAAACCACTTGATTAATTTTTCCTTTTAAATAAACATTTATAATATCGCTAATTATATTTTTATTGTAAACATGAGAATAATTCATTACTTTAGATAACAACCAATTTGTACGATTATTTCAAATACTAATAGTCCATATAATACAAATTTTAAATTGTTAAATAAATATAAAAGAAACTCAAAGAAATTTTAAATTTAATCCTCAGGTTGAAATATTTCTCAAATTAAAAAATACATTTTATAGTCGAGATTGGGAGAACTGGTGTAAATAAAAGTTTCAATTTAATCTTTTATACCTTTATAATAGGGTACTATTTATTACCCTTCTTTAAGATATTAATAAACAAAAAAATTTTTTAATCTATATGCTATAAATACTGTAGTCAAATAATATAAAATCATTTACAGTGTCAATGTAATAAATACTGTAGTCAAATAATATATAATCATTTTAATTATCAATGTAATAAATACTCTAGTCAAATAATATATAGTCATTTTAAATGTCAATGTAATAATTACTGTAGCCCAATATCATTTTAAATGTCAATGTAATAAATACTGTAGTCCAATAATATATAATCATTTTAAGTGTCAATGTAATAAATACTGTAGTCAAATAATATATAATCATTTTAAATGTCAATGTAATAATTACTGTAGTCCAATATCATTTTAAATTTCAATGTAATAAATCTGTAGTCCAATAATATATAATCATTTTAACTGTCAATGTAATAAATACTGTAGTCCAATAATATATAATCATTTTAAATGTCAATGTAATAAATAGTGTAGTCAAATAATATATAGTCATTTTAAACGTCAATGTAATAATTACTGTAGTCCAATATCATTTTAAATGTCAATGTAATAAATACTGTAGTCCAATAATATATAATCATTTTAAATGTCAATGTAATAAATACAGTGGTTAAATAATATATAATCATTTTAAATGTCAATGTAATAATTACTGTAGTCCAATAATATATAATTATTTTAAATTTTAATGCGAGGTAATTCATTTTAGAATTATAATTACTGCAGGATTCAAAAATTAGTATTAGCTTCTATGTCATAATGTCTTCAAAATTAAGTTGCACGCAAGTTCTTAATCATAACTTTTCCTTCCTACTTCTATTATCTAGAGGAAATTTCTTTTTATATGATATTCCTTTGATCCACATCACCCTATACTTCCACTAATTTATATCTCGGATGAAAATATATGTAGAGGGATTATATCAAGTTGGTGTTTGAAATATTAATTAAATAACAGAGTGTGTGAAGTTATCTACAATGAACCCTTATTACACCAGTAATCTTAATGTCGCTCTGAACAAATCTTAACAATTTTAAGTGAATAAGTAATTAGCACATAACGAAGCAAATAAAGTACTACACAGATTGGGTTATTGCGTAAAGTATTTTTTATTCATGAGAACAGTAGATTGAAAATATGTTATAAATAGTGATTTTAATTATTTTCAGATATAATTATTATAATAAAAGTTCAGTGGTGGTATTAAACACACATATCGTTTATAGAGGAAATGTTCGTTTTGAGATTTTAAAAGTGATTTTAGAAATAACCTATGTTCAATTTTTATCTGTCATCTGTGTAAAGCATAGTAAAATGAAAAGCAACCCTGTTATTCCGAATTCAGTATGTGAGCATACTGTTATTATTTCAAAACTCAGTCGAAACGTATTATATTACATATTGCTCAAATGATACACCTGATGACTTATCAAAATATTTTAGTTATTTACTTCCACTTATTTCAGGTCAGACGTTTATCTTTATCTGTTAAAGTTAAAATTAAACCATAGATGCCCTCTTAAAGTGTCGGAAATCTCAATATTAGTGATATTGATTTTGATCAGATATATGAAACATGTGACGATTGATTTGGAATTTATCTTTGAAAGTAAAAATAAAACATGGATGGAATATTAAAAGGTAAAAATCTCAATATTTGTGAAGTTTACTTTGATCAGATAGATATATTACGTAACATATGACCGTTGATTTGGAGTTGTGAATAAGGTGATTTTACATTTCTCTTCCAGTGATACTGAACATTTGGAAATATAACACAAATTAAGGTTATTTAATATAAAAATAGTTTAGGGATGTACGATAGTTTGCCGTTGACCTAGAATTGTTTTTATAACTTTGATTAATTCATAAATCTTTAGAAAATAAGTCGTTTAGAAACAAACAGATTATGATTTGCAGTAAACTCAATATGGTTTCTAAAGATAGGATTACAACTAAATTACAACATAAAAAATTATGGTATTTTTTTATTTTTAAAATTCATATTTTTCAATATGAGCTTAATATATATTATTACACCTCATTTGTTATTATTATTATTCATTATTACGTTCAATAGTTTCTTAAGAACTCATTGTTTCTTAAATAAGTCTGATATTTATAAGGTTTATCGGTGGTTACTTTGTGATACACCTCCTGTTGACCTTATAAAGTTAAATCATAGGCGTTACATCGTTCATGTCACCAGCTTTTAGAAGAAAACAATTAAAACAGAATAATATAGAGATAAGTAGATTACTATTTCATGTAAAGCAGTATTGCGTTTTAAATCTGGGATTAAATTTAAATGATAATATTGTCAAAATTCCATCGTACACATACGTAATTAAATTCGATTAAAAAATAATATTTAATAGAAGCTTAGTATACATTAGGACAGTTGTAGTTAAATACTAAATTAAAACAAGTGTTCATTGTGCTAAAATGTTGTTTATGTTATAAATGTTGTTGAAGGTATTTTAATTTATTCCTTTATATCTGTGATAACAATATACAATGAGACAAAATAACCAAAGTATCTCTCGCTGTTGGTGGTCACAATAGAGTAAAAGTAAAGTGTAGAAACGTGTACCTAAAGTCTCAGCCAGAATACGCAAATATAACTCAAAATCAGAATACCTCCACGCTTTAACTCTAAAACCACAAAATAACATTTTAAATAAGCATAAATATCAAAGATTATTTATGAATTATTGTATGTTATTAATAATTCTCATGTTCTGGTTGGTTTTAATATTCTATCTCGATTAAAGTTACATCTCCTATATATTATAAAATTCACCTTCATTTCTTTCATTTTGTTTTTTTTTATTCTTGTTTATTGTAAAGCTTATTTTTAAAACTTTTTTTTACAAAAAAAAAACATAAAGTGTACAGAGATCCCTTACAGACTTCTAAAAAATATTTCATAATACTTATTTCTCTCAATGAGGACGTAACCCTTCTATATAAGATAGGCGGAGGTTTATTTTATGCCATAATTTGTATATAGTGGCTACACAGTACACAAGTTTATTAGGCGCTAACCGTTGAGATTACCTTGTCTTTCATAATTAGTTTTGTTGTGTTAATAATGTCGCTTTCCAAAATTTAACGTGTATTTATGATCGAGTATTATTTTCAGTACAAGTGTTACAAACGTATGATTGGTGAGTTTCATTTCAAATTATCTTAATCTGCATTTCCAAACAAATCATCAATATTTTGTTTAATTAATCAATTTCGAGACACAAGCTTCGTATACGATCTCAAGACACCAACCTGAAAATATTAACTAAGGACGTTCAAAATGACGTTTCTCTAGTTTATCAAGAAAATTGCTAAGAAAGTTATCTTTAGAGGTGAGACTGGCAACCATTACTGTATTGATGGCTACAAGATAATTAAAACGCCATGCTTACTGAATTAGTGTCGTCTATGAACTCTTAAAACCCTTACAACCCGTACAACCCTTACAACTCTTACAACCCGTACAACCCTTACAACCCTTACAACCCTTACAACTCTTACAACGCGACTGTATAAAACATATCTGATTCAGTCGTTGGATTTGTCGAGTCAGTTAGTTGTACTATTTGCAATTATGTTTCACCACTCTTAGAACTTCCACATCGATAAACTGTAAGAAATACTACACCGGCTAAACCAAATGATTTTTAAGTTATGGCGACGATGAAAATAATAGTAAATGTATTAATGTGACATAACAATTAGAGAAAACATTCCTTAATTTTATTGCATGCATTTTAATTAGTATTTCATTAGTAATTCGAAACTTAAATAAAAGCTATTAAAAATCTTATTACATACACTTAACTAAGAAAAACAAACAAAAATAAATATATTAAAAGACAAAAATTTAAATCAAAACTATATTAAAATTATTTTATTAAAGTTTAATATTATTTAGTCTTATTTTTAGTTTAACTGAAAATTAAATTGAACTATATTTTATTTAACATTCAGTTGGTAAATTAAACGTATTTCAAAAAAAATTTAACTTATGTATGACAACACAAAATATTCCCAAATCTTCTCTGAGTAAATCTAACAACCCATTGTAATTTATTATTTGAAATAGATTTAGGTTTATTTTCATAGTTATAAGATTCTATGTAAGACTGGGAAAAATAACGAGTTGTAACTTGTTGCTGAGTTTTGGTACTGCGTTTCCAATTATTTGTAATAGATTTAGGTTTATTTTCATAAGTATCAGATTCTATGTAAGACTGGTGTAAATAACGAGTTGTAACTTGTTGCTGAGTTTTGGTATTGCGTTTCCAATTTGCGTAATGAATGTCCAGTTAGTCCAATTAATTTCTGTTAGACATTTATTAATTTTAATGATAAAATGCATTAAATATTTGAAACGTGAAATATATGCATATTTATAGTCTAAGAATTCAACAAGAAAAATATTTAACAAACAATGTTAGACGATTTTGTTATTTCTTTAGAGTATCGAGAAAAATTCCACAGCATTTATTTAACATACATACATTTCATAAGTACCAATTAAATTTGTATATACTCCGACTATAATAGACAATAGACTTTGATAAACAAATTTACTAGTATTTAAAATACATTCTATTTATTTAATTATGTAATTATTCCATTAGTCTGAATGCTTTCAATTTACCTTCCATTATAAATAGATTGAAATTATCCTATTTCTGGTTGTGGATCAATACTTTTTAAATTAAATAAGCATAAATAAAGAAATTCAGAGTCAAAATTATTAAATATTTTGTAGGGGAAAACAATCTACTGATTCTTAATATTATGTTGAGAGGTTAAGGGTAAAACCTACCCAGGGTACCGCGACCATTGGCCTATTGTACAACCACTGGTTCTTACTGGATTGTTTTTAAATCTTAAATTGTTTAAATACCCAGCACATGTAGGATTAATGTGGGTTTTACCTATAGATAATTTAATACATTGATTTTTTTAAAAGTAACACTTTATTACTTTTTATCCGACTAAATACCATGTGAACAAACTAAACACACCAAATGGTACACCGGTGACTACAACTTTCTGTCGCATGAACTTTCTCATAGAGCTTAGATTAATGCAATTTTCTCAGTTTATTTAATGATACATTATTTTTAAACTCTCTATTATTTCATTACTATCTCTCTTATGTCAATTTCAAATAGAAATAAATCTATGGAATATTACGACACCTAGACCAAGATCTTGAAACCATCACACGGGTTGTTAAACTTTTTAAAGGAGCGTAAATTTATCAAATATCTAAATACTGTATTTAGGTTGGCTGAAAAAAAATTATCCCCAACTCTGTTATTATTAATTATATTAACACCATTTCTGACAATGTTATTTGTAGTTAGAGCTGATTTTATGACCACAACTTTTTCAATTTTAAAGTTAGGAGATGGAGGCAAGGTGTTAGTATAAAATGTCAATTTAGGGATAAACTCACGTAATATACATAATACAGGGCTGGAAGTACAACGACTTGAAACATTGTTTTCTAAACTATCATAAATAAATTGGCGTCCGTTAACGTTTTGTTTTATAGATTTCTAAAAAATAAAATTGCACGTTCACACCTTAAGGTTGAGATGTGTAAATACATTTTAAAATTTCTATGCAGTAGAGTTATTTTATATTTGTTTTCAATTTCATTCACAGTATCTGCATGGGGATTTTAATACAAGTTTAATACTCGTATATAATTTTGTATATTGTTGAATTTTACTAAATATACCACCCTCTTTTTTGTTAATATTAGTGATAAATTCAGTTATTACATGATATTTTCAACAATATTAGTTAGGATATGGCTCTTGTTGTTTTTTTATACAACAGAATCTCGTAACCAACATTGACGAATAACTAATAATCTTTCACTAACATTATTGTGAACAGATCTTGAAGAACGGAACTTAACCCAACTTCGATACAGTTACAGATACAGTTCTTCGAAAACTTGGAACTATTTTTGATTCGAAAATTAGCTAGTGTATAAAAACAGTAGATAACTAGAATTTATTGTATAATAGTTAAAATTTAAACTGTAACAAATAATATGCGTCAAATAAAATTTTGTACAAAAAGACAAAATTTTCACAAATCGTAGAAAAATATCAGGCAAATCAAACGCTAAAAATCTATCTTGAGAATAAGTTGCGCAATCCTTATTCATTCTTGTAAAATCAACCTAAGTCTGAAATATATAATTATGTAATTTTATTACTTATAGTTGATTTTATATTAAATAAATTTTTAGAATAATATCAATAAATTGAAACAGAAAACAAAACAGATGGGAAGGATGTTTGTAACAAAACATACACGAAATTATAAAAATCTATTGATAAACATAAAATTTGTTTAAATAAAAGGAAGAAAATGAAAGAATTAAAGTATAATATTAAAGCAGATATTATTTTGAAAATATAGAGAATAAAAGCGCACGAAAATGAAACAAGTTGAAGTAGAGAGAAAAGGAAAATAATTAAATATCTACTGTGTCCAAAGATAGATTGGCAATAAACATTTAATTGAGAATGTGAACAAAATGCAGCTGAGAAAAAGACACGTAGTTCTGCAACATTTTTAATGAAAGCAATAAACACAAGTGTATTACTTATTTCATTAGTTTCTTCCTTTTCCTGTAATTAAAAACATCACTTAATATCTACAGTAGGTCTCAAGTATTTATGATATAGTGAGGTGAAGTGTTACTACCAGCAAGTGACGATATTTACAATGATCCATGGAAATTGAAGTTTAAGCTCATATAATGGTAAGGTAAGCTTTTACCTATATGTATGTCACATGTTCTATTTATTGTTTAACATATATGTCAATCCAACTAACTCTAACCTAAACCGACTAATAAATTCAACACACATCTAAAACAGTTCTAGCAACAACAAACAATGTATCTTCACAATCACAATTAAATATTTTACATGTCCCCATCCCACGCCCAACTGTAAGTCATCTATTGGTTTCCTATAAACAAATAAATCTATCTAAACCATTATCGTGTACGTTTTAAGTTTATGCGCTGATTTAGAAAAATTGTAAACAACATTAGCTCTACATACTATTGCATCCAACAATTTTTTATTTTATTTACAAAGACCTGTGTACGCCAGTAAGCAGTGGCCACCATTGAACATGGTAAGGTAGTCTAACGATAATTATTTTATTATAATTTAGAAATATTATATAAATCAAAATTATGAATTATTTAGTCATACCTTGGATTGTCAACACACAAGGAAAGTTATTAATGATGAAGTCCAAATATACTCTTTAACATTAGCTCTGAAATATCTAATTTTATTTGAATTTTTTTTCCAATAACTTTTGTTTTTTATTTTACACTATTTGCTCAGGGGGGAGCTCTTTAATGAACAATTAATACAGTGAGTGAAATTTTTAATAATACAGAAAATTGCAATTTTAACAATTTAGTTTCCAATTAAAGTCTATAATTAGTACAATACCAAATCCACTTTTGTTGTATTCCTATGTAAGTAATCCAGTGCTGATAGTTGAGTGAAGAACTTTCACTTTATTACTTGTTAATGATGTTCACCAAACACTACACTGTACTATGTGATTTATCAATAAAATGATTCACTTCAAATTACCATGAAGATGCACTCAACACTTTGTAGATGTACCTCTTTAGTACTGCAACGAAGATTACTAAAGTGTTAAATACTTTTACTTTGTAAAAACAAACACGGTTAAAACATACGTGTTAAAAAAACAATTATTACTTTACTATTACTAAAACTGGAATTATAACTTATAGGAAATACCAATTTCTACATTAGGAATACTTTTGGCGTTACTTCGCCGACCCCTATGGTGTGAGTTTTTCCCCAGGACTCTCTCTATAATTTTTACTTTGTCGATGCTAAAAAATACTTATTCCCTCTCTCTTAATTTACTTTAACCAATGAACGTAAGCAGCTACTTTTTGTCAGCCAATCAAATGTTAATGTTTCAAAATTGTGACCGTTTAGAAAACTGTTGTCCCGTTACATTTTATGAGTTTTGTGTGTGATTGTCCTTAAGTTTCTAATATTATAGTTATTTATGACTTAATTGCCTACAATGATTCTGGGTCTAATTTAAGTGTTTTTCTCTTTTTTTTTTCTTTAAAGTTGTGAATGGTGTTCTGACTGATTTATAACATATCCCCCTAACGCTTCACCTTTGTCGGTGATCACAAAACGTTTAACATGTGTCCAACAAATGTATCTATTTCTATATTCTTTTTAAAATATTAGACCATTACTGGAAAGGTTATTGGTTTCGTTATAGTAGATTACTTACAGAATATATTGTTCTTAAAAACGCAGGATATTTTCACCACTTAACAGCCCTAATATAACATTTATTTGTCCAAACGTGTCCAGTTATGAAATTCCATTTCATCAAATTATATATACACTGTATAAAAAGTATATTGTATGTGTGTCCATAATTGAATTTCATTTTTTTAGATCATTGAATATTTATATATTAATACTGCGATTAATTTGACAGTTACTTTTAATATAATATCGTTTATTTATCATATTAAATTTATTCAAAAAGGCATTTCCTGCTGCTTTCCATAAGGTCATTTCACTGCGACTGGTAGCACATTTCACTGCACTCTAGAAAATATCAAACACAGGAGAAGTTTACGTTACCCCTAACAGGAGTAGAGGTAGGTAACTCAAAAATGTTTCTTCATATTTTCCTATAAGAATTACATATGCAACATTTCTCTACATAAAGTGGTAGAGGTTAAATTAAAAAAGTATCGGCTCAATGAAAACTAAAAAAAAATATAATTAGTGATTTAAAAGCTCAAAACAAAGTATTGTTAAAGATATATACTATCACAATTTTGTAACTAGCTTATTTTGTAACCAACGTTAATAGATACGTCCCCCCATTCGTAAATATTTATTTATTGCCTTTGAGATGATCAAACAATCAACTTCATGTCAACAATTTATTTTTACTTCATGTTTTCTAAAAGTAAAACTGTACAGGTTTATTTCAAATTTATTTGGATGTGTTTTCAGATAGTGAAATTTTTTTAATGTCCAAAATATATTAAACAAGATTTTTTAAAGATTTTGAAATACTGCCATTTAAAAATTTTTTTAGGAGCGAAACAAAACACAAACACTTTTTTAAAATTGAGAACCTGCGTTCATTCCCTTCTATAAAAAAATATAGAGTTTCCATATAACTTTCTGACATTAGACATATGTCTACTTTAAGTCATTGCCTACACTATTGTATTTAAAATGTTATAAGAATATTTATTTAATACAGGTTTACAATATTTTCAAATATCTATGTGTTCGAAAAGTTATATTTTATCTTCCATCTTCAATCTTCCTATTCACGTTCCTGAAATTCTCTTCCATCCTTTGCTCCTTTGAGCTACCTCATCCACATATGCCGAGGCCGACCACTACATCTTCTTCCTTTCAAAAATTTGCTTTAGACCATTTTTCCTGTTCAATTCACTCCACATCTCCATACCATTCTAGTTGTCTATACTGTATACAGTCAGAAAGTAGATTTTCCATATTCATTAATGTAATAACAATATCCACAATATCAAAGACATTAACATTCGTGTGTTAAAATATATCTAATTAGTGAAATAAATATATAAATATTTATTTACTTACACAGCTTATACAATTATAAACAATCGCTGTTTCTTTAACACACTTTGTTTAAATTAAACAATTATTTTTTCTATAAAATCATGTAAAATCGAAAAATACATTTTCTCCAATACAGTGAGATCATAAATCCCAGGACCCCTCTACTTTTGTTAATAATTTGAAATAAAACATGTCATACTTTGGGAATCTTAGTTTGAATGTAGACATTTTGGTATAATTACCTTTTCCACTTTCCTGTGGGATTCAAATACGATATAAATGGTAAGGTATGTTGTGTAATAAACATGTCAATGGCCTTTGATGAGTAGAAATACATGACGAAAATAAAATGTAATTCTTTTCGGGTAGTCAAATTTTAAAATAAAGAAGAGCTCTTTTTTATATATCATATCATGCCAAGCAGTTTAAAACAACATAATATTTTGATATTTTTATTATTATTTTTTTTTTTTTGTTTTTTAATAATAAATTGGTAAGATAGTAAGAATACCCTAACATCTTGGGAACTTAGTAAACTGAAAAAGTGTCAATAAATTTTCCTCAAATAAGGTAAAATATATACATCCAGACGACATTTACGACTATTGACTTCTATCATTAAATTCCTTTCTTTCTGAACAAGTTGAATTGCCAATATGTATATATGTTTCGTTGAAATGTAAATATAATGTGAAATTAGCCGTATATAAACCAAATTTAAATCACTTAAAACCTAACTTACAATTTGTCAATTTTTGATAGCAAACTTGTATAACATGGCGGTTACAACTATTGCTATAAAGTAAACTGGCTGTATACAAAGTGCCGATAACAAAAATACTGGTATATATGTTGCTGTAAGTATCTGAATATCAGTAACTAACGTCTAACAACTAATCTTAGAATTGGCATCAGTAGGTAAAATTCCAAATGTTCCAATCTGTTAGTAAATTACTTAAACTCTGAGTTTTACCAATAGGTTTCTGTAATTGTCAACATAACAATTTGAATGAGTCTTCAAAACATATACATATCACCGAGTGGTAAGACTCACAATGTAAAGCTACAATAGTTATATTTTTACTTGTTGTTTGCGTTTTTCAATGATTAGTAATAGTACTATAAACACTTTATTGGTTATCTGTAGTCTATTAGTTGTAGGCGTTGGTACAGCGATGTTTCGCTGAACACAGTCGACTAAGTATGTGTATATGTGTTACTGTCTGCGAGAGTAAAGAAGTTCCCTGAGCTCTGGCTTACCCGAAAATTGCAGGCGCTTACTTGAGTCGGCGCCACCACGGTAACTAGAACAAGTTACCGTGGGCGCCACGTTCCGTCGCTCACGTCTCACACGACATTCTGCGCTCACATGAACGGTCGCAAAACATGTAAAATGGCCAAGTGAGATTTTACTTCATCGTATCTATTTAATTGTGTTAGTGTTGAGAAAATCTTTAGGTTTATAAACATTTTAACTGTACAAATTAATTTGTATTAGAGTATAGGACTACTATAAAAGGGTTTATTATTTAACCCTCCCATACAGTTAGGCAATTAGTAAAAACAAATTATTATGTTTAGAAATGATTATATTTAGTCTTATGTACATACTGTTTACATATTCTTAAATTACAGTCTAATATTAAATTGTAAACAATTTTACATTTTACAATGACCATTTAGTTTTATTTTGAGTACTTATAAAAATCATATGTTTTCAAAAATAATTGATACCGGTAGTTATATAAAAAAAAAATAATTTAAAAACACACACACACACACACACATACATTCATTGATTAATCACTGTCCACTGGCAGAGGTTGAGCTAGTTCCTCGTAAAAACTTTTATGACATCTACGATGACTCGTCTATCAAAGTTGTCTACCTGCACTTTATGCTGGTCAGCCTTTTTGCGTTTTTTACCTGGTGTTTTTAGTTTTTCATCGGGAGTTAATTTGCCTGCTTTTCGAATACGCATAATTGTTTTTTCGAAACTTTGCAATAATTTGCGGCACGTTCTGTTGCTTTTTCGAGTGGCACTAATAACATTTTGTCACTACATTCTTTATCACAACACTCAATCACTCGCCTAATTAGGTCCCTCTCCCTACTGTGAATAGTCGCCCCACGTTGCCTAATATTTTCCATAGTTGCGAGCAATAATGCGAGCATAAACAACATTCAAAACGAAATCGGATTATACACTTGACGCTCTGACGCGACTTTCACTGCGTGACTAATTGCATCTGCGATGGGTCACTCAACAGCCGTGTACAGGATGCCATATTAGCAGAAATAAAACTCCCTGCGACACGAAATGTTTGGACAGCGCGGAGTCCAGCCCTCAAGCCGAACGCCTGCAAATAACGTGCGGTTACATCAACACACTGGTGCATACCGTCCTGTCTGAGGGGACTTCTTTACTCTCGCCCACAGTAGTATTGTGCCTGTCGTAGCTGGCTGTGTTATGCGACACAGCGATGTAGCAACGCTTACAACTATGGGCAACCAATAAGGTTTTTATAGTAATAGTTAAATTAAAATTATATGACATCCAACAATGAAATACCACTTTAATGTATTTATTATACTTTCCGTCGGAGATGGATTAGGTTACTCTGGTTAAACCCATTAAAAGATAAGTAATAATCTCACCCTTGCTTATTTATTCAAGCTCTGATGTCTGTTTTCCTCTCAATGAACTCTAGATAGTAGTCAATGAACACCTAGGGAACTCTAGGGTAGTCAAAACTGCATATGTTTATTAACTGTCTTTATATACAAATATATTGTTTGGTAAGTTTAATAATCATTTTCCTTTCTTTTTTAGGAATTTCTTAAATTGTTTTTGTCATTATAGTTATTTAATATTTATTTATAGTATTAAGTAACTTTATGAAGTTTTCCTTATTTAAAACCTCCATTCATTGGTTAAGGTGATTGTGGACTAAAAACAAAACTTCACTTAAGTTTTCCTTTAATTATAATTTTGAACACCAATTCTTCAGTTGAAAATCCCTTCAGAGGCCCAGCTATAGTGAGTTCGGCTGTAGATTACCTACCTTTACCTCTTCTGACTCTATTCGCTTTCATGTTTTCCTGTTTTCTCCTTTTTTTTTAAACAATGTTGACCACGCCTTTAAAAACAAAGTTTAAAATATTTATTGTGACATTTTTGAGTAATTGAATTAAGCTTGAGTATGTTTTCTTAATTCGTGGAACACCCGATTTGAATAATTTAATTGACACATAGTTTATACAAGCAGTTCATATTGTGCTAATCTTAAACTCTAATCTAAAACACAGAAATATCTTCATAAAACAATAATTAACAACTGTTCATTCTCTATTCAACAGCGTTTTATGAGGTTTTTCAACATGAAAATATATTTTTGGCCTACATTTGTAATGATATATATATATATATATATATATATATATATATATATATATATATATATATATATATATGTAAAAACTGCTTGTTATATAAAACAAATATTATTTAGGATATGTCTTACAATGAAAATATGTACTGTATAGGGAATAGAGAGTATTTCAAGTAATTCATCATTTTAAAAGTTAATTAAATAGGAATAAAATCTGCATCTAAACACTTTTACACCGTATTAAAAAAAAACCAAAAGAATTTATAAATACTTTAAACTTTCATGTTGGATTAACGGATTAATGAAAAAGGGAGTATGTGATGATGGTTTCATTTGATTATATCTTCAAAATTAACTCCTATATCTCCTACTCCTATATACTTTTGATGTTTTTGACATCATTCCAATATCTTATTTCTTCAAAGTTATTAGGGTTGTTCTATCATTCTCTACATGTGCATCATCCGCACTTCCATTGTATTTTATGGAGAGGAAGTTTGGAGCTTTATTATATAAGAAGTTATGTAGAATTAACTTTCACTAAACCTGCAATATGAATGTTGCAGATAATAAATCTTTGTAATAACTATAGCAATTCTAAGTACTTGGGTAATTAGCATATATTAAAGTAGTTGCAGTTGCACAAATTAGTTTACTTGGCGTAAAGTTATGTCGTGATTTATAGGGACAGTGAATGCAATGATTATTGTTTAAAGTTTACTTCTGTGGATGTAAGATAAGTGAACTTATACTGTGGTACTGAAATATATTAATCACCATTTATTATATAGATTAACATGTATACTAATGATTATTCTAAACATCACTTGATAAAACTTGCACAACCTATACGAAAAACTAATGAAAAAATGAGCTCAAGCTTAATATTGCATTTGTCCACTAATTAAATAGAAATAGAAAATAAATTTTACTGAAAAAGAAAACTTACAATTTGTTTAATTTATTTTCATAAATAGGTAAATTATTTGTTTTTGTTGTTGTTTTTTTTTTTTTTTTTACCATTACATTAAAATAAACTTTTGTGAAACTCGAAAATGGAATTAGTAACTTAGATAACCAATATAGGGGACTAGATTCGACTGAATTTCTCATAAACCTTGTAGACCTCTTATATGTATATATATATATATATATATATATATATATATATATATTTGAACGTCAATCCAATAACTTTATAAGAAATATATTAATTAACCGTATTCTCTGTATCGTTCGTCAAAGGAATTAATTTAAAGCATGAAAAATATGAAATACATTTTTCTGTTACATTTAAATCTCATAGCATTCTTTCTAATATTAAAATCATTTGCACAATTTTAAATTTCTTAACAGATGATGAAAACCTTTTAAAATTCAGAAAGAAATTACTTGTACCTATCTGTACGAATAGATACATTTAACATTTTGAATTCCTCTAATGTTTTTTGTCCTGAAGACATAGGAATATGTCCATACTCGTAGAGCTGAAGGCTATAATTTATTTCGTTTTATATAATTCTCAAACACAAATATGTATGTACATGGGTAGACCTTTCTCGCTTACTTCAATTATACGTCTAGTTGTTTTACCCCTTGATTGTATGGCATCAATTAAAAATGCACAAAAGTAAAATTGTAATTTTTTTCTGTTTTATTATTTGTGTAAGTTTTTAAACAATCTTAGTTCAATATGTTTAACTATAATATAACTACGATAAATAAGTTGAAATTTATAGCTAATATTTTTATAATTATGTTAAAGTTTGGTATTTTTTTAATAATTGATGTCTTTTAATAAATTTAACTGTTGATTATATATAAACTACAAAAAGCTAATCGCTTCGCTTCTTCGTGGCTTGTTAGGAAACTAAGGGTAAAATGAATGTTAACACATGGTAGGTTTTTTTTAAAACAAACTCTATAATAGTGATAAGAAGAATAACTCGGATGGATTTAATTAAATTATGTACAATTAATATACCTGTAGAAATGTCTATTTCTTTTATGTTTACGTACATAGTAGAGGTAAAAATATACAACTAAAATGTAACTGTATTTCATTGTTAAGATCAGGGATATGATATCTTAGAGTATATGAGTATAGTGACATATAATTTTCACTAAGACATGATAGTTTTATTTGTTTTATGTAACAGTTTACTCTAGAACATTTGTATAAGATCATTCACGTTATCTTGTTTTGTATAAATTTCTTTTTTATAATTTTTGTTTAACCCAAAACGATTTGCAGTTGAGAGTCGCAGCAGTTGTTTTGTACACATTTTACTTTAATTACATTCATTTTATTATTTTGTCTAAGTTTTGTGTGACAAACGATTAAAAGTTAAACAGATTCACACGAGCAACAAGACGACACAGAACTAACTCTTGTCTCTAGTTTCGCAATATCTCCTCCATGAAATAAAACTTTCAAAACGTTTTAACAATTTATTACAATCTTGTAAATACGGTATTTCATAATAATAAGAGAAATATATATTAAACACATTTAAAAAAAGTATGTGTATATCACCATCCATTCCACAACATTCTTTACAATATATACTGGGTAGACAATCGACTTCCTTATTTCCCAAACGTAACTGCCAATATAAATAAATAAACTGCAGTTAAATGTAATTTGTTCATCGTTGAGGTTGAAATCATGTGAGACCAGAAACTTATTTCTGAGTTATTATAAAAATAAAAATACCAAGAGCCTGACAATATCTAAATCTAGCTTTTGCTCGCACCTGCATATTTAATTTGAATCTATTATATTATAAATTTATGTATATGTGTAAAAATACACTTTGCAATATGTTTCTATTTACTTCTACTCATACATGCATTTCCTCACATATGAATATTAAAACAATAGTTGTGAGGAGGGTCAAAATAGCTACGTTGATTTTTTCGCGAAAATATCCTGTTTCAAATCTACAGAAATAAAACCGTGATTTAAATATATATATATATATATATATATATATATATATATATATATATGTGGTCCGTCGAAAATCTCCATTGGCCTTGTGGTATATTAAAACAAAATGTATTGACCAATTTGTCCAAATTCGGTGTGGGAAATTTTGTTGATCTTATGTTTAACTACTTTTAAATTTTTGATAATATTAAAAGTGTAGATACATAATAAAAATAATTCTAAAACAGGTGAATTTCAGTTCTTTGCAATCGGTCAGAGCAATGTTGATAACATTTCATTCAAATTGAGTACACTAACTGAAACAAAGCTTTTTTTAATTCTATAAATACCATGGCAGGGAAGAGTGAAAATAAAGCACTGACGCAGTCTTGTAAATTCGAACATCTCATTGAATAACTTTTCAAGTGATTTTAATTAATTTTTTATGTAATGTGGAGAAATATTCAGAGTTGAATTAATTTGTAAATTTGTTGATTTCATATTTCTATCTCCAAACATACTGAAAACCCGAAATTAAAAACATGACGAAGGGGGTTGAGGTTGAAAAACAAGGAGAGTTGGGTCTTTGTGATATTAATAAGTAACTTATATGGTTAGTATTATAAGCTTTAATGATGTACAATGATTAACATAATTGTTGTTTTATTACTGTATAAAATAATTTATACGTAAATATCTTACTATTTTTAGTAACCAAAACTGGTTTTAATAGCATTTGAAATACAACAATATCAAAAAATCGCTCATACGCAATGTATTCTGATTTTAAAAGTACATATGTCTTTAATAGTAACTTCTTAGTTATAATAATTGCTACATTTTAAATTTATGTTTATTTATGAGATTTAATTAAAGGTTCCGCCACTAAACTTTGCCGCAAGTAGTCTGGTTTGTCTCACAATGCGGGAAGACACTACGAGGTAAACGTGTTGTAATACAATTTCACTAACACTTATTATTTAACTAAATTGTTAATTATAAGTTACCTTTGTTGTTTTATCTGATAACTACGGAATTGAAAATAGTACCTCAATATGCTAAATATTATGTTGATGTTAAGTGCGTAGTAATGTTTATATTTTTTTATTAATGTATTAAGTAAACATATATACGATGTGTCCCACGAAGGTATTTACTTTTTAAATAACCACCAAGTACATATGCATTGTAAAATTATAAGATTTTTTTCATACAGTACATATTGGATAAATATCCAAAAGTGTACCAACAACGTTTTACGCTGATATCTGCAATAGAAATATAATGGCGACTGTTGACAGCGATTTAGGGTTTAATCGATAGCAAGCTATAAAATAACTTTTATTCGTGTATATACTTTAATAGAAGGTTTGTAAAACTTCACACCATGTGTCTTGGTTATTCGATGTACTGTAGACTCAGGCACATTAGTGCCTTAAGATACTTTTCGAATTAATGTGACTTTACTAGGAGACTTTAGAATAACAGCACAGACATTTTCGGCCACTTCTAAGTCAGGTGGCTGCCGGCAATACTTTTCTGTACAGTACCAGTTTCAAGTAAGAGCATCCTCCACTTTTCAATGGATATGACTGAGGAAGTTCAATTATAGGATACGTAGTTTGAAATATTTTGCGTGCTTCTTTGTCATTATTAAAAGTAATAGATCAACCACAGCACAAAACCTTCTGCTCTATCCTAGAACAACCTACGTTATGTTTGTTGCCTAAGAGAACACAATAAAAGTTGTCAACAATGATCTGAAATAAATAAATAGCTTTTTGTTTTAAAATAACCAGCTGTTTAAACAATTGGAGCTTTTATGTTATGTTCTTCTCCGGCTGTAGAACTGCATTTCTATCTACATCCATTTTATTTCCATTGCAGATATCAGCGTAAAAATTTGTTGGTATACTTTTGAATATGTTTCCAATATGTATGAATGATATTTTAGAATTTTATAGACGCATATGTACTTGGTGGTTATTTAACAATGTAAATACCTTAGTGTAACATACTGTATATTTGTGTGAAAGAGGGGGGGAGTTTATTCATGTTTATACTAATAAGACCAAATTACTGAAATATCCCTTACTGAGGAACTTAATATGGTAAGAAAGGAGAATATAAATATAAACTACAAATGACATTTACTAGCGGGAAAGATATCACAGACGATTTAGAAACCATCATACGTTATTAATAATTCACATCTTCTGTCTTTATTCTGTCTCGTTATACATACTCCCTCTATCAACCTTCTTAAGTTATGGTTACTTTACTTTCGGGCGGTGTAATATATTTATAGAATATAACCTCTTCTCGGAGTCTGTTTTTGTTGCAATTGTTGTTCTTATGTCTTACTTTCACCTAAGACAAAAAACAGAGTTTAACCTTTGTGAAATGAGTAATAAAGTTGTTTGTAAATATACGACAATGAAATTTTTTTAAATTTCATTCTCATAATAGTTATATTTTGATTATAATTATTATAGTTATATTATTATAAATGTTATAATTTAGTTTACTGAAACGTAGGTTAAATACATCAAACTATTTTTTTTTAAATGGTACAAGATGGAAATCAAAATTCATGAGTAAAGAGATGCTAAGCATATTATGCTTAAAATAAATTTTAATATAAAAGAAGGTAACATAATTACTGAAGTCATTTATTGTATAAACAAATTGACGAGTCTTTGTATAAGCCTCGTCAATGCCGTAACTGACGAAACCATGGCCGGCTAGACCAATCATGTAGAATTTTACAAAAGAATTTGTGTGTGTTTTATTTGTATAACATGAAATTCTATCAATTATCTACGCTCATCACTAAACACAATATTAAACTAATTGATTAAATAATAATGGGTTTATTAACTTTGACCTTGTGTTTATATTACCCATTTATTCAGAATTAATTATCGTTATTCCTGAAAACAGAAAATAGAATTTGTTTACATTCAAACATCTCAAAAGTATAATCTTCTATTCTTAGCTTCATAAATAATTTTTTAAACACATCTATAATTGAAGTCTAATTTAATTCTGCGCTTAAATTATTTCAATTTGTTAATGTTTAATTAATTGTATTTAATAACACAAGCACGTGTGGTTTTGTTTAGTGAATAATTAAATACAGCACAGTTTAAATACATATCCTGACAACGAATGCCTATAATAGGCGTAACTAATAACGTTTTAATGTCAGTTAGTAATTCTGGTCATATTTACTCAAAACTAATTAACTAATTGGACTATTCACACAATTCAGTGTCAACAATATTTTCGTTTTGTATTATTTTCAAATCAACTATATGTTATACGTCACACATTTTTCTACCATTTAACTATACCTTCATTTTCATGTTTGAATATAGCAATATAGATTAACCTAAACTTTCTCCATATTAATTGTGGGGGATGTTGTATCCGGTTAAATATTTTACTTTCTAATTTTTAGGTTAACCTACGTATTTTAATTAGTAGTCACGTAAACTTTGTATTGCAATTTAAACAGGGGTGGTTGTTTATTTATTATTAAAGTGTTCTGGCTCTTAACTCCTCCTTGCCAAGGGTTGATTTCTACCTTTTCGCAAAAACTTTTTTTCCCTTTTCCGTTTAAATTAAATTTTTAAAACACTCTTGATATTAACATTAACAATTTACGGCATCAGTTTTGTATGTAACGGTCACTATACAGACCATTTATGTATCAATATTAATTATCGAGATAAACGTTGACATGTGGGCACTATCAAATATGCTTTATACAACTTAATGTCTGCTGCAACACTTTTTATCTCACTTCTAATTGCAACATGTTATCTAACAAATGTGTATCAAAATTTACCTTTAACAATAAAAATTCTATCTTATAAAACATGTTACAAGTGAATATTAGCGGCATTTTCCGAATATTATTTTTTTATATATATAATATCACAATTAAAACCCTCAGGGGCTCAGTATTGTGAGCACGGATTTGGCAATCCTAAGGTAACTTAGCCGGATCTACACTTTTTTTCACGTAGTCTTGTGTTACATCTCTCTCTCTCTCTCTCTCTCTCTCTCTCTCTCTCTCTCTCTCTCTCTCTCTCTCTCTCTCTCTCTCTCTCTCTCTCTCTCTCTCTCTCTCTCTCTCTCTCTCTCTCTCTCTCTCTCTCTCTCTCTCTCTCTCTCTCTCTCTCTCTCTCTCTCTCTCTCTCTCTCTCTCTCTCTCTCTCTTCTCTCTCTCTCTCTCTCTCTCTCTCTCTCTCTCTCTCTCTCTCTCTCTCTCTCTCTCTCTCTCTCTCTCTCTCTCTCTCTCTCTCTCTCTCTCTCTCTCTCTCTCTCTATTTTTTAAACGTTTACTTAATATAGTTCTAAAAATCCAAATACGATCTTGTCTTTACTAATCTTCAAGAATTTATGTAATTTAAATTACTTGTTTTCGTTCAGTGTTCGTTAACTAAAGCGAAGAGACAACAATGCAGAGATAGAAGTAGAATAATAGTATTCTTAATAAGTTATAAACCAAGGTAAACTAATTTTACTCTTAAGCAATAATTTAATTTCAATTAAATAATTAAATAAAGCAATAGATATAAACTGCCGGCTGTACATATTTCTTGAGCAGTGAGGGGTTATTGTCACAGGTCAAAGCACGGTTCAAGGTCACAGGGTTTATACCACGTGCTTCATGTTAATCGAAGCGTGAAAGAGAATTATAAGCTTTTAAATTAGTCATCAGGTTGAGTGATAATTAATTGACCTCGAATTTGATGAAGTTCATTAGTTTGGAAATATACGGGTTCTAAATTAAATGTACGATTCAATCGTTATCGCAAAAATAATAAAATACAAAGAAACTAATATACAAGTAGGAATCAGAAGTTATTCCAGTTTTGTTTTGTGTATAAATACCGTTGTTTCTGAACACGATGTCATTCTGTGATAAAACATATCTGCCTGTGATACTTCTTTATTATTTTCAGAAACGAACAACGTACTACAAATATTCAGGTAATTATTACATATTAATTATGAAAAAAGATTAAATATTCCTGTTTGCAAAGATATATATATATATATATATATATATATATATATATATAATAATTTTTAAATAATACCGAATTAAAATTTTAAATTCTTGTTACGTCACAATTATACAACCTAGTATTTTGGATATTAATAGAAAAGTTTTAAATACCGATTTATATTATTAAAACAATTCATTATTATTCTCATTTTTTTAAAGTTTAAGTAATTAATTAAACATTGTTAATTTTTTCTAGTAAAATGGAGGATATAATTAGGATTATAAATTAGGATAAATTAGGATTAGCAAAAACTAATTTCCATATCATATTAAGCGGCATTTTTACATTTATGAAGTGCATACAATTATATTTGACCAAAACAATATTAGTCAGCTATTGGTTAACACAGATGTAATTATTATTATCCCAAATAATTGTCATGGAAAATTATGACTGCAGTCTAAACTAGTGATTATAATATTTATATATATTAGTTGGAATGAGCAATAAGAAGTATAGTGGAAATGTTGGTATATTACTTTTCTATCATTTTGATCAAAATTTATTAGTTATAAAATATATAAGATGCACAAATAATATGTGAAATTATAAAATATCCTGAAATTGTAGAATTACATGTAATATGTGATACTGTCGGAAATGAAGGAGGATTTGACTCAATGGAATGTAATATTGAAATATTTCATTAATTTTATAATGTTGTAGATGGGATTATTTCGGTATAATGTAGAAGTAATAATAATGTATAAGTAGTATATAATAATATATATAAGTATATAATGTAGTAAGTAACTTTTTTAGCAATATAGTTCGAAATGTAAATTGGTAATTATACACCATCGACCCTTTGTATCTCACATGAAAGGGGATTTTTATATCTTTTGGTTTTTGGAATCAGTTCTCATGTTTAGGGATGAATACTGTTGATACATGGATTGTCATAAAAGAGTATATACAATGATTTTAATTGAATATTTAATATGTAATGTACGTATTGAAGAAAAATCACAACTTAAATTTTAGTGGCTATAGATTTTAAATTTAATTTTCAGAATTACTTTTGCTTTCACCAAATTGGTTTGATTTCTTTGACATAAATAGTAAAATATTTTCTACTTTCACCCAAACTTCTCATTGTTTAATTCAAATTATAAGTGTATTGTTACACCAGCAAAACAAAAAAGGCGAAATCAAATAAAACTAAAAAATAATAATTTAAAAAAATTTAGTCCTGGAAATTCTTCTGATTTAAGTGATGTTGAATTTGATAAACGTAAAAAATAAACACAAAATGTAAAAGAAAAGATGTAGTTGTTAAACAATCACTGCAAATAAATTCTGAAAAATAAGGAAAATCCCCGAAGAAACTGAAGATTTATGTACCAAGTATGAATGATTTAAGAAATATACCTTAGAAGCAGTATTGAACCAAAGTGCATAAAAAAGCTAATTTTTTTTTAGACGGCAAAGTAAAATAATATCCAGAAGAAATATCATTAAAACAATAAATGATATATTAATAAAAGTCGTTAACAAACTTTCAAAAATTCTAAATGTTGATATTGAAGTTGATAAACAAAATGTAGAAAATATGTATTTTTGAATGTTTGATATTTTCCTCAGTACAGTTTAATTAGAAAATGCCTCTAAGGGTAACTTCAAAATGTTTATTTAAAAATAAATTAAGTGGGATTAAAAATGTTTGTTTATTATTAGTATATTATATAAAAAATAAAAAAAATATTGAAATTTGTCTAGGACAGTATGATATATTGCAACTTAATAGGGTAATTGAATGTGTTTATGTTAAACCATTCACAAATAAAATACAAGATAGTCGTTTTAAAACAAACAAAAATTAGTAGTCTTCAGATCCACAAAACAAGATAATAATTTTGAAGTTGCAATTTAAAAATCTGAGAGGAGTCAAAATATTAAGATAAAAGTAGTGGTTGGACATTCAATAGATTTAATTTCATTACGCATTATCAAAAACTTCCTCTACCTGAGAGGAAATTTGTTTTTACCTATAATTTATTTTATCAATAATTTCTCCTTTAAAAATTAATAATATGAAAAATATAATAAATTAATATTCCTTAAACTTGGAGTTAGTGAATTTAAAAAAATCCAAATTGATTGTAAAATTTAAAAAAAAAAAAAACATGGGGTGCGTGCAATATATAATTTATGAATAAATATTCACCAGTAATTATCTTGCAATGTAATTGATTTCAAATATCATTTGATTTTACTCGAGTTACTATAATATATAATCCAAGCAACTACTCTCTCTCTCTCTCTCTCTCTCTCTCTCTCTCTCTCTCTCTCTCTCTCTCTCTCTCTCTCTCTCTCTCTCTCTCTCTCTCTCTCTCTCTCTCTCTCTCTCTCTCTCTCTCTCTCTCTCTCTCTCTCTCTCTCTCTCTCTCTCTCTCTCTCTCTCTCTCTCTCTCTCTCTCTCTCTCTCTCTCTCTCTCTCTCTCTCTCTCTCTCTCTCTCTCTCTCTCTCTCTCTCTCTCTCTCAACTTGCTATCAAGTGACTCACCACTCTTGTTCTTTTCCTACCCTGACGCTATTATTAAAGGGATAGAATTCTTTATTTTATCTTCTTTTTTATATAGTGATAAAAAAATAAATTACCCAAAGGTTTTTAGCCATTAAACAACAAGGGCAATATATTAAAATTGATAATGTACTATATTTTCAGCTACAATATTTTTGTTAAAAATTTTTACTGCTATGATTTCATATTTATTAAATTCTTTATTACATTTCACATAATATAACACAATTTGTAATTGAGACATGAGCAGAATGTAAAATACCTGTATCAACATCAATTCACTGTGCTGTTCCAAAGTATATAGAAGTTAAAAACAGATCCTTTTGTTATAATTTTAAATTTCTTACTTCCGGATGAGTTGATTAAATTTGTCATAATTGACATTCCTACGTTAATATTTATACATTACACACATATATTATATAATCCGTTATTTTACATTTGACCTAACTGGAAAGTTTACTTAATCACGATTAATGGCTAGAAATAATATTATTATAATAAACAATTACCATAAATTCATGTTATTTTAGTTTTTAATACGTTTTATACCCCAATTCAGGTTGATTATAATAATTATTTTCTTTATTAAATTTACAACAGGACTAAGTTTGCAGGCTTTACAATTAATATTTTTAAATAGAAAATAATGAAATTGCATCTCGTCTATAACGAGTTAAATTTAGTCGGTCAATCTTTTTATTAGTCTCAATACTTTTATGACTTAGGTTTTACTACTTAATGCCAAGTAAATTACATGTTATTGTGTGGTAAATTAAAAAAATTCTAAACGGCTGACTCAGTAAATCTGACAGATCTCAAAATCTTCTTTTTTTTAAATGTTAGCATCTTCTTATTTCAGTTACATTTAAGTTTATTTTCTAATTTAAGGGAATGTTGCGTAGTTAAGCACTACTTGTCATTGATCGCGGATTGAACACGGGTCTGTGCGTCTCCACACACAAAGGCCTAAACCTTCAAAACAAACCACTGAAAGAATGAATACTGATTTTCCCTGCACAGGATATTAGATACAACAAACACTGAGTTTAATATATATAATTCTGTTTTATTATTATCTTTATGATTTTTAAATTTTATTTTTCATTTTCTACCTTTTCATAAACAAGTCGGCAGAACAAAGTTACTATTAAAAAAATCATTTGAAAGTTAATTTTTTTTTTTTTAATATCTGAAAAAACTATTGGTCAAAAGATTATAAATTGAAAACAAATTTTTTAATAGTGTTTAAAGCAAAAACTCTTAACATTGCATTTTTTATTCATGAAACTACGTGTTTCTAATTATAAGTATTTGTTAATTACGATCAAAAGGTTGTTAATGTATAATAATAAAATAAGGATGTTGGATTTAAAATAATATCTAATTTAAGATTCTCGGGATTTCTCTAATTTGGATTAGAGATTTCTAATTATAAAACTAACAATTAGTATAGTTTTTATTATTTTATTTGTTTAATATAAAAAATATATAAAACAAAACTTTAGTTTTTTACAATCTTTAAATTATGGTTACAAATCCTGGTTTATATAACCATCTCAGTTCAAAACTTATAACTAGATATATTTGACATTGTTTTGTTAATTTCCCTTTTAATTAAGAGAAGTTGCTAGTGTTGGTTTTGCCTTTCCAACGTGAAGTCAGTAACTCCGCTGCCAAAAACTAGGACCAGTATTACTATACAAATCAAACATCTTTTTTTTTTTACTATTCTGCATAATTAAGTTCCTGGATTATAGTTTATTTATTTCAAATGAAGTAAAAACAGTTTTGCCCGATTTGATACTATTTTTTTTTAATCTACTACAAATGCGTAATTAATCAATACACAATTATGAATTAACAAGTAAACAAAAAATAGTGAATTAAAATCAAAAGAAAGATTAAAATCATTACAACTTAACTTTCAAATTGAACACCAGATATATATATATATATATATATATATATATATATATATATATATATATATATATATATATATATATATATATATATGGAATTATAAACGAGGACAATCCAAAATCACTACAGATTTAATAAATATGTTTGTAGATGAACATGGTCTAGGAAATGTAGCAGTAAGAAATTACAAGCTTCGATAGCTAATGTTGCAAAGTTTTTTTACTATTTAACTATTTTAAATTTATAATTACTTTGTTTTTAACTTTCTCTTTTTTACCCTAAACTGGACCTAGATTATTTCTTTTTTTTTAAGAGGAAACATTCCTAATTACATTAAATTAGACAAGTATACACACATAGATAATTAGGGACACGAGGGCGCATTACAGCTAAGTATGAAATATAATTGCTATAATATTACAAGTGATAAATTTACGACCCAGACCGGGAATCGAATACAGGACCTTTGACTTTACGCGAAAATGTTTTGCCAACTGAGCTATCCTAGTCGCTTCCCAGGACAGGGCGTAGACTTCTCACTTGACTTTGCTTTATTGCTCCAATTTTTTATTTACCAAATTAATTACCTCGTATATGCGATGTTTAAAATCATTTTTACTCATTTTGCAGCCGTTACGTATGTATTTACTAATTTGATTTAAGTTATTGATTTTAACGCTAATACGTTAAAAGTCCTTGGTTTGATTCCCGGTCTAGGTCGTATATTTTTCACTTTATATATTATTGTTTTTCAATACTTGCTGGTAAAAAACGTATTAGCATTAAAATCAATAAATTAAAAAATTGAATTGCTGTACCTGGTTCTTCAAAGCGGAATTTGCATCATTCTGGCAGGTGATAATGAAGATCAGAAAGCATATCAAACGAAAGAAAGATTAAAAGACGACGACAAGAAAAATAATATTTTAAGCAAATTTGATTACAAAAATGATTTAATCAAATTTAGTAACAGAAAAGAACTTCTACGCTATCACTGAACTTGTTCTCTAGTTATCTCTCGGTTGACTGCTGTAAGCTGTAAGTTCAAAGTAGCTTCTGCTATCGAAATTGTCTGATGAAATCATGTGTTCTGTAAAGTGTCGCCGCATAGTGTACAAAATTTGTAATAATATTAAATTTTATGCCAGTGCCAAACTCGAAAGGACAGTATCTTCCGAATATACCAGGGGCGATTACTTGGAACGCTACAAGAAACTAACCTATTCAATATTTGGGAGCAAAACCATTTACTATTATAAAACTTGGAGTGGGAATAACTTTTACTTCGGACAGATCGCAGTTTGTTCCGAAACTGGGCGCTGGATTTCCAGTTTGGATAATAAATGGTCCGTCAATCAAATGGATAAATGTCTGTAGTTTAATTGCGGTCTTCTTTAACGAGGATTTCAAGGTTGTCTATGTTCTTAAACGTGTTAAATATATGTTTAGATGGTTCCACCTTTAGATGGTTCGGAATGAAGGTTGCGAAGAGTTGTTACGATAAAAGTATAACTTATTAGAGGGAAACGTTAATACTTATAGTTTATACATTATTGGAATAAAACCAATTGTCGTAATTTTTATAAATATATATCTTTTATAAATCAAAAATCTTATTGCTTTTATATTTACCTTGAACTATTAACGTTAATACCATTTCAATACGGCTTTGAGCAAGGCTCAAATTATTATTGTTGTTTTTAAAGCACATAAAATATATTTGTAAAATTGGTGAAAGGCAAATTGCCGAGTATCTATAGACATTTCGGTATTTATAACCATAAAAAATGTCATTGTTAATAAACTGCTTCTTTTACTTCAGAATAGTAAACTCTTGTTTGTAAAATTTATGACATAATTTTGAACTGAAGACAGTTTTTTATCTCATGAACCAGGTTATAGTCATCAAAAACTACAAAACAATTGTTCAGACCATTAGTTTCCTTTTTTGTTTGTTTTATGTTATTGTAATAGTGATTAATTTGTTGTTATAATTGTTGCTATTTCAGGTATAAATCTATTATTAATTGTATTATTATTGATTATTTTGTAAAAAACGTGTATTTTGATTTTAATATTATTTGGTTTTATCTCCCGTTGTACGCCCTAAGGCTTTAACAATCATAAAATTACTTTAAAAATAAATAAATCACAAAAAACAAGTTTCACTAAAATTGGACGACTTTAATTACAAACATTATTGATCCTTTAAGTTAAAAATAAATGGTAGGGTGAATGAAGGAATAAAATAAACGAGATTAAAGATTTTCTAAAACAAAAAAAAATTAATATGTTACTGCCATCACTTCCATGACTACAGCAGTTTTCCCTACGCTCCAAAAACAATAATATAATATTACAGAAATTCTAATTGTCATAAATCAATTGTCATTATTAGGCAGGTGTAATTCTGTTTATCTTCAAATTCATGTTTCAATTTTAAAATTTGTAAACATTGTTTTGTAACACAAGGAAAAATAATTGTAAGATTTCTCATTTATTTATTAGTTAGTCAAAATGACAAAGAAATAGAGTTATACTTGTTGTTGAATATTTTTATTTGGACTCCTATTAAAATAGAGGTAGTTTTTAAAGAATAAAAAAAAAACAATTATACATTTCCATATTTGATTATTGAACAAATAGTGGTAATACTGAGTACTAAATTCATTAATACTACTTTATAAATTGTGTTTAATAAATAAACTACAATATAGTTCAAATAATACAGTAATATCTGTGCAGTCTTTGGTTGGTATACATCAAAGAGAAGGGAACTTTAAAGCACTGTACTTATAAATAACGACATACCTTCACTCCAAGTAAACTAATCCTTAGCACTGTATGTAACTACATTGCAAATTGTCGGTGTAATGGAAGTTAATTGTATTTAATCTGCTCTATATAATCTGTATTTAATTAATTTTCAAAACATCCTCTTCGTGTAATCCCTCTGTGTTTAGTCAAATAATCAGAGTAAAACATAGCGGAAGTGCAGGTGTTATGCGTGTAGGGAGTCATTGTAGAAATACTCTGCAAGATATTCCTTGCTTATTTGTAAATGAGATTTCTTTTATGATACTTGCACCTTCCTTTAATTTGACAATGCTCTATCCCATACACTTTACATATATTTCTGTTAATTTTGTTAGTGAAGGTAATTAAATTATACATTATTATACATGTACTGGATATTACATTTGCAATTTTTATATAAACCTCTTACACCTAATGCTTTATTCATATTTCAAAACCGTGTTTGATTGAGAATGACTTTAAAATCTCTTTGAATAGATGTTTCTATTTATTTAACACTTTAAAGCTTAATATTCTGTACTCTTGAAATTTAACCTATAAATGAATTTTTTTAGAAACCACATATAAACCGAATATTACATAAATTACCAAACTATATTTGAGTTTTGTAATTACGACAAAATTAACACACCCTACATTCTACAATATTATATAAATTATAAAGTCTGCAAAATGTCTTTTTAAGTAGCTAAATAGGTTTTTAAATAGGTTAGCGTGAAGAGATAATAAATAAATAATACACAGGTTAGATCAAAATAATTTTACACAAACCGTGTTTGAAATCGCACAAAATAAAGAAAATATTTATTTATAAAAATTATCTAGCAATATTGTTATCTCTTCATCTTGATTATTAAACGTATGTGGGTAGTAATAGCCTTCAGAGCTCGTTGAGGGTAAAACAGACATCAGAGCTTGAATAAACAAGCAAGGGTGAGATTATTAGTTATCTTTTAATGGGTTTCACCAGAGTAACCTAATCTTTCTCTGACGCAAAGTATGGTAAATACATGGAATGGTTTTTCTTCGTTTGATATATGAATCAATTTCTGTTATATATATATATATATATATATATATATATATATATATATATATATAGCGTATTGTGTAGCGGCGTTATTGTGAAAAGTATGACATGTATCATGAGCATTTAGACATTAGTTTGTTTGGTCGTTTATTTTTTTAAAACGGCATCAGTAAAAAATGTTAACTATTTCCTAAATCTCTTAGTGAAAAAGTGAAATTTAAATGCCTAATGGAATAATTTGGATTATTACAGACCAGTTCATTTTTCATATTTGGCTACTGATTTTGGCCAGGGATTACTATCCATTATACAATATTTTCAAAAGGAAATTTAGGTATTACACTTACAAAATGTTTCCCATTCGTTTTCGATCTGTTATTCTAAGACCTACGGAAACATATGGTAAAATCTAATTCCAAATACAAGATGACGTATTTTTTAATATGGAAGTACTACGTTGTGGCGAATTAACTAAAGTTAAAATGTAAAAGTTTAGGTACGTTTTAAAGTGTAATTTAGTAGTTTATGTTTTAAACATTTCTTTCTAGAAAATAATTATTTTCAAGTTATCCGTTCAAAAATAAGATTTGATTCCGTCTGTTTGGGTTAACAACGCATGTTTTTGAATTTTTAGCCAATTATTCCTGATAAAAAGATATTTAAAATCATCTTTATTTTATATTTGAACTTTTGTAAAATGGTTTAAGTAAATAGAAAGACTTGTTAAAACGACTTTATTTCTCTGCTTCTAAAATAGGAAAATGTCTGACCTCTCAATTAAAAGGACTTGGTCTGAGCTTCTCAGAAAATAGAAAAAATTAAATAGTCTTTTAAAATTTTTATAAAATTTTTTTTTAATAAATTTCAAATTTAATTTTGTCAGTATTTTTGCTGTTTTGAGTAAACCACTAAACGATACATTCAAGGAATCTTTTTTTTAACTTCTTACGGTTTAGAATTACATAACTCGAGAAATCCGTATGTATAGTTAAACGGAACAAAGACAGCATACTTAAGTAGTGATCTCGAATAAGATTTGTTCCTTTTATATTGAGATATTTTTTGAAGTAAATATAAATATTAATAAATACCACCAAATTCAAAACGTTCTTAAACTAAACACAATGTAACATGCGAAACAAAATCTTACTTATACTGGTATATACAGTTCTGTCTCTGTATGCATGGAGCAAGGAATTTGCGTCGTCCGAGAATACTACTGATCGGAAAAAATCCAACTTTCGTCATCATGACATCACAAAAAATAAGTTTGTGTACGAAGTGAATTTGCAGGGATCAACATTTTTATTTTAAAGTATTGTATATAGAGACAGCGATATGACTTTGACCTTTTCTTCTCAATGATGTTGTAGGCATTTCTACAAAAGTCTGTAAAACAACTAGAAAGTTTTCCTCATTAAAAACAAATTTTAGTCTTCCATTAACGCAACATTGACTACTTGTTCAAATCTCTGTAACATTTTGGAACTATTGATTTAATGATCGGGTTTCTGTCTTGATATGTCGCGTTCACCAAATCTGCTGTTTCCTGAAAAGAGCTAGTATGGTAGCTATAGTTTACCATCATTAATAAGATTTCCCTCCTTGCATAAAGCTCCATTTTGCACCATTTAATCACTAAAGTTGCACTGCACTATAACAGTAATAAAAACTGGTTTCCATGGTAACGTTATAATTACGCAAAGAATAATCAACAGAATGGTTAAAATTTTAATATTTTAGAAAAGCTAAAATACACTGTTGGTAACAGTGGGATTACCGCCCCATATCTATGTTGATACAATTAATTACAAAAGGAGATTAAGTAACATGACAAAATGACGACTTGTTTTATAACGTACATTAAAAAAACCTTTACAATTGGTAATCTAGAGCAACTGAATATGCTTGATCAATTAACTGTTTATTTTGTCAACATACCGCCAGCAATCCTTTGAAGTTTTCTTCAATGAAAGTCTTATTTTACAACACGTGTTTCGGGCATTATTCGTCTATCGTCAGGTAATTAAAAACACGTAATTGGAAACATTCAACGCGTATAAACAAACAATAGACAACATTCATACCACTAGTGTACATATAATATTGTCTACTATGCATGTGTCCGTGCCGGCGTTAATTATATGTGGAATGTAGTCATACTTTATTTATAGCTGAAGTCTTAGGCACAATAAAAAACGTAAAAATAATCAGTGAGATGTTATAAGTAATTTTAACGTTACTCTGGTGAAATATATGAGAACGCATTACACCGGTGTTAATATATGAAGTAAACTTATGTTTCAACAAGGGGATTTTTTCAGATAAAAATAAAACCAAGTACGGTTGTGCCTATTTCAAATGGATTAACTCAATTAAATTAGATAATGTATTAGTCAGCTTTCAGTTTTCTTTCCTTTTTTTATAATGAAAATTGAACTTTAAAATTACTTAAATGATTTTTTTCCCCGGAATAGGTAAATGAACTGAGGACTCGGTTATTATCGTTCCAAATAAAACATACAGCAGCTTAAACTATAATGAACAATCTACAGATCTCTTCATGGACTTTAGAAAAGCATTTTGTCAATCATGAAACACTACTGAGAAGAGCGAAGACAACAGATTTCAGAGGTGTGGAACTTAGTTACATTTGTGATAAGAAACAACAAATAAGAATGGATCATATAGAAGTTCACAACATTAGTTATAATGGGGGTATCTCAGGTTTTAATAATTTAAAAAATATTATTTCTAATTTTCATTAATGACTTATTACAATAGGTTTTCTGTGAACATATAATATATTCGCTTTTGCTCATGATATTATATTGTTTTATTCAAATGAAACTTACAAGAATACTGGTTAAAAGGAAAATCTTTCTTTGTTAAGGATGGTGAACGGAAAATTAGATGCAGATCAATGTGAACAAAACAAACTTTATAAATTTTAGTATCGTAAATTTTGAATTTGTAATATCATGAAATTCATTTTAAGAAAATTAGCTGTGACTTTGAAATAATTGAGAAGCAAGACAATTTTAAATACTTTGGGATTTTACTAGATAATAAACAAATGGGATTTTTTGAAACCTGACTTTGGTTATTCCATTTTACTTATAATTTATTTAATAATCAAACCAAAACAACACAATTCTTTTTTTTTATTAAACAAATATTTTTATTTTAGTTATTAACCAACCTTAAATGTTTATCTTTCTATCTCTTATACATGTTGGCTCTTTCTGTCGCCCGTTTTCAATATGGCTAACGTCATTTTTTTCATCTTGTTACTGTGATTATTAGGAATATTGTTTTGAAGTTGTGCGATTACTTTTACCGAAGTTATGCTCATTAAACGGTTTTCCGTTTTCTTTTCTTAAAGTTTCTTTCCAAACTTTCCCCTTTACGTAACATATTGTTATCTCACATTTACATATACGTAATGCTGATCAATCTACACATTACAATATTTTTAATTCTGTCTAATTTGGAGGAAAATTTACTTTCTGTAGTTTTTCATTTTATATTGAAATATTTCCAAAATTATGAATTTGATTTTCTTAAAATTTTGGTACATTATGTATCTCTCCCCTCATTACTATTTACCATCACTAAAAATTCCAACACTTTTATGTTATAGATTTTACTTACAAAAAATGATCATTTCAAGCTTATTTACACCTTTAATTATTTAACACTAAAAAACAAAAAAAATTATTCCCATTTGGTTTAACCACTATTATTAGCTTCAATATGACCAACTTAAATTTCTAATATTATTATTTCTTTTTTTTTCCACAAAATCTATGTTGGACTATAACTTTCTATCCTGTGCTATTACTACACACCTACATTAACATAATGATAACCAATTGTGTTTTATGTATTTATTTGTTGGTTGTTAGTGCGATTATTCCGTTATAAAAAACGAAAATTAAAATATTCAAACTTGTAATAATTTTTTTGTTTTTTTCATATTATGTAAATTTCTGTATTAAATTTGCTTAGCTTTGCTGAAGAAACACAGCTTTTTCCTTTGCCTTTTTTTTATATTATATCTCATTTTAAACTTGCCAGAAGCTTTCTTCTGACTTGGAATAATTTTTAACGTATTTCCTTATTATTTACATTGATACGTACTGGACACTCCATCCAGTGTATCTCAACAAACACACACATATATTACATTTCTTTTTATTAACATTTTTAATTTATGCCCGTTAGACCAATAAAAATCAGTAACAGACAGAACTCTAAGTCTACTAGTCCGAACTGTGGCAAGATACTCGCACTCTGCCACCTGAGCTATGCCGACCTCCTGTATATAAATAGATACATTAACCATATTCAACGAATAAAAAGAAGTAGTTTACATAATGAAATTTAACAAAAAATCAGACAATTAGCGCTATTGCAGCTGATATATATATATATATATATTTTTTCCGTTTTTGTTTTGTTGACATTGACAAACCTCTTATTTGCGTACCTGAATTATTAGTTATTGTTCTCCTTTATTTAAAACGAAGCTGATGTGTGACATTGCAGATACTACAAATAAACACATATTTTAAACAAATATTTGTTTGTTGAACACCGCCCTAATATGAAAATTGTTAACAGATTTTTCTAGTTAACGAAACTGTCTAAAGTTTTGTAAAACCGAACAAAGTTTCTAAATTTGAACAATGTTAATAATCACAATTACATCCACTGTACGTCTGCCTAATAATAAAAGTGGAGTTTCCTATTTCTGTCTCTATATAGACTGTAATTTCAATATCGTCATAAATTTATTAATATGTTATATTTTAATTAATTAAATTGTCGTATTTTATAGGTGGTGAATTAAATAACATTCCATTTATTATTGTAATTAGTGACTTATTCTGGACAGACAATAACAGAGAAATGAATACTGAAAATGGATTATCATAACGTTTACTCCAGTGTTGGTTTATTACAAAATGAAACTGTTCATGAATTAGAGTTCTTCTCTGTCGTCAATTTTGTAAATATATCGGGAAGCAGAGTCTTTTTAAAATTTGTATATATTCAAAAACAAAAAGTCTTTTAGGATAATTTTTTTTTAAACATCTTTTTCAGTAAGTAAAATAAAACTTTAATCATTTTGTTTGAAATTCATTGATTAAATTATTTAAATAGTCTACAATGTAAATAAATAGGCCTACTCTTAGTATCACAACAAAATCAAAGAGAACCAATAAGAAAATATACCTTCAATTAAATGACGAGCTAGCTAATGAATATCATTGTTTAATTATTACAGAAATTTTTATTCTTTCTTTCAATAAATCTGAAAGTTAATTTATTACGTCATCTATTCTCATGCAGTAGTTTTAAGCATTGACAAATCGTTTACTGAAACTCCCGCTCGTGAATAAAATTTAAACTTAGAGAATACTGCAATATCGTTACTCAGTGTTGAGAGACAATTAACTTTGATTTTAAATATTTATACTGTCAGTTTAAATTCTTCTTCTTTAAAAAAAGATAAATATTAAAGTTTTGGTTGGTATTTCCAAACTTATCTTTTTATTATACGTGTTAAGTATATCCTTAGTGTGTATATATTTCTAAAACGATTGTTACAACTTCCTCGAAGTACGCCTGATGCTTTTGTGAGATTTGAGACTGGCAGAGTGCATTTGGAACTCAGAGTGTTTAAGCAAATGTTGAACTGGTGGACTGCACTACTTCAATTGGATGATGAAAGTTTGCCAAAGATGTGCTACCTCAAGCTTGCCTCTATCTCCACTCAGGATGTCCCATACAATTGGGTTACCTGGCTTAGATGTATGCTGGGAAGGATTGGAGCAGAAAATATCTGGAAGAGTCAAAACCATTGGGATGTAATCAAGTCAAAAAAAGATTTAGTTGAACAATTCAAGAATAATTTAATATGCTCAGACATTGATACCATTTTAAATTCAAGATACAGTGATTACTACAGACATATAAGTGGCTTAACCCCCTGTGAACCATACTTTGAAGAGAATTGTCCTTTATACATAATAAGAATTACCGCTCAATTACGCCTTGCTGGCAAGAAATATAATAGATTAATATTGCAGAATGACAACTATAGCTTTAACCCCAGTGAAATCTGCCCTATCTGCATAACAGGAAATGACACTATAACTCACCTTTTGTTGGAATGTGAAGGGTATAATCTTTTTAGATATAAATATCTGAACAATTACAATTCTGTGCAATATTTATATAATATAGAGACAATCTTAACCTCAAACTCAGTACAGGCCATGAAAAATATCTACCATTTTGTTATGTATAGCCTAAAACTTAGAAAATCTATTTTAAATTTAATGTAATAAATTAATTTGGTAAAATATCTTCAAACAACTAACTCGTTTGTAAATGTACTGATATTATTGTAGTTCGTATAATTTGGTTACTACGATTCCTAAAATTGTGTTACTTGTTATAATGGTGTAAAATATTTTTGTAAGTATTATAAATGCACCGGAAAGTTAGTTATAGAAAAACTAAGGATAAAAATGAACAATGTCATAAAATATGTTATTTTTGTAAATGGTCAACATCTTGCTTATGTACACTGTACTTTAAAGCAATAAAGTTATTTGTTTTGATTTGTTTGTGTGTATATATATATATATACACACACACACACACACACACACTAAGGATATACTTAACACGTATAGGCAATGACGAACGTGATATTTTTTTCCTAAGCAGGAATGAACTTGGTAATTATCGGAGGATTTCTCAGTACAAATTAAATCAAAGTCTACAATTTCAAACGATAAAGATAAGTACCTGATAATAAGACGATGCATTATTTGTTATTATAATTGAGAATTAAATTTTACAAATGAACAATATTTAGTTTCATGTTTTTCTCCAAAGAAACCCTACTTTCGTGGTAAAATTGTGATAATCTTCATATAAATGTGAATGAAACATTTCATATACATTCTGTGCGAGTTAAAAGAAAAATTATTTCTCCTATATACGCACTAGACTCTATTTATTTTTGTTCTTCCCCAAATACTGTCCGTTTTATAACAGCTCTTTTTTCTTTATTTGTCTTCCCGCTATTAAATAGTTTGGCGTCTAATTTTTTTTTTCAACGTTTTAATAAAGTAAGATAAATTTGATCATTTGTATAGGGGGTCCAGTAAAATGTTACTTTATTTAACAATTATCCCTTACATTATTGAAAAACAATATTATTTTTAATTTGTGTAGAGAAAATAATCTACTTTCATTCATCTATGCTTTATATTAAAGATAAGTTAGTACTTATTGTTTTTTCTAATTATTCTACATTATTAATATTTTCCTTTGCAAAGTCATGATAGTATACTTAGTTTATTGGTATTTAAATTTTCGCAATTTTAAATTATAGTTACTTTACGCTCTATTGTTTTTGAAACTAAAAGATTTAGAATAAAATGATAAATGTATAGTTAAATTGTGTATAAAAATTAAAACTCATATTCCATTTCGTAATTCTGATACTTATTTAGGTTTCTAACCAAAATTTAAATACTTCAAGCTCAAATTAAATTATAATCCATTTTATTTTACTATATATACTTTGTTACATAGCTCAATCACAATCTTCTGTTTATAATTCCTTACAAAATCTACAGTTTATCAGATTTTAATTTCATGATGGTATTATTTTTATAATCTATTGTATATGGCATTAAATATTTCGTTGTAAGTCTTGCTAAATTAATTGCACATTACTGGTTATTTGGATTTCATATAGAAATTCAAACGACCTTAATTTTAAATTGAAATTACTCCAAATGAAAGCTAAGAGAATTTGATTGTTTTTATCAGTCTTATATAAGTAGTTTACGTGAATATTTTACTATTCAATAACATATATAATTATTATTTGGTTGTTTTTTGTATTTTTTGATTTACTCTTTCAAGCTACAATTTGAGATCTTTAAGCTACAAATTTGACATTATTAAAAGAATATCCAAATGAGAACGACTACTACAATAATATTTTTATTTTTTCGAAACATATTTTTCTAAATTAGTTTGAAGAAATTAAATTAAATAGGAGTTGTCATCACTTTTGATGGAAGTGTAACGAAAGTAATGTAGACCTTGTACTTCAATAAACCCATTCCTAATGAAAACTTTTCGAATATTAACATAAATATTTACAGCGTTTACTCGATTGTTATCAATAATAAAAACTCAACAGTAATATTAGTAATATTGTTAATTTTTAAAAATTTAACATAATTTGAAAAGATAAGAGTACAATTTTAATTGATCGGAAATTACAGCGGCATTGATAGTTTGGACGATTAACTAATATCATTATAGCATGAAATCTATAAATATTAAAAGTTCGTTGTCTGTTAATGCGTTTCAAAATTACGATCCAAGAACACATATGTACAGTTCTATGTCTCGTCCACATTAACTATCTATTCTAAAAACTAACATCCATAGTATAACATCTTGTAAAGAGCCTAGGCCTGCTATACAGCTTTACAGTTGGGTAATGTATGGTTACTACATAGAAGGTCTCATCACTGTTGTTCGAGCCTTCTTAACAGAGTACGCTGCTAATTGGAGCTTCCCAATATTTCTAACGAACTTTCAACTCTACAAAGTTTGAGCCCCCACGAGGATTGAACTCGAAGCCAGAGCGTCACATCAACTATCAAAAGGGTTGCGTTGATAATTATAACGTGTCGTAAAGAGCTTTATTTTATTTTATGTTTAATATACTTTTATTGAAAAACGGAAGATCCTGCTGATTCGGCTTATATTCCGTAAATTGATCAAAATTATTCATTAAAGAACTTGTCAAAAACATTTACAAGAGAAGTACGAGTAGTCTACTATTTAATAATAAACATCTCTTATTATTTTTCTGTTATAAAAAAAAGAACTTATGTTAATTAAAAATTTTAGAGTGAAGATCCTTTGTAACCAAATCGGTGTTGAAACGTAATAAACACTGTATCTCGCTCGTCTTCACGAATTAGATACAACAGTGTGTTTGTCGAGTAAAAGTTCTTATTTTATTTAACCTGAGTAAATATTTCTAACAAATAAAATAGTTCAAATACACTATGGCAATGGGAAAACGTCCTTGAAAATAATTATACATTTAGTTTTCGAATTCTTGTGTGCTTCGTTCCATAAAAAGGTTATTAAAATTAGATGTTTTTTAGGATAAACCGTTTATTTAATAAATTTATATAACTATCTACATAATAATACATTAAACAATGAAACAAAATTTAACTGTATGTACATAATCGTAGGTAAGTAGCGAAATAAACAGACGAATTAAACCTTTTCGATTTCACCGATTCTCTCTTTCAAGTACTAAACATTAATACATTCCAAATAGAATTGTCTAAAATATAACAAACCAAAACAAACTCAACTGAAACTGCCATAGCATAAAAATGTCTTTGTCGAAACTTAACAAAAGTATTATCATTTGTCTTGTGATCGTTATACGTGATAAAATACAACTTTGTTTATTGTTATATTTACAGTTATTAGTTTTACATTTATTAAAGGTGGTCTATTGAACTCACAGCTTTCAAGATTCTTGTGGAATAGTTCCCCTTCTGAACTAATACGTTTTGACCAAAAATCGCATGAAGATTAAAATGACAAATAATTTACACCCATTATCTCAATAACTATAGTCCGACATATTCAACATTTTTTAGTTTGATCTGATCAGTGTTCTGAGGAATTAAGAGAGTTTTCTAAAATAAGCCTAATGGATTGGAAGTGATAAAGAGATTGAGCTCAAATTGATGAACATTTTATATTATGTATTGTTTAGGTAATATTTAGGTCATTTATTTTAGAATCCTGAGTTAATTAATATCATGTATTACGTAAGTGGCATTTGAATATCCATAAAATCAAAGTAAAACCACACTTTCTTACTGCCCAAATTATCAAAACTTATATTATCTAAATTATTAAGTTCAAGTTAAAAAAAAATAATAATAATAAAATAAAAAATAAAAAAAAAACTCTCTAAATGAAAATTCATTTTTATTCTACTATTGAATTTGAGGGTTGAATGCTGCTGCATAAAACCATATTTGTTATATAACCTCGGTAGGCCTACTGTTGAAGTTTTATTAGAAGACACTCTGTGTCATATTAATAATTTTTTTAAATTATATATATATATATAGAAAGAAATATTTCCCAATAAGCAACTTATATTGAACACATTGTTATATAGTTTGAAAAATGATCGATTGAAATAGAGTATAAGTATAAGTACATATGAGGCATTTAGATTTACATCTACGTACTGACGAGTAATATATTCTAACATCATAACACTGGTGATCCAAAATTCTATAGTCCCATTCCCGCCTTTTTTTGCACATTTTATTATCGGTTTTGTTTTTACCAATACGAACATTATAAATGTAAAACAATAGCTTTTAAAGTTTTTTGAGAATGTTAGGAGATCACTCTAGGTCCAAAATGTAGAATTCAACTTCAAAAATCTTAACACGAAGGTGGTATCTTTTAACACCGTTTTTATTTTCTAAAAACAGTGACTGAATCAAAACTGTAAAGGATTTGACAGTTTTCGAGATGTCAGTAGGTTTAAGATTTATTTAGGGATCGCCTTGAAAGTTATAATGAGAAGGCGGTCATGCAACTTATCGTTTTATATTTTGTTTAAAAAAAAATACTGGTTGAATCAAAAATGAAAAATGTTTCAGCGTTATCGAGATATCAGTAATTTACATTATGTTAGTTTAGGATAGTATATAAATTCTAAACCTATGCACAATTTTTAAAATACAAGTAATTAATTTTTTTTCACAAGTACATTCCTAGGACTTTACATTAAAACTTTCAAAATAATAAACACAACACGTTTATTTATATTCATCTTATATCTGTGAAGTAATAATAAGTGCGCATGAACGCTATCCGAAATTAATTGTAAGTTGTCACTTTTGGCTGAAGCACAACATTGGGCTCATTAAATCTCAAGTGGAATGGAATTCTCAGAGGGTAATAGTGAGAAGGAAATATGTTGCTTTTGTGATCCTACCCAATTATATAACAACATCAACCCGCTCATTTTTATTTTACGTAAATTAATATTACGTAAAACTTTTGTAAGGATATTACAAATAATTATACAGTTCCTATATATTAAAATTAATATACAAGCATTTACAAATTGCTAATATTACGAACAGGCGCCAGGATTTGAACCCAAGAACTTTCTTTCACAGATGATATAAACATTAAATCACCACGTCCAATAGTTTTTAATTTTTGTAACTACAAGTAAATATTTTATTAGGTTACTTGCCATTAGCTGACTTGGGGCAGTCATTTATTAAGCGGCAACAAAGTAATCCAGTAAACTAATATGTCTATTAGGTCTATGATAACTGACAAAATGTTCCGTACAATGTTTTTCTGATCTAACCAAAATGTTTGGACTGGCTATTTTCTCTCAATTGGTTTAGTGACGAATCAGTAAATGTAATTATTTAGATGCAATGATTAAATTTGTATGGTAAATTAATGCTCAAATAATATTGTAGAATGTTATATGGAACGTATAACTAAATTATGGATGAATATGAATTTCCTTATCTGAAACAGACTAGGTGAGCTTATATATAATGAAGTTAAATACAAATATATACACAATAATTTATTTGTTTATTTGCTCATAAAGTGTTAACTGATCAAGTTTTCTTTACTTTATTTTTTTTTTAGCTATCACTATGTATTTTAAAATAATCAACATCTCCATACACTTCAAATTTTATTTAAATCTAATATAAAAATATCCCGGGTATATGAATTACTATTGTTCGATTTGAAATTGATGTTATGCTCTTAGTGGCAAATTACATTACTTTAAATTTTTTAGTTGAAAGTCAAACCTTGACAGATTTTGTTGTGACGTCGTTCTGCGTTGGGAATAAGGGGAATAAGAGGGAATTCGCTGTTAAAGAGGAAGACGAAATAAAAGAAGGTTTATAGTGAGACAAGAAGTTTGAGAAAGGTCATGCTTCAATAAAAATTTGACTTAAATTTTTTCCAAAAAAATAATGAATTAATCAATTTCTAATTAATATCTTTATGTCAAAGTTATAATTTGTTAAACCATTTTAAACTAGCGAATCAGATGATGTAATGAAGTTTATAACAGAATCAGAAACAGTGATTGTAGCAGATACCAGATTGCTAGAAACAAGACTTGGGGCATCGTTTCAAAAAAGAGGGAATGACCTTGAACATAATATATCTAACACATCTACTACGTTTACCATCCAATATATTGTGTCTTTAAGTTACTAGAACCCGTTTTTTTTAATGATTTTGCAGAGAATTTAAATAAATTTGGAATCAATCTAACTAAAGATTCACTAATACAATTAATTTACCCTAATGATGCTCATATGTTTTTTTTTCTTTAAAATGTAATGAAAATAATTTTATTAAATTGTCATATATTTTAGAAACTAATAGGATTAAATGGTTTAAAATTAAAAAAATGAATAGTAGAATATATCAAACTTGTATACAAAATTAAAAAGTTCTATAGGTCAGAATAAAACTTATAAGCAATAATAGTTGAATACTGAACGTTTTTGAATATTAAAAAAAGTTTTTGTTTTTTGTTGTTTTTTTTATTATTAGTGAAAGAAGATTTTGAATTGTTAGTGCTTAAATTTATTCTATAAAAAATTAATAACAGTTTTTAACACAATAATTTTAAATCCTGCAATTTTTATAAATGGTAGACATATATGTGTATATTAACATGTGTTGAAGTGAATTGAGGTGCGCCGTTTAAAGATTCCACAATATATATATATATATATATATATATTTTTTTTTTATTTTTTTTATTGAAATAAAGTTTACACTTAACCTAGTAAAGTAAAGTAATTATTTCTGGAATGTGTACAATTTTGAGGAAGGATTAAAACAAATCGTGCGCTCTGATCGACAAGGGCAGTTTAGTAAAGAAGACAAATACGATTGTCAGTGACTTGGCCAATATTAAAATATCAATAGTAATAATGTAAAAATGGTCGTTGCAAAATACACACACACACACACCTACACCACACCACACTACAAAAACACAAACACTCACATACGCATGTTTGTCTCCACTACAATTTTATACAATATTCTTTAGCTAAAGTTAATTACAGAACTATATAAGGTCAGTGAGACATACTTTCCGTTTCTATAAAGATTAACCAAGGATTTATTAGGATAGGTCGTGGTATTTTCTTCCTTCTACCTGAACACGTCATTTTACTTCACATTAAATTAACGTGTTTTAATCTTTTAATTAAATTTTGAGACGTTCTTTAAACTCTCAGCTTTACATAACTGTCCCGTACAGTAAATGGAATTCGTTTATTACTTCTCCATTCTACGTTAGGTTTCCCCGACCTGAGTTTAGGATATTTATTTTGTTTAGGATGATATACGAGAAGATGCTTGGGTATTTTCATACTTTTATTTCCTTTTACTTTCTCTTTCTTGCCCTCTCATACAGTATGTCGCAGCTGGTTCCCCAGAATACTACTTTGAATTCCCTTCAACATTTATCTTCCATTTCAACATTTTTATTTTATCTAATATCGTAATATGTATAAAGTTATATGATGGATAAACGAATCGGTTCAGCACTTGTTCGTGCAAATATAGTTGACGATTTTCTGTACAGAATTATCCTTATTACTGTAATACTCTCCTACTTTGTTGTAGAATTTACGCACTTCATCATCAAGTGCAAAAACGCTTTTGAAAATTTACCACCGCAGCCAATGAAAATGTTTAAATAATATCAGCTGTTTTTTTAATAAATTATGGTTTCGGGGTATCCTAACAACGTTTTCAAAACACAAATGAAGTCAGTTATTTTTATTATAATAACATGTAGTATAAATTTGTTATTGGTGTTTTTATTAGTTTAGGCATATATTTTTATAATACTCTCAGACTCAGCAAATAACCCATCAACTTATCAATTTTTCTTAATATGTTTTTGATTGCTAAAATTAAAGCAACGTGCTTGTTTCTGTTAAACCTAACCTGTTAGGGTTATAATAATGTAATATGCTTTTAATTTTTAATTTAAACTTATAAATTATTTTGTTACAGGGGGTGAGGTAAAATATTGTACGACACACGTGTAGTAGCCCAAAGTGCTATATTGATATTCTTATTACACTAATGACGTAAATATCTATTTTGTTCTGAGAACATTGGAATGACTTATTTTCTAATAGAAAATTCGCATATATCAGTTAGAAAATGTAATGGTAGTAATTCATTAGTTTAATTAATTACAGAACGCAATTCAATGCCAGTCTTAGGCTTCAGTCTAGACAGATACTGAAAGCGAGTAATTGTTGGCAATTAATCTACACATCACTTCGTCAAGTAATGCGATCACATTGTCCAATAGCTCAATTCTATCAAGTTATTTATTTTCATAACATGTGTGTGATAGCATGAAAAAATTATACGTAATTCTTTAGTAGATGTTATTAATAGTGTTTAAATGTATTATCAATTAATTCTTTAGATTAACAGAATAACAAAGTGTTATCACCAATAGAATAACATCACCCAATGTTCATCCCTTTTGATCCATATGAAAAAACCCATTGCTTTTAGTTCTACTCTCAAATTAATATTTTATTAAAATAACCTTGAACAACCTTTATGCAAATTTTGATTGATTAGGAAATTTTGTTTACTTTGATTAAATACTAATCAAAACCCACCAACAAGGTTCCAAAGAAAATTAAAATCAATTGGTTATATCTGTTATCCATATACTTCTGGTTACATCTGTTATACACGTACCCAAGTGCATAAAAATATAATGAAATAATCCTGCAAGTTGTAAAACCCGTTCTCTCTATGTTCTACATTGTGTTTTCCATACATAGAAACAGCCATCCTAAAGTGCTGTCCCTGTAAGTTATAATGAACGTTGTACCTTCCTTCTATGAATAGAGCCTCTATTCACTATTTGAACATGAGAGTGATTTTTTATTGAAAATAATACATAATTGGTAAAAACTATCGTCTTACATATTTCACTCTAAATTGTTTTCATGTGCTTCGTACAAGGCGCGAGAATATGTTATATAATTCAGAATCATCATCCTGCCTGTGTTCAGTGAAGTAAATCACAAAACTCACTCTCTAATTGTGTATCCTCAATGCAAACAACAATAAAAAACTTTTTTCACAGCAAGACGCTCCATTCTGTTGATACGCCGACAGAACACGAAATTATATTTGTGTTTTTCATGTATTAACTCTTTTTCCGACTTCAATCCAGACATTAATATATAAATATCGTTCAGTTACAGAAAATGAGCTATTTATAAAGTTTTGTAGAATATTTATGAGAAGAAACTACCAACATATTGTTTCAATATGTCACCATTTTGAAATTGCCCTATTTTTACAAATACATTTAAAAGATATCCGAGTACAAAATACTTATATTAATGAAGTAAAACCTACCTTACGTTCAAAATTTAGATTAAAATCAACTAATATTCTTGTTGTTTTTTATATTTTTTTATTGGTATTTCCCATAATTTAAAACAACACAAACTCAGTTATTGCGGAAAGTTCTACAGTTGAAAAGTCTGTTTTAAATCCATTTTTTTAAATCTGCTAATTAGTCACTATTTTAAAATGTATTAATCGATTTTTCTGGACATCGAACTGATTCAAATTACCAATATATGTGACAAAATTGGACCTCTAAATAGTTTATTAAATGATATAGGCATTTTTATCTATATCTTTGAATATGAAATTGCCAAACTACTTCAATGTAGGCCAATATTTCACCAAAATACAAAATAGTAAATAAATAACAGGTAATACATTTAGCACCTTGTTCCTGTCTTTGTCAGCAAAAACAATTGTAAATATATAACTTCTATCTTCACTTTGTTTACACCATATTGTTAAATTAATGTGTTTGATTCCCTATTAATACTAAGATGTAGAAAGTTTCTAAATATTTTTACTTTTGAATTGAGTACATTAAGTTTATTATTGATAATATCATATATTTCCCATTTTGGGCGTATCCATACAAACAAAATCATTACGTTAGTAATTGCCAATATTAATTTATTTTAATTTAAAATAAAATATATTTATTCGAAACTGCAATATTTGCAATATATTTGTAGGAGTGTAGGAGTAAGTGCCAGCTGAGCCAAAACTTTTCGAAGGTAATTCAAGTAAGTTTGCGTTTGGCGGAGTGAAGGCTGATGGAGAAGTCATTAGTCATAAAATGGGAGGTGAGGGATTCCCGGAATAGTCGCATATTGCAATATCTAAATAGAACCTAAGCGGGGGACAAAACATATATTATTGTCCAATTTTAGTATTACTATATGTAAATAACTTAACCTGTTTGTGGTAATGCTTCCAATCACTAATATAATCAATATATTTTTTACCAAAAACTCCGCTTTCTCTATATTCTCTGTTGCCTACATGCTGGCCCTTGCTCCTCAATTAGAGATATGACAGGTCTAATTAAAAAGGCCCTGGCCCTCTCTTAATTCCCTTATTAGTAGTCAACTTATTTAACATAATATTTTTATAATTTCTTATCCAAATTATCTAACCATTTTTTTAAAAGCGATTGTTTAAGAAACTTAACTACAAACCAGTTACTTAAAAAGTTATTATTGTCTAAATTTTAGTACTAACATAAAATTCAATACTATTCGGATGTAATCAAGGCGAAAAATATTTTACGAACTCCTATATTTTTTGAATAAACTTTCCTCTTACAAAACTTTTATTCTGAAAAACCCCAAGACTGATTTCGAAAAATACGTCATTAAAAATAATAATAATCAAAGGTAAACAATATCAACAAAGACAAGCTTGCACTAAACATAGATACAGTTTAATAGCATCATTTATCATCCTCCCAATAACAGAATTACTAAAGTTAATTTTCAAATATCTGCTAGTATTATTTGCCAATCAAACAATATTATAATTTTAACCTTGATGTTTGATCAATATTCCATTCGTTAACTAAACACATATAATCTGATAAATGTTGAGTTTGCTAATAAATCAATGCTCAAACCACAATAATTATTAGGACTAAATTTAAGATTGAAAACCTTTCCGATGACAAAATTACATATGTAGTTTAAAATGAGCAGTCGCACAGTAATTGCAAGGCTGTAGCATTTTACAATTTCAATCTACTATTGTTTATACATACAAGTAAATCCGTTAACAACAAATCTCTTTTCTTATATGTAATCAATAATTAGTTACTGTAAGACCTACTCATCATAATTTCAAACAGACGTCCAACACCGTTATTCTGTTGGTTGAAGTAATTAATTTAGAACTAAATATGAAAGAATAATTAGTTCAGTATTTCTAGAACTCTTTATGAAACTATAAAATGTTTTTATTTGTTTAAACAAAAAAATCGAAAAAGTTGTAAACTAAAAAGTTGTTTCTTTACTTATGGTTAGGTTTAGAATATTTTATAAAACATTTATAACTAACTTCCCAAAATTCTGTTTATTATAATTAATACTGAATTTTTTTTGTTACTACTGTTATATATTGTATATTATTGTTATATTATTTCGTATCGGTAATGTTTAAGGTCACTGTTTTAAAACGGGAAATAGAAAAAAAAAATTTAGAACACACATCATTCGGCATAGTTGCAAAGTACCTTATTCCTAATTTCAATAAGAAAATAAGTAATAAAAGTAAAAAGTAATAAATGTAAGAAAATAAATAATTTCCAATTCCTGAGTGAATTAAGTAATGCTCAGAATAAATCATTACAAATAAAACATTAAAATAAAATGTGAATCGTGCAGCTCATGTGACATGGTGCAGTGAAGGATGTAAATCTTCATTTTTTGTCTCACCAGTTTTTATTCTAATATTTTAAAATTATTGTTATAATATCTCGTAAATTAATACGACTATTATGTTGTACGAGAGATTAAACAGCTCTTCTGAAATTTAAGGTCAAAATTATATCTCTAAATGTATTTTTTTAATCAACTAATCTTTTGCTGATAAATCAACATTCCATTACTGTCGTGATGGCAAAAAAGTTTTAAAAACCATTGAAATTTCTAAGTTGTACAACAGTAGAGTAACAGTAGAGTAGTAAAAACTAAAATAAAATGTTATGATTTATTTATTTTTTTAATATATCCAATATGTATTTGTCGGTTCAGTATTAATAAATTCAATGTTATTAGTGATTCAGGGATTATCGGACTATTTTCAACCGAAACAATGAATGACCTATAACAATCGGGTAAAAAATAACTGCTGATTTATCTAGCTAACGTGTTACATATATGTACACAAACTTCAACTATCTATGATAAACCTTTCAAGGATGTTGGTTGAGGCACATTTTCATCAACTCAAGATATTATAAATATCTAACAATACTATATTATTACATTTGCAAAAGCCTTGAGGTCAAAGCCTTGATCAAACTCAATAAAAATGAACCTAAACTAATCGTCACCGAAATGTCAGCCAAATATCAACAAAAAATTCGACAGCAATTTTGTTGACACATCACATAACATTCTCTATATTACGTATATCCGAGAAAGTAAAAAAAAATAAAAAAATTTTTAAACACAAATTTTATTAAATTTTGTGTTTTCTGTTACTTCATAATTTTATGTTATACAATAAAAATAATCTATTCTTATATTTCCTGAAATATTATCACCATCACATTAATTTTACATTTTAATTAAATTAATATCATATAATACACTTAAAGTTCATAGAGAAGCTCTCACATTATTATTTGTTTTTATCATACTGTCATAAATATATGTTACTGTATCATTGTATATTTTTTAGAAAACTTTATAAGCCTACCTCACGTTAAATTTTTCCATAGTTGCTTTCGATCAAATTTCACGAATTTGTTTTATAACCAAACACACGTGTTATAAAATATAACTTTTTTACAAAATCGTTGTCAAAATTATTTAATAATAAAATAGCAATTTCACTTAATTTAATATAAATTGTTATTTGTAAAAATACACCAGTACAGTAGCAATACAAATTCAAAATCACGTGGTTATAAAATAAAGAAATTTGTTCAAAATTCACAAAAGTTTATCAACATTATATAAATTTACTTCTAAAATTAAAACTTTAATAAAATATTTTAAACAAGTGTCTATACCAACCTCGAATTGTTTATTAAAGCTACTCCAAATTTAATGGGTAGTATCCACAATGTTCACACCGGCGTCACTTTAGTCACCTCACCGCACAGTTTGAAGCGTCACCGCACGGCGCAAAACACCGACTGAAGACTGACTTCACTATCACAGCGTCACTACTTAACGCACAGACTTGCGTCGTACCTACCATCAGCCACTCTAATTGATAATTCATAAGTTAGAACAACAAGCAAAATTACTTCAAGTCTTTGCATATTTCAAATGTCAGCGACAGATGTCCCCGATACTGATCCCCATTAAGAACATGGTATTAGCTTCTAAACTATCGTACTTTATAAACTATTCTATTACAGCCACTCACAGGCAATACATTGTAAACCAAATATGACTGTGGTGATTTGTGTTGTCTTTGTTTGAAATTGTCATGTATATTTCTAAAATTCTAGTATCATTACGTAATAATATCTCATTTTATAAAATAAAAGTTGAATACAAAATTAATTTACAATACAAAAATATATTTAAAAAATTAATATACATTTCGTAAAACTCGTAAACTCGGATTGTTAATAAGATATATAACCTGAAATTTTATATTAAAATATATTTAAAACATGATTTTTTGACAAACAAATCTATTTTAGGTCTGTTTTCACATAAATGTATTCCATAAAAATGTTTCTAACTTCTTAACGACCAAACAAATTAAATTAATGTTTCTTATTAATTAAATCAAGACTGATCTAATAAGTTAAAACATCTTTAGGATAATAAAGATTATAAAATAATTATTATTGATAATTCAATGTGTAACCAGCAGATAGTAGTTACGAGATAAAAAAGGCGTTACAGATTTTGTTTGTATTGTATTACACTTCAGTAAAACAGAAAATGTGATTAGACTAGGTTTAAACTATAAAGTACTTGGGTATAATTATTGAAACCACATCTAAGATATTTACAAGAAAAACAAAATCAGAAGTTGAAAATAGTTTATTTTTTAAACAAATTTAGCTTAAGCCATTTTTATATCACTTGAGTGATAGCAGAAACATTAACTAATATACGTGACAAAATTAATAGTAAAAAAAAATCAACGCTAACGTGTTCTAGGGATAAAATATGACTAAATGGCATAAATTCAAAAAAAAATTATCGATGTATTTAAAAACCAAAAAAATTCGCGAAAATTTTATATTTTTGTATTGTATAGTAATGTTGTAGATAATTAAAAAACCTACAAAATAACTAATATTAAGTTCAATTACACTTATATTTTGCTTAGATAATTTAAAGAAAATGCGACAAACATTTTTGTTTTGTGTATATATATATTTTTTTAAATTGTATTTGTGAACCTTTCTTATTCTGAAATCGAAGATGTTTTCATACCCAATCTATGTTCTAAAGTTGGACACTGTAGACTAGGTAGCTTTTGCAAAATAACTATTAAACCAAAAGAATGCCTTTTTTAATCTGAAAATATTCAATTCTGATATAAAATATTTGCACACAACCTTAAATTATACATAATGTTCTAAGGTGAAAAATTATAGTCTATAAATAGGTGGCAAAATTATGTCGAAAACGAAACCCTCCTTTTTTATTCCTTATCACTTGTATAAACATTGTTTGTTCTACAATCAAAGGATTAAAGCTTAAAATATATTTATCTCCCCTAGAAGAAAAATTTACTACGAACTACCAAATTATAAATTGTACTTAAAACAGGATAAATAATTAAATTCTTTAATTTGCATAATAAAATCAAAATATTATATTACGTGATTTTAGAGGGTTTATATAAATTCTCCAACGTACTCAAAATCACGCCAAACAACAAGCTAAAAACAATCACACGTACAAAGATTTGCTTCTTTTTTTAATCACACTTCATATAGCAAAAATATAGCAAATGATTTACTCCCTTCTAAAGTAAACTTGTTTAATAGTATTTAAAAGCAAGTAATATATGGAAACCACCATCACAATAAAACAATAAAAATAATTGATTAAAAAGAATAAACTACAGTTTACAAACTAATTTATTTATACAGGATAAATGTTATGCAATTTTTCAACTAGATAAAGATTCGCAAGTCTCAAAGAAATTAAAGAAATTTTATTCCACTCTGTGTAGACAACACGATATAAGGGGAATGAGTTCAACATTTCCCGCAGGAAACATTTTAACCACATCTCGATGTAAGAAATAAACGTTCGTCTAGTTTGCAGTATTTGAAGTAATTACAATGTTGGTACTGGTTAGTTGACCGACATGATATCTGACATGACTAAACACAACGGCGGCCGTCATATTTTGGTGGTGCCACTCTATGCTAGACCCATTTCCCAAAGGAATATTTAAAACTAGTCTGACTCAATACTCCAATACTCACTAAATGTATCTATTCTTGATTAACATAGTTAATAACTACTCAAGAGCTAAAAAATTAATTCATAATAGTTGGCTATTTCACTGTACATGTGATTCAGGGGAGTTTACCTAATCGGTTAAATTTCACCCAATTTTGGTAAAATTGCTTAAAATGTACGCGTATATACAGCAATGAAATCTCTGGTGCCTAAATCTCTTAGCCTTTTGGACGCACTTAGCCTAAAAACATAATTATATAATCCGGCAATATATTTGACAAACGACAACACAACACTATTAGGACGTATTATGTTCGTGACTAAGTTTTTTTTATGTAGAACTCCAGTGAATATCAGGGGGAGAGATGCTGTTTCTCCTTTAGTTAAAAATGGTGCCTACGCAATAGTTACGATGGAGTCATCATACATTTCATAATTAAAAAACTTTTGGTTTATATCAATAACTAAACCATTCATAAATCACATCCAATACGAATTTTATAAGATTTAAACTTATTTTTTGAATTTGCATTATTTAATAAATAAACAAACAACAATTAAATAAGCCGATAGCTATAAATCTTTATTTGTTCAATATTTGGAATGCAGTAGTGTTGCTTTACGTAGTGAAATTTTCAACAACACTTGAATCTTCCATTTCTTACAAAACATTAAACAATTCTTAAAAACAGTTATTACTCTAAACTTTGCTAATCGAAAAGTGTTCATATCTGCCGTCTCATAAATGACGTTGCAGTCTACATAGTATATCGCAATCTTTTCGAATTAAACAGACTTTCAAATTGTATACTATCTTCCTAATCTACCAAGGTAGGTAGAGGTCCAGCTCTTCTGATAACCAGGTATTTCCAAGAATCATTTATGTTAACTAACTTTAAGAAATAATTGTGAAACCTTGTGTCATTGTTGTCATTCCGTGATTTAAATCTAAAATCTCCTGTTACTCGCTGTACATTTAACTCGCTTTCAATTGTAAAGTAACCTAGAAACTCCTTTCTTTTACTTTTTATTAATAATGTATTATTTCTCATTTTAAAGAATATTATTAGGAAATGAAAGTCACATACATAACATTTTATTAAACTAGTATTTTTGAGATAAATAGAAACAAACTTTCATAAAATCTCTTAATGTAAAATTTGCCATGTCACACGGCCAATGTTCAACATAAGTTAAAATAATATTGTATATTAAAATTCTTAAGCTGATCCAAAAATAAACATCTTCACGAAATTATCCTTAAACTTACAACATATAAAATGTTATCAAATTGTAACTGAGATAATAAAATCCTAATTGTTTTGATTCAGCTAAGTATGTAGATTTTCTCCAATTAATGTGCACTGATCCGAGACAATTTGTGAGCCTGTTACACGAAAAACGGAGTTATGCATACAAATTTTTTCAATTGCTAACATTCTAAAATATCAAGTGAAAATCCTTTCTCTGTAGTTACAGGTTTAATTATTAATAGTATTCTAACAGTGTTAGTTAAAATTTTGACAAAACGTGAACTTTTGTTACAACTTATTTAAACAAGCAATGTTATAACTTCTTTCTTTTGTACAGTTAATATGGTACAAGAATACCGTCAAACTACAAATATTCTATGAACTCGGGCAACATTCACCAGTTTTAAAATTAAATGTAAAAAATTATTTCAACAAAAAAAACTCTTTGAATACTTAAAAACAATTGCTTAATCTCTTCAATGAGTTGCAACTGCTACAGTTTAAAACAAAACTTTGCTAAAGTATTTAAATGTTACAAAAATTAATTATTTATGATAGTTAATTATGATGGTGAAGTTGTCCTTACAAGTATTTTAAAAAAAACCTATAATCCCTCCAGGAAAAACTAAATAAACCCATGGATACAACACCCCTCCCTCTCTTTTTTGGGTATTTTTTTCAGATTGCTGTTGTAACGCTAAAAACGTGTAATTGTAAGGCGCTACACGTTACGTATAATGTTATGCATAATGTTTATTCCTTAATTTAGTATTAGTTTGAGGTAATCTTTCCAATTCCTTATTTCGGCAGAAGTCACAAGTAAATATACACAGATATATTTATTTATTTATATAAAGGCAAATTATTGTAACAAAGAAAAATAGATCAAGACCGGAAACTGTTAGAGTTTTTTTTTTGTAACCAAACAGCTATCCTTTGTTTTACGTAAAAATCTAAGCTCACCTCCGCTTGATAGGCCTAGTCTTAATTATTCAGCTCAATAATTAAACTTAATTGTTATTTATCTTCATTTACTAAAATTAACGTGAAAACGTAACTGAATTTGTGTATAAAAATCTTGAATTTCCATTGCCGACGATTCCAATGAGAAGAGATGTATCTCAAGATATGGACAACCGACTTTGAAATATTCGCTTCTTCACTAATCATTACATCTGTTAAGGCAAAACTAATTGCACAAATTACCTCAGACAAAACGTTACTTCTTTTTTACTCAAAATAAAGCTACGATTTGAAAATAAATTAATGCAACAAGTGTACTAAAAAATGAATAATTGTGTGCAGGTAAGATCTAAATAATATAAATATTTTACATAGAATAATATATAAATAGTAGTCTATAAGAAATTAAATTAGATTAAAACAAATCTAAAAACAAAAGACTAAATTAACTGATGTGTTTGGGGAATCAAACGACAACTTTATAGCGATAATGAAGCGTTGCCATAAAAACCCTTCATAATGTGTGGAAATAGTTGTATACAAAAGCGGGTTGTAAACTGAAGGTGAGGTTTAATACATAACTTTGACACTTTAAGAGTTTGTAGTACAATAAACTTTAAGTGACAACGTTTAAATGTACTCAACAAAGAGGTTGAACTTTGTGACAGAATAAATTATCTCTGTAGGTTGTCTCCAGAGTACTCATCTTGGATATTTCAACATGTTTTCATTCCGCATAGATCCTGTGAGGAAGCCATTCTACGGTATTATACAAATACACTCGTAAAACTTTTTGTGGTTTATGAAATATGAAAGGGTTTATTCTAAAACTAAAATTTTGTGAACAATAGCTCGGTTAATAAGACTGTGGTGACTTTTTGTTATTACTTATACTGCTATTATAATTTCTTTGTATTTTAAATTAAATCATTATGCGAGGTTTAACAACTAAATTTAATCCATAAAATCAATTATATAGATTCAATAGCATCAGTAATTTCGCAGAGTTACATCGGTGAATATTTATTTTTATGGTAATCTCTTTGGTTTTCACAGACCAACTTAAAATATTTAACTACTCCTCTTTGTACACGCATTTAAACCAAGAACTAATGTTTTGTCAAAAATATAAATTGGCAGTTATTGAACAAAATTTAGATTGGCTTCGTGAAACAACTAGAGGGGTTGTGAGGGGGTAGATGTAAAGGTTCTCCTGACTAGGATACAACCACGTCGCTGCAGGTCACCTGTGTCGCCTTAGATCATCACAAGTACGTCGCTTACCACTTCATTGTTATAAATAGTGTACACACATATCATGAACCCATTCACACATGATGCTTCTGATCACAATGGTTATTAGGTATGTTTTTTTTTAATTGAAACTTCTCTCATCATTTCTTTACCAAGAAAATCACCTTGGTACATGACTCTGAAATACTCAAACTTATGTAATCAAGCCTAGAATATGCTCAAAGCTTGCGATCCTTTTCCTACTATCTCTAACAATTATTGTATTGGAGTGGTTGTTGCTAGGGTTTCCCTCCGATAGCAGATATTCATTTGTTTATCCCATGATAGGGCTGAGCAGCTTTACTTAGTGTATGTAACTTTCATAATGTTAGTTTTATATAGCCAGCGAAACAGGTTTGCAAAAAATCTTTCGTAGAAGAGTGAAACACAACAGATAGGGGAAAAACACGGGTAAAGTAAAATAAAAAAATATAATACAACTTTTTTAACATACAAAATAGCCACTGACACACATAATATATATATATATATATATATATATATATATATATATATATATATATATATATATATATATATATATATATATATATATAAGTCAAAACCCACTGACTTATCACGAAATCTCCTTGATCCAAGAATCCTAGAGCTATGCATTTTTTAACATAGTTTAGGGTAGATCTGTAGACGCGTACTAATAAAGGGTTTTAACAATTTTCGATTACAAGGGTGTTTTTACCCCTAAAACAATTATCATAGCTTTGTTATTTAAGGGTTGTTTTTAATGAAAATTGGTGTGTTGCTGAATTTGGTCATAATTTATTTCCATAGCACCACCATTAGCCTTGTGCTAAAAAATGATTTCTTTATAAAACTATCTCAACTATCACCAGGTTAAACTGAGGCCATCAGCTAGTATTCTATAAAAACCCAGATCAAGAACTATTTCCTTTATCTTAAATAATACTTAAGAAAAAAAAGATGTGTAATTAAAACGGGGTACATACTATTTTTTTTTTGTTAAGTGCAGTACGTTTGTCCTTGATATCTGCAATATATAAGGTTCTAAAAGGTAGCTTCAGTTTACATATTGCGTAAAATAAATTAATGTGACATAAATGAAAATGAGTTTTAAAATTGAAGTAAGCTAGCTAATCTTTTAATTAATTATAACAACATGTCAAATATTTGATTACACAATTTGTATATACAATTAACATATTCCATAGTTTTTTATGCACGTACCAGTTATTATTTTGATTCATATAATAATAAATAGGGACCAATCGTCACTGATTATCAGTGAGTTATTTTATTTTTGTATAATTGGTCCCCTCAAATCATTTTTGTCGTTTTAATTAACACACAAAATTCATTTTTAAATAATTTTAACTGTAGTACACAATATTCAATACATTTCTACGGCATTTTTTTTTTTTTTTTTAGCTCAAAATTCTACCAAAAAAGGTTTAAAATCGGCTCCAAGCTTATGTTAAAATTAATTTTATTAAGACATAACTATTATTAGTTTTATCTGCTAAACATATCAACTGTTCAATCGACATCATTGGAGTCTGTATTGTAGTCTTAATAGAGTGTGGATTATAACAGCTGTTAGGTCACGTTACAATTGGGTATCAATATAATATAATCTATGTATTTTAAATACGATAAATTATAATATCCAATCACAGTTTGCCCAAAAACAGTAAACTATAACCTAATTCTAGTACTTTCCTACAATTTTCGTCAAAATCTTTCTTTTTTTCGTAAAAGTTTGTCAAAAATAACTTAATCTTGATAAAACAAATGAATACTTATCAAATAATTTGTACGATTCCTCATATGATTGTTTAAGAAGATGTTGAAAATATTAAATATTAATATTCATTGTAATGGGTTTTCTGTTATGGAAGAGCGAAGGTTAAATTTTATTTTGTTTTTTAATATTATTGGCTTTAAACACCAGAATAAAATTACACTTGATTACAAAAAATTAAATGTAAAAATTTTCGTATTTTTGTATAATCTTCAATCACAACTCCCTGCTATTTGTGAACTCTATGTGTTAGGTTTGGTAATAATTAAACTATGAACATTTTCTGAGTTGTTATTAATGAACCTTAGAACGACTTTTATCTGACTAAATACTTGTATTATTCAACACCCAACATTCAAACCCGATACTCCATTATGGCAAACCAATTGTTTGTGTTTTCACAGGAATATCTCTGTATTGTTATTTCAATGTGAATAAATGACAGCTGAGTTCGTGTTTTGAAATAGTGACGAGCTTTCATAATTACAGTAATAAAATAATAATAGATTCGAGCTAAATGATGAGTTTGCCACAGCTCTAATACTACCAGTCCTGTGATGCGTTTTTTCATATCTTGTCTATGTTATCCAGTGCTCAACTGTCCATAGTCACGTGGACAAATAGAATTATTCACCTTACCCGTATGGTTGCTGTTGACGTTGGTTTGAAAAGCGAAAACCTCTCGGTCATCATCGTCTTATATAATACATCATTGCTTCGGAAATTTCTTATAATAAAGAAGGGGAAAAAATTCCCATAGCCTTTCTAAAATAGTATCAGTCTCCAAAAAGAACAAGATTTGTTCAAAATTACCTTATAGGAAATATGTAAGAGAAGGATCTAACTCAAGACTACATGAAGAAAGGTGTAAATCCAGCTAGGATTCCTCGAGTTTAACTCATTGTGGGTAGTCTCTGAACCGCATAGCCGCAATTTAAGTCTATAGTCATATATTGTGTAAGAAGTTGACAATCGCTGTGCATTTATTTTTTTTTTAATAAAGTTTGTTTATATCCATTTTACAATTTTTTATAAAGTGGTTAATTTTGTTACATGCAAATAAGTTTTATATTGGATTAGAATCTTGATGATAACTGGTAAACTAAGATTTCACGTTATTTATTTTAACACATGTGCATGGTTATAAGGCACATTAAACAACAGAGTTAGGGCGTGTAAATAAATTAAATATTTGAAGTAATTTGAAGAAGTAATTTTAGAATTCTTCTAAATATAATTCTTCACTTTTATCTTCACATTTTAAACCAATATAGTTAAAACTTTGTATTAGTAGGTACAAAGCGACTTTGGGACACTCTTTATGATCCTATGTGTTGCTGATTCATTCATTTCTATGGTGACGGATATACTGACTGAGATACGAGTCAAGAGAACTGATTGGTTCATGACCTGTTAAACATCTACCGCTGTCCTTCCCTGTCTTGATTAAATCACTCCAAGTTACAAACGTTAAAATACAAAATAAAAAGTCACCTAATGCTTACAAACTACACTGTATGCATTTTTGTACAATTATTTGAACGAGCTAAGGATATTTTGTTTGAAATTGTTAATTTATAAGATATTGGTAACTATAAAGTGATATTTTTATTTATTTTTTAAATTTATATAAATATATATCCTAGTTGGATCATCTTATATTTGAATTAGCTATTGCTCTACTGCAAACACAATAGAGTGTGTAATCATTTTCCTTTTCAGGACTAAATTCTAACAAATTTGTAAAAGAGTTCTTGATTTCGCTAATTTTACTTTAAAAGAACCAGCTACTTTCCTCCTACAATGTAACCTCGACACGATAGTTTTTTATACCCAATATATCATATTATTTGTGACTGAAAGTTTTTTTGAAATTTTTAAAATCAACAACACTTTAAAGCCTTGAATATTTGGATTAATTTTTAGCTTTCCCAACAAAAGCGCAGTTTTTACAAACTATGCACAATACACAAACAACAATGGAGTAACAAGAACTGGGAATTATACTTTATTTATCCTCCACCTAAAGAACTATGATTTTCCAGTCGTAAACCCGTCATATTTAATCCTTGTATGTATTTGTCATTTTAATATCATACCCAATGATAATCATTTACGTTTTCTATCTAAAGTTAAATTTTCTGCACTTTATTTTCATAAGAGTCGATTCCTATATTGTACACGGTGTGTGTGTAGGGGGGGGGATAGGCTCATAACTTTAACTCTATTTTATTTGCAAAAAATGTGAACTGGCACATAAACTCATTCCCTGAACCTATTATTACGACACGATTTTTTTTTTTCTGTTTGGCAAATTGATGATTTATTTCATAGAATCTTTAATTTCATTTAATTATTATTCCTCTACAAAAAAAATTGTGTCACTCTTACAGAATTATTAATAACAAAGCAACAAAACATAAATAATTATAAGATCTTCAAATCCGCCAAAATCTTCATGTAAGTTGGAAGAAGTTATTTTTATTCGGTAATGAAATTAAAACATATATGATCAATATTTTAGCATTGAACACTGTATCAGTCTATACCAATAATATAATCAAGACGTAGTAATTGTAGTTTAACCCATGGAAAGTATAGTAAATAACGAATTAATGTTAAGTTTTGCACTAAAGTTTATTAAGTTAAATTTACACGACCACTTGTTTTTTAATTAAGTAAACACACGACTGCACCAAATACTTAAATAATAATTTATTCAAACCTTTGTTACCGCAGTACACGAACATTCCATATTGTGGTGTTTTGGAGTAGGAAATAGTCTACAGTGATGTAGCGTCCTTAGTTTTGTTTATATTAACAACTTTTTATGTTGTCTAACTCTTTTGTATTCTAGTAACAACAATATAGTATATATTTACAATCAATTGTTTGTTTGAAACAATCGTTTTGGAGAGAATTATTTTGAAAACATATAATATATTATTTTTGAATCAATCGATATTTAATTTATTACTTTTTATATGATTTAACTCTACACTATATTAGCAGTTTTGGGCACATGCGGGCTAGAAGTTACCCTAATTCCTATTGTTCTTTATATAATCTCTATAAGAAAAGTGCAGTTTCATCAATAGCTTCACATTTAAGGCCAAAAATATCATTTTTTTTAAACAATCAAACTGTCAGAAAGTAACAGAACTCCAGGTGACAAACTTAACAAATCCTTAGAACTCCTGTGGGGTTAGTTGTAGAAGTCCTCCTGACTAGAAATCAAATTATCCTCTGCAATCAAGCCTACTTACCGCTTGTAGAAATCGATGTGACCTTCGTCCATTACACCAAGGAACCGAACATCAGTTGAGCCCTTTACATTACATTGGATATTCAGAGGACATCTTGAGCCTTCAAGCACAACCCAGCAGGCGAGTGGTCACCCAAGTCTTAAGAATGGACAACTCTGAAATACCAAAGAACTGATGACATAGGTGTTTTATGGGATTAGGAGAGTAGGCAGGCCGAAGAGATATTTCGGCTAGATGGAGTGAAATTGGACGGGAAAATGCCCTTGGGATCCCATTGAACACAAATAACTTTTACATCTTTGCAGCGAGGACATGGTCAAAATTGGTGTAGGCCCAGATTCAATAATAGGTTGTTGGGATACCGATATGTTAACGTGTGTTAATATTTACTAGCTAATAAAAATTGCTAGTTAGTTTAGAATCAAATTTTATTTGTGTAGTAAATTTGGTGATAAGAGTTATCTCTAATTTATCATGTTTAATTATATATAAACAACATATATAAAATTGTAAAATTTCATGACAAGCATACGAATAACGGTATAAGCAACTTTTAATATTATTTTACTGATGACAAACACCAATCCTATCTGACGTCTATGTATTTATTTCGTAAATAATGTCGTTTGTTTAATAACGTATATTTTTATTAACTGTCCAATTTAACACCTGATTTATACATTTATAAATCATGGCTAATATCCGAAGTTGACATTAATTTCCAACAGTTGATTAATAATAATAATCTGCCCGGTACAAGTTCAATGAAAATTACTACAGGTATGGAATAAAATTCACTTCCAATCGTTACTAGGCGTTAGTAGTTATGCAAAATATTGACAAACGTAATTTTATTTCCAAGATTCTCAAATACATTTTCAACGTAAAGCAGTAATATATGTATAAAAGTACGTTTCTATATCATAATTTATGCGTAACAATGTATGGGTTTATGCATTTAATAAAAGAATGTATAGCGAATAATGTGTGATGTCAGTTTAATGCATATCTGTGTCCCACAATATTTTATCGGTATTATAACTAAGATTGAAACTAATCGTATTTCACTCTCTCACAACTTCAAACAGGTTTGTAAGAAGACACTTTATATTCGATAATTAAATTTTGCAGATTTCTATCTATGAGCACCGCGACAGTCTGTAATATCGATGAAAACAAGTAACATTAATATAAGCATGGAATATATTAGTTGTAGTTTAACCTCAGGAAACAACAATACATAACAAATTAATGTTTAGTTGTGTACTAAACTTAATCAATGTAATGTACTCGGACTTTTTTATTAGGTAAACACACAACTGTACCAAATATATAAGTAATAACTTATTCAAAACTTTGTTGACGCACTACACAGACATTACGTATTGTGGTGTTGTGAAAGACTCATAGGAACAAAACACTTCAACAAAGATAATAGAGCGAAGGAGCTACATGTGCTTGATTAAGTTGTAACTTCTTTTTAGTTTGTAGAATGGATCAGACACCAGCGAATGATGTGTCCTTAATTTCTGATATTGCTTGCTTTTGGTTTTTCATGTGTGTTTTACTTTGTTAATGTCAATATAATATATATAAAGCTTAGTTGCAATAAATTTAATATTTAAAACATTTAGTTTCAATTGACAAAATTTTCAATACAAATAGATTAGTGTTTTAACATTATTTTAAGATATCATTTATACAAACAAATTTCAAAGCATTTAGCTATGTGTGCACACTGGCAAGAAATGAACAATTTCTTCCTAGAACTCCATAAAAGCACTTTTCATTATTATCTCTGGAACATGGAAAGCTGTAAATGTTTGTTTAGTGATTTTAAATGAGAACTTTGAGATAGTATTTTTAATCTACTTTGGAGAAAATCACAAATTTGGAGATTACACAAATTTGCTAACACATAAATGCATACACGATAGGTAATACATACCATATATTTTAAAGATGTAATTATTTTCGTAATAAAAAAAGGGATATATTTAAGACACCGTGTTTGACTTTCGTATTCTTCTTCTTTTTGAGGCTCGACTATTTTTATTTTGTTAGTACTAGAAACTATAACTACATCGATTACCCAAAACGATACTTTCCCTGTTTTTAGTGTGTAAGGAGTTTCGTAAATATCCTTAAGTGTAGCATTTTTACACACCTTTTTATGAATTTATCTAAAGTAGTTACCGTATTTTCATTTCTAGACCGTCGAAAAGAAAAGTATGTAAGAAACATTTCCTCGTTTCGAATCGACAATTAATTTATACCTTAATACATGCCATATATTTTCAATACTAATATAAAGTTTCCATACATTTGTAGTTTTATATTTTTTCGTATATAGTTAGTACGACTACTATGATGAATTCAAACATATACGAATATTAAAACTATTTAATGATAAAATTGTTCTACTATTCTAACTATTCTAAGTGTAAAAATATTAACATTAGTGATATTTAAAGTTGAGCTACAGATATGAGGCTCGATTTTATAGCATCAAAAGTATGTGTGTATAAAAATAATGTATATTTATGGGTTATTTTTATTGTACATAGTAAAATGCTTACTCCGTTTGTGCTGGAATTACTACATGCCATAATGATGACCATACAACTACCTGACAAATTTGATGAATATATTGTTTAACATATATTTATATTATTATGGTTAGAGTTGTAGAAAAATAAAATATTTTATACACTTTCAATTTACTTCTGTACAACTTATTTCAGACCATGGTAGCCAACATACGCTAGCTTTATACTTATTGCTAATATAGGTCATCATTCTTACGTGTTATACATTTACAGTTATAGAAGAAAGATTTGATAGACAGAAAAAGGAACAAAAGTAGGTGTGTATTATATATCAAACGTGTGCTTAAGCTTATGTAAAATCTAATAATATAATTACTTTATTTGTTAGCCAAGAACTGAACTATTACATTTAAGAACATATGGAACCCAGCATGATAGTAATCTTTTTTTTTATCATCAACTTTCCTTTAATTAACAAACCTTAATGTTATTAAGTACCTTTTCAACTAGTTGATACAATAATTTACGTACAAATTTCTGGTAACAAGCCCGAGCCATTCACCGGAACTCTACGACACCCGCAGCTGTTTTACTAATTAGTCACCTTTTAGCTTCCCCACTACCTTAAGTAACTTTTTTACCCGAATCATAATTACCGAAATTTTATCAAAAATTTGAGAAGTACCGTACGTAAAAAAATAAGATCAGCGATATTAAACAAGGGCAAATTTGATAAAAAACAAACAATATAGAGGTAATGAAATATACAGGTAATCTGTTTAAAGCTTGTAATAATAAAGTTGATTTTCTGTAACAATTTGACAATGAAATTACATTATATATTACAAAAATAATAAATATTAACAATATACATTAACTACTGTACTACCAAGTTATAGGCATAATACAAATAATATTTTACAAACTGTTATAAGAATATTCTAGACTATAGATTATGTGTATTTTAGATGAATATTGGGCCAGGGTAGTTTTCATTAGTGCAGTTTGTTGATTCCAGCGAGGGACCATCTCGTACCATGAATCTCCAAGTAAAGAAGGGCAATATAACATGTCAATTAAATTTAATAGTTCATATTTTTTTGAAAAAAAATCAATCATGAAAATGTCTCGATTAAGTTAAAAAAAAGGACAAGGTAACCTTTTAGAATTTTATTACTTGATTGTTAATATGTTAATATTTATACTATGCCTTTTGTATGAACTGATTATTTATAACAGTATGTAAAATATTATTTGTATTATGCCTTAACAACAATATTTATGTCTGGTTGCTGATGTCCAAAGATTCTCCTTCTTTTGGATTTAAGGACCTGGCAATCAAACGAAATGTGTATAGCAGTCTCAATTACTAGACCGAAAAGACGATAATTAGATGAGACTTGTACTTACCCCCACCTTATTTTAGTGGCTCCGGATATGACCAGTCCGGTTCCATGTCCTAATTTCGAGATCCTTTGACCCCCCCCCCCCATTCCCCACACCTTAGATTGGTTTAAAGACTAAGATTTTTCATGATGAAAAGATGAACGCCCCACATCACTTAAAGCTAACAAACAACCTTCTTTAATCAGAGTAAGAACAATTAAAACGCGATTATTAACAAAACTCGGTGTGAGATGACTTGAGCTATACCCCATAATGGTTGGTGATTAGTTTGTGATTATAATATCATAACATGGCAGGTTAAATGTCAAATTGTGTAATCTGAACCCATTAATTAAAACATGTAACTAATGTTTAACAAAATAAGACCATGCAATATTTCTAAAGAGTTCATTTTGACATGCTTTTAGTTAAAATAGTTAATTATTTAATTATTCATTCAAGATTCTTCTCATACAATATTGCTGATTCCAAAGGTTGCTATAGATAACAAAAAAAAATTCTCAGATCACAAATTAACAGATGATTGATGAAATTTGACACACACACACACACACACACACACACACACACACACACACACACAAACACACAAACAAAAACATGAATCATATTTTAAATGTTAGTAGGAAAAATAAGTGTAATATAAAATGAAAGAACGGATAGATGCGTGTCATAATTACTTATTTATTCCTATTATAATCATACCAGTGATTATGTACCTTAACTATTTAAAGAAAGTTAGCATGAATAATATATGAAAAGTTATTGCGTATGGTAATTTTAAAATGTACAAAGAAATGTGCTTGTTCTTGTATGAATATGTTATGGTATAGACTATAACATATGTCTATTATTATTCGCTGTAGATGAACAATATTTATATAAGTTAAACTTTGATTTAATCGATTCACTGTAATTAAACTTTATTACAAATTAATAATACGTGGGCTAATAATTAACAGAGTAATTACAGCGGAATAATGGTGATTTTCCAGGCTCTGTTAATGTAAACAAGCGGAACTGTAAGAGTTTCATTGATTTAAAAGAGTCAGGGATAACTTTACAATTTCAACTGTAGGAAGATTTTTTTTTATATCTATTGTTTAGAGAGTTTAAAAGAAATGGAACCCTCTTATTTACTTGCCTTGAAAATAAATCGCAGACGAGAAGGCATTAATGTTATTACTTCTTTTCTTGTTTTAGATTCCGAATGAAAAACCGTACAAAAACCGTAAGTCAGTTGAAAATTGTTAAAATAATTGGAAGGATATAGTTAATTGTTAATTGTATGGTAGATATTTAATTTACGTGACCGAACATGGGGTAGAGATATTCTTTTAATTACAGTAATTACTCACTTCATTGTTATTCTGATAAATTATTTATTTATTTCCGTGATAAAACCGAAATCTGGTTAAACTAATATAATTGAATGATTTTATTTGCTTAACAAATACTGTACGTGAGTGGAATAACTAGATAATGTCACCTCCAATTCTGGGATTCATCCCCACCATGTTAAATTAATTATAAGAAACAAATAGTTAGAAAGATTGGCTAGTTACAAATGTGTTTATTTACGATTGTATAACACGAAATATAAAATAAGCCGAAATACAATTTTTTTTTCAATTGTTATTTTCTTGTTATACAAATCAATTAAGTTTAGAAGTCATTTTGCTATTTGTGGCATTTCCATACTTATTCGTGGGACTTACAATAAGTGTGACTTATACTTAAAATAACATTAAGTGTGCTACTCGGTGCACTACCACTACCTAATCAAAATGTGGTTGGGGAAAAGAAATTTTTGTTTATTCTGTCTCTAAAGAGTAGAGGTGTAGAACACATCTTGAACGATTGTAATTCAATGTAATATAAACAGATAAGAATTATTTTAATCAAATTTAACCAATTTGTGAACGTAAATTAAAAGCGTAAAATAGTGAGTTGTTAAGAATTTTGATGAAATTTGTATCCAATCGGAAAACTAAAATACAAATTAAAACATTTCTAGAGGTTTATATATATATATATATATATATATATATATATATATATATAAATTACGTCTAATTGTATTACTCACGAAAATTTCATATGCCTAAAACCAGCCGTAAGTTTAATACTACCGTCTCTAGGCGTATTGCCTGTTTATTTTATGAATAAAGGTATGGGTGCATTTTCTATTGTAAACTAAATTTATCAAGTTCATTTTGAATAACCACATTGGATAGATTACGTCACACGTAACTTAAGCTACATTATTCATTGAAAACTGATCTGTGTAGTTCTTCAGTTTGTATATCCAAACTAATGAATAAACTTTCAGTCATGCTCATTGCAGCAGCTGACTGCAGTTCCCAACCATAGATGATGTTTACACAGCTGTTGTGAACTTTACTTTTAATTATTATTTATTCTGGTTTAATATTAAACGACATTTTTTTCCACAAATTACTATAACAAAAATAAATTACAGAAAAACAAATTAAAAAGAAAGAGTCAGTCCAGTGATGATCTCATTTCTTTATTATTCCCATTATTGTCATTTGATGTACTTTAAAATTATCAAAGAACGTTTAATTTTCCTTTTTTGTAAACACCATATAGGAACTACGGACATATAGAAACACAGACACAGACAAATTGTTACAAAAAACTTGTTTTAATTTTGAAAAACTTTATCAAAAAATACATTAAAAAACTTTTTTAATTCAATTTCTTGCTTTATAGTAAATACGAATTAAAATTATTGAAATATTTTTTAGACTACCTATCTAACAATTTTTCTCTAAAATTTAGTTTCATATTGAGCTGGATGAATTATAGGTACTGAACACAAGTTTCAATATTCTTGAATTTATTAAGCAATTAACGTAATGAATTTCATTTATCCAGACTCAGGTTAATTTTTACACAAATCAATAATTAATCAGAATAACTAGGAAGTGAATTATTACTGAAACTCAAACACAAAGAGTATCCTTTTGTGAGATTCTGTCACTTTAATTAAATAACATCCTATATTTATTAATGAATCCATTCAAACAAAGGTAAGAAACTATATTTATTATTTACTAATAGCTTTCTAATTAATTAAAAATATTTAGAACAAGTATACATTTTAAAATATTTATTAATCGTTCAAAGCTGAACACATTAAAGTGACCTGTCTGCCTGTGAGGTATTTTCTATTCTTTTGAAAATTAAATATATTTAATTTAATTTCAACACATATTAGCATAAAAGTTTTAAATAAATAAATCAATCTACTCACCGTTTAAAATAGTATTTTCATTCCAATGAGTAAATTTGCGTGGTTATGTGGTTATTTTCACATGGGTACTCTAGTGCCACTATTGTTCCTGATACCTTTGGAACATATTTTGCATAACCAGTGCTGCATTTGCACCAGACCAAAGTTATTACAGTAATCATTATGGGGTTTACCTCACAGATTTATTGGTGTTACTGTGAATCAATGAAATTAGTTTTCAACATTTCAACATCTATGTTTGTCTACTATTACAACACTTTCAAAGAATTTAACTACAACCAGCAGCAATGTTTTTTTAATTAATTACGTTATCTTTTTCTAAGTAATTAATCCACATGATCACTTGTGTGTCCATAATAACCAGAAATGAAATCTACCTTTTATGTATCTGAATATTTGTGAACAAAAATTGAAGTAGACATTACACGTAGTTTTCGTGTTTTATAAAATTGATAACGAATTACACTAAATTAAATCAAGTTAAAGGAAATTAGCATATTTAAATTAAAATAATCGAAAATACAATTATTTAAATGCTTATATGTTTGATAGAGTTTCTGATTTATCGCTAATTTATTTCATGACAGCAAGTTCTACCAATTATAAATGAAAGTTAAAAGTGTATGCATTACTTACAATTGTTCCTTTGTTTGATGAAATTCGTTCAACGAAATTTCAATATTTGCCATATTTTAACAAATGATTTTTACTTTGTACAATTAATTAGTTATTTCCTGCGTTTATAAATAACTTAACAACACTTTTACCAAACTGAAGTATAAGTTGTAAATATATATATTTAAATTATTAGTTCTACTTAATAATCTTCTCACACTACTTGTTCTTAATCAATGGTTTAACATAAAAGTATGCTGCTTTTAAATCAATTTCAACTTCTAAAATAAAGACAATTCATGTTCAAATGTTATCTTGCTTTTATGATTACATCAAATGAATACATAACCTTCTACCATTATTTCATGCTAAAGTTCCTTATACAATTAAATTTATGTATGTTCAATATTTATAAGTTATTTTAGTTCAATGTAGTTTGTTACTCCTCAACTTTATAAATCATATATACTGATTTTTTTCTTTTTTTTTTTTAATTGATTTAATGTCTGGGAGAATCAAGCACGCAATATTTTTACTTATTTTGGTTGTTTTCTGGCTATCACATCCTTCTTCCTTAATCGCGATTGTATTTATAATAACATTCAAAAATGATGAAATAACGATTTCAAAAATAATTTTCAGCCATCTTGGTATTTAGGATATGTTGATTCACCACGATTTTAAATCAAGTAAGTAAATGTAATTTACTGGGTCTAAAATATGTTTTACCCCTACAACCATTAATATAACATCTACATAATATGCTTAAATAATATATTTGTATGGATAGTAAGACCATACCATAATAGAATCCACCATTGTAAGACATTAACCACCTAAGACTTAGGTGCGTACTTCATGTCACAGTTGGTAAATTCCTTATTGTTGTAATTAAATTTAATTTGATTTCTGACGAATATTCCACCAGATTCGATTGATCGAATCAATATAGCTTTTTGCATGAGAGGTGTTTCATTGTTATAGGTTAAAAGAAGTACAGATACAACATTGAATGGTCTAACGCTATTACTATATTATCAAAACAGATTTTAAAAATATTGATATTTACAATTTATTTTCTTATAAATAAATCGAGTAATTTAAATTACAGTAATGTCTAACTTACAAAATTTATTTGGTTGTTTTGTTATAAAGTTTGTTTACAATCTTATTTCTAGAGAAAACTATACATGATTTTTTTCAGCTCTCTCCACACATTTAATTATATCAAATTTCCCCTTTAAATGAACCACTTAATTATTTAAATACACAATTAAGTACTAAGATGATATACATAATTAATTTACTCTCATAATATTAGTATCAATATAATTTTTAATACAATTTTATTTTTATTGTTTACACATTTTCCTAGCTCCCTAAAAATTGCTTGACAGTTATCGTAAGATTTTATATCAGCCAGTTTACAAAAAAGAAGTTTTAAATTTCTAAACCATACTATTTCTAAGAAGTACTTTATAGTAACATCATTTGATTTTATTGTTTCAAAATTAGTTTATATTAAGTTCATTTTAGATTTACTGGTTATAGTTTGGTCTTATTGGCATTAATTTGATTTTAAGTTAATTTTATATTTTAGTATTAATTAAGCGACTTTGGTTATAAGTTTGATATTACAAAATACCGTCATAAATCTTTTACTTCATACACACCATTCACTTTTCTTTATTGATAATTTTTATTAATTTAATTTATCATTTTTTAATTGGAACTTAATATTTGGTTTCTTAATGCTTTTTATGCTTATCTTGAATTTGAAATACACTAAATAATTTGATTTATAAAATTGTTTGAAGTTTTAAATCTTAATACATTTTATTTTTGGAATATCCCTGTCATTACGTCTGGTTGGTTAGATGATTGTAAATTCTCTGATACTGGGTTTTCAAAGTCACCTCCACCTGTTTTTACGCGGTTTGTAATTTAAAATTAACTTTATTTTACTTATCTAATCGCGAGCCTGCTTATGATTGAATTTTCTCCTTTATAAAGAATTTATAACGCTTTGCTTTAACTAGAGTTCACACATTGCAATCTCAGTTATGTGATCTCCGTCAGAATATGTGAATTTTCAAGGTTTTATTAAAGTAGCTTAATTAATTTCCTGGGAATATGTACTTTTAAACCTAAACTTGTCCTGCACTCTTGTACCTCTTACCTGAGTTTTATCTTAATTTTTTACAGTATTTATTTAAATATATATTCGTTTCTGAATATATCTCTGATAGAATGTGTATTCTTCTTAACCTCTCGAAATTTTATCCGATTCTTCTAAGAACTAGTTAAAATATCTATCTCTAAATAACTAGTTTTGTATATCTCAATTTTTCAAAATCGTGACTATTGAAAGATTTTCGAAAATCCAATCACAATTGCATGTAAAGTGTTTTGTTTTAATCTTGTAAAAATAAAAATAAAGAAACAATTAATTTTAAATTCTTAAGAATATGTATTGAAGTAAATTTATGTAATATTTAGTATTTTATCAAATTGAATTAACTATAAATGTATAATGAACTTATAAATTATTTCTTACAAAATACTTCACCATTCTATAGAAAAAAATAATGTTCTTGATACCTAACTCTTAGGTTGCTAAATTTCTAAACTTCATTATGGCTTCAATATGCCGATCTTAGTGGTTATATCCAAATTTTTAGTTTAAAAAATCTATAAACATAATGCAGCATTTTTTCAGTATTATTTTCAAGATTATAACAGCTGTTAATACAAGTACAGCCATTTCACAGAGATTTACATATTAATATTATAAATTAAAGTTTTAACTACAGTTTGCAGAAACATTGCGAAATATAAACTAATTCAGATTTACGTCACTTTATGTATAATAAGATCTTTATATTTATTATATTTTGTCGAAAATACAGAGCTATTGATCTAACAAAACAACTCATATCACAAAATTATTTAGAGTTTTAGTGATTTTTTTTTTCAAAATATTGTAAAAGATCAACTTTCATATTCGTGATAAATCATTTTCTGTTGGATACATCTAGTGATATTTTAATTTCAATAAAATATTGTATTGGTTTTATGCGCCAGAAAAATAGAAATTGCATATGAGTGGACTAAATACAGAAATTTACGTAGTTGTGTATTCTTTAAACAAAATTCACAGACTTTTATGCCCTGTACATTTAATATGTGCAATAAAAAAAAATAGTAGTTCCTAAAATATTAGCTTTGCAAGTGTAAAATTTGTTTAAACATATAACACGCTCCCTCATTCCTATTGTTGTCACGTCCATTTTACTAATGAACGGTAGACTGGCATACTCAATTCCAATTGGTTCAACACTCAATATTCAATACCGATATTCAACTCTGCCGAAACAATGTTTACGTTTTTAAGGCATTGTTATTTCATTACTAGTAAATGACGGCTCAGTTTTTTAATTTTTTTTATTTCTACAATGACGAGCGATCATAATCACAAAAGTAAATAATGAATAACAAGCAGCTACAAAGATGAGCTTATTATAACATAGGGCAATTTTAATGGTACCCTGTATATTCTCATATCTTCCACTTGTTGTCGAGTTATTTTAGACCTAACCCAGCAGTTTAACCTTTTGTCCCGCAGTTTTTCTGGTAAATCTTTCTATCTGCATCATCCAGTAGTCGGAGGAAACAGAACTGTACGTATAGTTACGTTTAATTAAGAGTGAATCACTTGCGATATCAAATCTGACAGTTTAAAATGTCATTTTCTTAAAAATAAATGTTGTCAATTCCATATTAAAATTAAGTCTCTTAAGAAAAGGTTTTTGTTTTACATTCAAATCTTAAAAGGATACATTAGGAATTTGATTTATATGGAAGAAATATCCAAGAAACCGTATTTTTTATATTTAATATTAGCAGATGTAAGGCAAAATAATAATAATAAATGTAAACTAATCGTTCCTCAGGTAGGAAAAGCTTTTTAAATGAATTACCTATTTCAAGTAATGACATTTGTGATTTAATGATATGTTGTGAGAAAGTCCACTGCCGAAATTTCTACCTAAGCATATTTCTACAATATTATTTTCACATTCTGAACAAAGTAAGTAAAAAATTTAGATTAGCTCATAAAAAGTAACTTTTGGGAGCCTCTTTATAATCCTACCTGTGTTTAATAATTCCTTTCTATTGTGACATAGACGTTATTTATCAAGAGTAGTGATTTGTTTGTGATCAGTTAAACATATACATTATACTACTTCTGTCCTTCAATGTCTTGATTAAACAACACCCAGACATACCAATGTGAACTTTTTTAAATTTGTGTAAAAAGCTAAAATCACTATATTGCGTCCATTATACTCAAAACATTACAAGACGTAGTTAAAAAATATATGTTCATAAAATTTTCATCATTTTCCAGAACTCCAAGACGATGGCTGTGCAGACTCGTCTGGTGGCTGCTGTGGTCTCGTTAGAAGTCAATGGCTTTTATTTCTATAATCGTTGTTTACATACACATGACCCTCGAATCCCGCATGGATTAAATCTTCTTCAAAGAATAAGTCGCTAAATGTGTTGATTAAAGCGTTGTGGTCTATACTACGCCATGACGTCTCTACCAGGACTTATGTTAATATGAGACTATAGTATAATGTTTTGATAACAAATACCTCTCATGACATTATCTTTGAGTTAAATGTAAACCTACAACGTGAGAATCTACAACTTCATAAATATAATTTTATCACGAAAAGCAAGGGAAAATGTTTTGTTTTACAGTTCATTTTAAAAACTGAGATTATTTGTGCCGAAGTAATAGTTTCCAGATTAAAATTAAAATGTATGATCAAACTTTCATTCTAAACGAAAATTTTCCAATAACTTGGTTTATTAATATCTATAACTTTGCGAATAATCTTAGAATGGTAAAAATCAAAATAAAAATTTAAGTAAAGAATGATATATTTAAGTAATTTGATACATTCGACTATAAATGAAATCAGCTGAAACATTTTAAAATGGAATCAATTGTGTCGTTATTGCACTATTACAACTGCTTTTGATCATGTTAAAATATAAATTATAACAATATTTAGTTTGGTATTCATCCTGATATTGATTACATTACAACGTTGAGGAAAATTTTGTGATTAAGCAATTTTAGGCGTTTATAAAATTAAAATTAATTTAAAAATTATGTCGTTATATTTTATATAAGCGCTAGTGAATTTTAATATCTATATTTTGTATATGGTGTCAGAGATATATTCTAAAATGAATATCCATTATAATATTAGAGAAATAATATTAACTAAGTTACAGCAATACAGAACAGTTTCAAATTACAATAAGCACACGTGAAGGATACGGTTATTCAACTTGAAGTTCCCTAGGAAATTAACAAACTATACAGAAAACCTTGAGAACTGGCCTTAGTGAACTCAAAGAGTTTCCACGGTAAAATACACGATTACAAAAAAAGAATGTCCAACCAGAAAAAGCACGCGAATTTTAACCTTTGATGTCCGGAGGAAATAAAAAGCTAATTTGAAATGAATACCCGTGTAAAGAATAAAGTGGGGGTGACGCTTTAAAACTCGTTCTCAGTCCTTCGACAATAATCAAACTAACGAGAGGTATTATTAAAATTAATGCTCTATTCCAAATATAAAAAGAGAAAACAATCACATGGTTGACGATTCAATAAAATGAAACAAGTTCCTATATAAGAATAATTAGTGGATTATGAAGCAAAAAAAATGGATTTCAAAGTCAAGTACTAATTAATTCTAAGTGAAAATTCAAAAATTAAATCAATAAAAACCTATAACAAAAGTTAAAAGTGTGTGTCATGTGAAAATTAAAAGTAGTACGAACTGAAACACTACGAATTGTGCATTAGTAATTTAAACATTAATGTAGAGATATCTCATAATGATAATCAATTAATTAAAACTAAAATTAAAATAAACTTAAAATCAAAGTCAATACAACAAATCAGATTCGCCATAACTGAAATAATCTTTAAATGAACTATTTGTAACTAACACTAGTTAAAAACATTATAAACTCTTTTAGGATAAATTAGCTAAAATAAGGATCTTACGATACCGTCCAACTCATTTTAAAGGAGCTAGAAAAATCTAAAAGTGTATCAAACGTTATTTAACTATCATATTGAATTATTTATAAATTAAATCAAAATTATGAATTTATTTAAACAAAATAATAATACACAAGTTAATATCGGCTCTGCACTTATGTACAACACAGATTCAGATGAGTCCTATGATAGCCAAGCGGTAGTGAGTCGAAAAATCAAATCTGGTGTTACCCTAAAATCAATAACTCTTACAAAGTAAAAACACAAGACCAAAAGTCTTACATTAAAAGTGGTTTTTTATTATTATTATTTTATACGTTACGTAACTTAATAAACTGATCAGTGGAAATTAAAAGTTGAAATTTCTTTTTCACCTTGAAAACTCTACGGAATTTCTATGGTTCTATGACACTTTTTAACAGATTCTCTGGTCGGAAATTAGTCCTTGAAACACCTTGTTAAAATAATATTGATAGTTTCATTTAAAACAGATAGACAAGTTTAAAAGCTGTATATTTAAGAAAAACTTTCATAATGGTTTTATTAAACTATTTATTGTTTACAAAATTTCATTTTTAATAATGACATTCGTGTTTCATAGAGAAGTTAATCTGCATTTGTATATTACCTCCTTTTACAGGAAAGTAGAATTGCTCCATAAAACTGTGTTTATATATCCAAGGTGTATACTTTCGAGTCAACCTAGACTTCCGTCATAAACCTCAACTTCTTTGTTGAGTACATTTAAACGCTGTCACTTAAAGTTTACTCTATTACAAACTCTTAAAGTGTCAAAGCCAAGTATTAATCTCCACATTCAGTTTACAAGCAACTCTTTTATACAACAATTTCCACACATTATCAAGGGTTTATTATCGTAACGTTTTATTAGCGACTTTAAAGTAGTCTTTTGATTCCCCAAGCACACAAGTTAAGTTATTATTCGTTATTGGGGTTCGTTTTGTAATTGTATTTATATATTTTTGAATTATATATATATATATTCAAATCAGCTTATAAATTTTAATGTTTTAACTACTTATTGGGACGTAATTGTCGTATAAATTTTCTTTTCCTATTTAGATATTTTTGTTTATTTTAATCTCCATAGAATCACTATAGCTCTAGTGTATTCACAACAGTGCTCTAGTAATTCATATAACCTAAATGGCTTCTTGGTCAACAGAGCTAAATCTTTTTGGATGATAGCAGTGCTATTGAAATTTACATAAGGTATAATAAAAATAACTATACAGTCTTTGTGTTGTTAATGTTAGTTATTGTGGTTTGAGGAAATTTTCTTTCTTGTTTTAATGTTAATTCAGAATATGTTAAAATTTTGGTTGTCAAAAATCAAATGTAATCAAGTTAATCAGTAATAGAGTAGTGGATATTTAATCAAATCTGTCGTGTTATCATTGTCTTAAGATTTATTTATTAGGTACTATAAATCGCGGTAATAATAAACTGTAATTTTGCTGACATTTCGTGATTTCAAGCTTTTAATAGTTTCATTTAAAATTAATCCTCAGTTTTAAATGTTTACTTTTAAATTGACCAATAAACAAACTAAAAATTTTAGTGGAAATGCATATTACTTAGTGTTTATACGAATTGTGCTTAATCCTTACTACAGTATATGAGGAATTTAAATGTTTACATTTCCCGTTAATACAACCGGTTTATGAAGCAGAACATGCACACAGTTGTAGTGTTAAGAGATATTTATTTAAAGTGTGTTTTGTATAATTAGTGTTCAAATTTCATTACTACTATATTATTGTTTATAAATATTCAGTGTACACCACACAGGACTTAAAACAGCAGTAAATGTAAGACATTATAATAGTACCCAATCAACAATATACCAATAATCACACTTGCTAATCCTCACCTATCTACATGAACTTATCAACTGTACTAATTTAAAAAAATAGCTCATTACATTAAGTTCTGAAATGATTTAAATACATGTGTAACGCTAGAATCTTCTTTTGCGCTGGAACTAGATTTTATAATGTTTTAACATTATCCCTCATATAATTTTTTTGTCAATTTTACATTATACACTGATATTTATTCTCTAAAATAGAAGCTATTATTATTTGAAGTTTAAAATGATGTAACTTGTTACCAGAAACTTAAATATTTTCGTTTAAATGACATCTAATGGAATTCGTTCCCTATATCGAAATACTTTTCTTGTAACCTAAAGTAATTAAAAGTCTGCATTCATTTGGGTAATTTATTTTTTAGTAATAACAGCCCAACAAATCTAATTGTGTTTCTTACAATTATTCTTGAAAAAAAGTCAATATTTTTTGTTTTCCAAAATGATATAATTTAAATGAAATAAGCATATAAAGAATTTTAATATTGAACAAAAATAATATTTTTGAATAACTTAAGAAATATATTATTACTATATTTATAAATAAGAAATACAGTATATCTTTGTTATAACTAACCATATACAGTTTTGAAATAAATCATTTGTTAATCTGTATCAAGTGACTTTGTGGAAAGGAAGGGAGGGAAACACATTACCGTAGATTTATTTGTATGTAAATGAAGACAGATACAAACGAGATTTTTAATTGAAGTCAAGATGTAAAGCTCTGCAGACAGATAAGGCGCGATTTCCATTAGCAACTTCTGAATCTATTCAATTTCTTTTCCAACCAATCAAGTAATTCGTATGTTTGCTTTTGCGAATGGTTCTTAATGGTTTTTTACGCTATAAATGTCAGGACTCTAATATTTAACAAAGAAAATGTTAATAATGGGATTCTTATCTGTACTATCTTTATTTTTGTCAGAAAATTAAATAGCATCACCAAAAGAAGTGTTTTTCTTATATACAATAATAAAGATATAATATTTTACATATGAATCAGGGTACAAAAAGACATATAGGTTTGGCATTATTCTACATAGATAGCAACACTTGGATTCGACATTAACCATAAAAGTCTGTCAATAACATTGCACAAATTACTATAATATTCACAGGTAAACGATATAGTCTCGAATTGTTTTGTTCGTTTCAACATTAACAGTTATGATATCGGAAGTACATTAAGTAAATCAGTTCGTACTAGACGTGTAACTCTACAGAGACTTTTTTGTGTTTCTGTAAAATCTGTGACCTTGAGTGTAGATAATGGATTATGAATCTGTGAGTCGCCAATTATTTATGATAATGGATTATGGATCTGTGATTCGCCAATTAGTTATTCAGCTTCTGGCAAATTATTAATACATCTTGCTTAATAGCAACTATTCTAATACTAATACGAGTTATGTTTAGAAACTGTTGTGGCAGTTATTTATTTTAGTTTTATACACTTTAACTTTGTACCAATACATGGTTTGTTACATTTGCCTAAATTACTTTTAAGAGATATTTTCGCCTGTATGTGGGTACGATTGTTAATGTGGTGTGAAAAGATTTTTATATAATTTTATACCAATTATAATAAAATGCGAATAGTTGTATCTCTTTTACAAAATTCCTAATCTGAAATACATACCAATATACTAATTAATTAGATTATTGAACATATCTCAGGCTCTTAAGCCTCATAATCTGCTATTATGATGAGTTGCGTTTTGCAATAAATATATTATTGGCACTCCATGGTCTCAGTTTAAAGCCTTCAATAAATAGCAGCTCGTAATTAAAACTAAAAACGAAATAAAACAAAACACATCTATATGTTGGGGAATCAATGTATGTTGTGTATTTTGATATTAAATTTAAGAAGATATGTCCAATATGATAATAATGGTCTAATATGATCCGGAAAAAAATGCCATTTCACTATATAAATCACCAAATCTTTGTATTAAGTTCTATAAGAAATATAAAGGGTGTTATTTTCTGACCGTTTGAAATTGGTACAATACAATAGTAACAGAAAGCTCTTGATTTTAAAACTTTCACGGAATCAAATAATAATTATCGATGCCAAAAATTCGGAAATTCAGTCTACAAATGTTTCATGGGATATCGAAGCTCCGTTTTTTATTTTGTTTGGTTTAAATTTGTTGCCCATGAAAAGAAATGCAATTAAAGTATGGGAGGCAGTTGTATTATCATTATTAACACGATTATTTCGTGGAATCTGTGCTTAAATAAAAGGATGAAGTAGTGGTGGGCTTGTTACAACAATAGAGGTGTTGTTGGGGTTCAAAAGTATTGTACACCTATCGATCAATCGTGGGAATTCAATATTTGACATTTAATTAATATATAGTCTCTACTTTAAAACATTTTGGTCAGTAGTGTTGATGACAGTTGTGTTTGATTTATTCTTTCATTTTTATTAAATCACTTCCGTCATTTTTAGTTTGAGGAAGTAATTCAAAAAAAATATTAGTTTTATCAATTCCTCCTGAATTACAGAATTACTTAAAGGTAAAAACAATAATAATGTTTGAATTAGGTGATTTATACGAAAATTAATTACAATTTGAGGTGTGAATATCTTTTAAAAATTGATTGAATTTTAAAAATGGAGGTACTTAAGGTCATAGTCATACACTGTCAAAATTTATTTAACAATTTGTGTTTTATTAGTTTAAACATTTCTGAGTCATAGAAGGCAAACAAATAAAATATCTATTATCATTGTTTTCTTAAGTTTAAAGATATTGAATGACGACAGAAACAATCGGCAAATTACACCTTAGTCAGTAAACAATATTGCAATATGAAATGAACTAAGTTTCAGCCAGTACATACTGTACACTAATAAGTAAAAATAACCCTTAAAAACAAACCAATCTTATTTACTTAATTTATAATTTATAACAATAATTATGAATTATTTCTTTTCAGATGCAGTCCAGAAACAGTTAAGAGGTAGTCATGGAAACAAAGCTTGATAACTAGAATTTAAGAATCCGTAGTTAGGCCTTTCTGATCCAGACTTTCTGTAGTATATTGTATGTTTCCATAGCAACAAAGACTTTTGATTCAATGTTGATAGACAAGACTGTTTTTTGTAAAAGGTATTTTTCTTCATACTGCCTCAAAAACAGCTGTTTTCAATACATGCATTGAGATGCTAAAGTTGCTATTTTTAATCCTAGGACCTAAAAACATCAACTAAGGTCAAGGTCATCAGCTGTTACTTCTTTTCTACGAATTAAATAACGATTGTAAAGCATCTATAAAAACAACCGATACTCTCGATTGTAAATAAACCGTTAAAACAGCTGTTACCATCGATTTGAAGGTAAATATCATTTTAGTTTTTGAGAATGTTTTCTTATATTATTTGCAGTATAACGAAAAATATAGTTCATCACTTGGAGCAAAAGAAGCTTTAAGATCCTCGCTCATTTTCCGGCCTCGGCCGTTAAACTTGAACTTCACTTTTGGTCCTAGTGATAAAATATACTATTATTATACGTTAATAAATGGATTGTTAACATTCAATAGATAATGTTTTTTATATGTATTTATGGTATAGGGCATTGGCGACGAGGATTTTACAAACCAGAGTTTATTTTATTGTATTTTTAAATTCTAAAAGTAATAGAACCTCCAAGAGTGACTTTTACTTAGAATCTAACTTTCAGGCTACAATCTAGGTTATACATTTGCATCGAAGGGGTAACTATACTTACTTTATATTATTACAAAGTAAAAGTTAATATGCTTTACTGAGGATGCATCTACTGTATTGATATGTAATTTAGCTTCGGCAGATAAACCTGAAACTACAAAAAAGGAAGAACTGATAAATTTATTAAACGTTTTATTCCTGCTGAATCTCTATTTACCAATAGGTATAGTTTTCATAATCATGTTCCAGAATCTTGTGAAACAATAAACATTAGTTACCCAGATTGTGAAATTTTATGTGGTAAATGTAAAAGAAACTTCTATAAATTTCTAAAAGTAAAGTAACTCAATGAGAGGGGTGAAATGTTGATGATATTGCAAATATTTTTATATGAGATAAATCGAATTTTTGTCGAGGATGAAATAAATAGCATAGTAATCTCAGAGAATCAAATCAAAGTATGTTCCAAGTAAACGAAATACACAACCTGTGAACTAAATTTACAATGAGTAGGAATTGTTTCGCTATGTGTTTGTGTCTGTGAAACTATAAATTTTAAAACATATTGTTTCACTCAATCAAATTGAACCAAATTAATCTGTTTAAAAATGTCAGAGAAAAAATTCGTGCGAAGCAAACAGCACTTAATATGAATTGCAATTAAAACCTTATGGTACTGATTTTAAAACATTTTCAAACATTGTTTATGTGTAGAATTTATCTAAAAATATTTTACCGATCTAGACATACAAAATTCAAGGAGATTGTGTACTTATAATATTTTTATGAAGACTGTAAACATTACAGTGTCGCCACACTCCAGACCCAGACCTAGGAACATTAATTTTTAAAGTGTACTTATCCTACCACGGCAAACAAAGTAATACAGTTTTTAAAAAAAATCATAAATTTTATGTAGTTGCTATTATTTGCAATTTATTTATTTTATGCTTACAGGATCGTACAATAGTTTCTAAATGACATTTTTATAAGATTTTCACCGTAATTACTCTTATTAATTAAACACAGATCTGTTAAAATCATATCAAATTTTTTGTATGCCATTTCTGCATGGAAGTGTATTAATTGCAATTATCTACTATGAAATACAAGAATGTTTTTACCTGAATTATATTGTAGAATTGTGATCTCTTAAAGTCAAACCTGAATTTTGAAATACAATGACCGAATAAAGTGTAATCAAATGCTTTTGAGTAACGGTAATATGAAAATGTTTACCTCCTTGCATTAGCTAAAAGGTTGCGTGATCAGTTGGGATATTCTTTACAATTACCAGAAAACCATCAGTTCCCCCTTGAGACTTGTCTTTTTGGATTATAAATCTTTTACTCCATGAGCTGCTTACTATTTTATATCAATCAATTCTCTAATTTCAAATGATTTTTTTCATTATTTACATCCAGTAAAAGGAAATGTTAAGTTCTATAGTGCAATTATTAGTTATAACAATATTTTAATGGTATCTACCAATTGTATCACATTAATTTCTATTTTGAGCAGTGACGTTAAAACATCTTAATAATGATGATGATGATAATAATGATGGCTCGTGGCTTATTAATTAGGTTTAGAACATATTTCTATCAGTCTGACATATATCTTAGTGTCTATATTCATAGATCTATAAACTTGTAAAGGTACAAGAGCACATACACCTCAGTTTAAAGTTACTACACTGTTGTAGCTTAATACTGTAAAAATGACTAATCCTAAGACATAAACAAATTGAAACAAAACCATGTATACACCAAACGAATGAATACCCAATTTTCAACAATATATTTTTACACTTTGTATATAATTTTCTATATACAGTGTATTTGTGCAACAAAAATTCAAAATGACTTTTCAATGACCAAGTGACCATCATCTAACTTATACACAAGTTCTGACAGTCAGAAGGGTGTGTGTATGTAGCAACTGAGGTATTTTTATTCCACAAATAAAGTGTATTGTGGGAATTATTATTTCCATTCATTTGTTTATTATTTTGTGCAAACGTAGCTCATTTACAGTGAAAACCATATATAGTAAATTTAACAAAATGATATGATACAAGTAACTCATAATTTATTTAACAAAAACAATTGGTAATTTTTTTCAAAAAATATGTAAGTATTTTTTCTATCTTAAAGCTGCCCACTATAATTTTTAAATAGTTTTCACCACCAATAAATAAAGACGTTTTAACAATTACAATAAACTTCAACAATTACAATAAACTTCAACAATTACAATAAATTTCCGTAAACAACAAATACTATATAACCATAAATACCACTCGTATGTTATAACAGCATTAAATACTCTGCAAACTACTTCAAATTTAAGTCCTCGTTTAAGTCCAAATTTCCGACTACATCCCAATATGAAGTCGGAAATTTTTGGGATGTAACAACACAATAACACATGAAATTCATTATACTTAGGACAATGTAAAATATAGTGAACACTCCTTCACCTTAAAATCCGCCACTGATACACAACAATCACATTTATTCAAATATTGAAAACTACATAAGAGTTGTGTATTGAAATTTAAATTGTAACTGAAGTAAAATAACAAATCTAAATCCTATAATTAAACTATCGGGCATGTTACACCTGTTTTAAATGTATATTATTTTAAGTTATAAACACTGAAATTTATTTCAGTCTAAACTCAGTGTAAAATTAAATACAGACAATTATTTTAATACGCAAAATCAGTTGCGGTGCAAGAGTTCAAGGTTGTAAATAAATAACTAACAACTGACGTGACTTCACAGATCACGCACTAAATATCAAGCTATCCCAAAGGATGTGGTAGGTCAAACATTATTTCCAACTTGAACACCCGAAGTTTTATCTCTTCCAGATATTTGTTTCTATTTATGTATTAAAGTGAAAAAGAGTCCACTGATTTTATTTTTGAAGATATCTTATTAATAATTTACCTCTCTACTAGATATAACCGAAACTGTACTATAGTTGGTAATAAAAGGAGCAAAGCTAATCTATTATTTAATATTTGCTTCTATACGATATATTTAATCGTTGTTAACTTAGAGTACATTATATAATATTCATTTATAAATAAATCTATTTTAAAATTTCCAAATAGTTTTATTTAAGGTAAATTAAGTTTTTTTTCAATAAACAATGTAATCATGTTAAGATTATGAATAAATATAAACTGTAATAAGAGAAGAAGGACTGATTTAGTAATAGACAATAAATAGTAGTGAGTGAATAGTAATTCAGTGGCCAATTTGAATTACTATATGTAATATATTGAAAAAGAAATACTAACATGCTCTTTTTGTGATTCCTATAAAAAAATTTTTTAAATAACGTCCGACTCTCATTGTAGCCTGTTGTAAGCACAACAGCAACTAAAAAGTAAATATAGTGATTTCAGTTTTATTATTCAGGATCCATGTGTGTAATTCAAAAAATATATAAAGGAATGGTGGTCCTTTTGAACAATCAATACTGTTTGAGCAATTTCGATTTAAAAGCCACTATATCAAAATGTACTGATTAAAATTCTATGTATAATGGTACCCAAAACTTTACAAATAAGAAAAAGTCAAATTCAAAACAATGATTTTTAACTTAGACATTGTCGCCCCAAGGAAATATAGCTACAAAAAAGAATTGAACAAACGTTTATTTCTGAGTCAGCTTTTGAGGACTGCAGTCTTCTCGTCCACTGAACATCAACAATTAAAAAATACATTAACATTTAAGGAGATTACTATTTCCCTTTTTAACATTTTAAAACTTATATTCGTATTTTATCTATTTAGTTAGTCTAAAAACTATGAAAATAAGTATGATAAAAATGTATAATAGAATATGGTATGTTTATTTATATATTAAAGTGTAGATACATTTTGGATTTCATAGTGCTCATAAAATACTTGATAAATTTTGTTAGTTGATAGCTTATATTTAAGCTTATGAAAAGTCCAAAAAACTGTTGTATACTTGTAATTTTATCTTTGTAAATTATGAGTTTTAAAATTTTATAATGAATAATTTTATTATCCTTTATATATTATTACAACAAAATTATTAATAGTTAATTATTTAATTTTAAAATATTTAATTTAGATGTGGTAACATTTCAGGTCTGTAGCTTTTATAGTTTTGAGTAATGTCAATTTTTTTGTAAATGAACAAGCAAAAAGCCAATTTTCGGAAAATCGCTATGAAACGTTGTTCTATAGGGAAAATGATATTTTTGTAACATTATAAAGAGCCTTACTTATCTTTACTTTTGTTAAAGTTGTAAAGGTAACAGGATTAAAAAATATTAGTATAGGCCCATATGTAGGTTAATAATATGTATAGTATAATAAATATGTAAGTTAGGCCAATAAATAAGTTATGTTAGATACTCATTATTATTAACAAGAATTTACACCCTGAGATCTCCATCTTTTGGATATCCTTAGTTTATTTTTCAAACTAATAGTTTTATTTATTATCCACATAACTACAGTACACACAACACAAACTAACAACCAAGGTAATTAAACTAAGTGGCTATACCCCTATAAAATTATTTGTATTTTTCTCTACAACACCGGACTGATTTTTAAAACAAACCCCTTTCATGATACTTACATTTCTTAGGCAATCATTATTCCTCCTATTATTAATGGTGACTCTGGTTTTTTGAACAACAGCCACATACTTCTTTCTCCGTGAACTGGAAAATTCTTCTGTGAAAATAAAAGATATATCCAACAAGACTTAAATCAGCTGATCAAACTTCATTTTACAAGAAAAGAGTTACAATTATTTTAAAACTAATTTTTCAAGTGAATGATTAATAGGTTACTATGCCAGTAATGGTGAAACAATTGTGTTTTTATCAAGTTTTCCTCCAATCATCTTCCTACTTTAGTCCTATTTACGGTTTACATCTATAAATGCAAAATATTTATTTATATGCCCTGTAAAATAAAATGACTAGACTGCATTTTACGTCCCACATAAAAAGGAAAAAAGTTTACAAGAGATAAAATAAATGTTATTCAAGTTGGAGATTGTGTTTGACCTGTCACGTCCTTTGGGGATAGTCTGATGTCCAGTGCGTGTTCTGCGAAATCAAGTCAGTTGTTAGTTATTTATTTATAACATTGAACTCTTACAAATAGAACTGATTTCCTGCATTAAACTAATTTGTAGTACATTTAGATAAGACTCCTCTACAATAGTTCACCTTTCAAAATATAAAATAATAATACATTTCGTATTAATTTCGTATAGTTTCAATCGCATGATCCAGATTTCTGGTTTTACTTCAGTGAGAAAGTATATCTTCAAGTATAACAATGTATAGATTTGATGTTTTTTGTTCCGTGCAGAAATATATTGTAGGTATTTTAGATGTAATGTTGTTAGATCTGAATTAATTAATTAAACAAAAATGTCGTGAAAATATATTAAAACTGTTGGTATTGATAAGCAGTTCTACGAAATCTGTAAAAAAAAATATACGATTTTGTAAATTCTGTAACAGATTCTTTCAAATGGTGGGATAATTACTCATTAGAAACGTTTCCGAATCCGAGTTTGGAATCTGAAGACGTCTGCAATGCTTATCTCCTCCAAAAATATCTTGAAATTCAGGATCTCTTTTTGTTTTAATTTGTACTGTTAAAATATTATGCAATACACGTAACTCATCAGTAAATCTTATGTACAACAGAATTAACAATCACTTTGATTTCACAATACTGAACAACGTTCTAGCCACCGTCACCTTGATTATGTTTAAACCTGATTTTGAACTATTATAGGCAATATGATTTTATTAGATAATTTCATTAGGTCCTGTTAAAAATTTCCTACGTTGGTAAATTTGAATGAAAGAATTCGCATTGTGTAAAAATGGGATAATTGACCAATTTACAAAGTTTAAGTTTAGCAGACGGGAGACTATGAAGTACTAAACTATGGAAACGCTCGTGGAATGTGAATAATGTAATAGGCATACGTAATTATTAATTTTCTCAATAAAAGATACTTTTGTAATTCGATAATTAATTTATAATCCGCAATGCATGAACACTACTAATCCCATCTCAGTTTTATACCAGGAAGTAAGAACATCGACTTTCTTCCTTTTCTTTAACTTTCTCACATTTCGGTAAAAAGGGAAAGTTTAGCCAAAAAATCCCAGTTCTACTATTTCAGGACTTTGAAGTTTCCTGATTTAAAAAATGATACTTTGTTAAAAACAAGTGTAGATCTACTTTAATGTAATAGCAGATATTTCTTGTTGAAACTCCATATTCAAGGATAAAATAAAGCACAAGCTTAAAGTTTCAAATATTTATTAGTATAAATGAGCTACAATTGTTTCGCCTTGCGGCATCGACGGGCTACTGATAATTTTCGATGCCGCAAGGCGAAACAATTGTAGCTCATTTATACTAATAAATATTTGAAACTTTAAGCTTTTGCTTTATTTTATCCTTGAAGTGTAGATCTTCTTTCTATCTAGAACGTGGAACTTTTCAAAACCAGCTAAATCGATGTAATGTCAGGCGTATTACACAAATCAATACCTCAAATTGTCCTTAAAATAAAATAAGTGATAATGAGTAGAATTTATGAATATACCCTGAACGCAGTAATTAAAAAAAATAATAATAAAAATAAAAAAAAATAAATTTTTTTTTAGTAGTTTGATACATTAATTTAATCATATAACTTAACAATTCACCAAAATTTTACAGAAATAGATTTAATATATCTAGAAACAACCTAGTTTCTAAATCAGCACACATAGTTTATTTTCACTTTATTTTTAATAAACTATTGAAATAGTCAGTAGATATTTAGAAAGATAATATAGGAGTTACTAATCTGATTAACAACTCAACACTAGAAAAATGCTAACTATATATTGATAAATAATAATGATTTTTGTAAATTATAAATAGCACTATAAATATAAAATTAACAAAATATATAAACTACTATAATACATTAAGTAACAATTCATTAAAATTAATATATTGGTCAATTTCATGACCAGGTTTGAGCATCTATCTATGGCTTAGTGCACTGTCAACACATTTACACCAATAAATAAATAAGGTCTGAAGATAATTTCAATAATCAACTCACCGTAATCATTGGAACTGAATATACCAAATATAGCTTTTTAATATTCTGTAAATACAATTTTTTATAGGGGAATCGTTTTCAATATTTCTTTCTAGTTGGGGTAAGATCAATTGTAGAATTTAGTAAATCTTTTATATTTGATTCTTGCCAACGCTTTTTAATACTAAATATAAATTTCGATGACCTCTTTGTGTAAACGTGTTTACAGTGTGGTACACCATAGATCGATTCTCGTGTTACACTACCTTAAACACTTACAACAGTACATTAAATGGCAAAACGGAAAACCAAATATTTTCTCTCTTGCCTCTCCTCTTACAGCCAACCACTCCCCCCCCCCTTCACCACAAATTTCGTGTTATTTTTATTACATCTAAGGAAGAAAAATTATATAAGCGTAATTTAAAGAAATTTAAACTGAGATTCTGAAATTCTCTGTCTGTTACATTGAGTTGAACTTACGATTTACAAAATTTAACTCCAAAACACTGTTTTACTTTAATTTCTGAGATTTTCCTGTTCAATCATTGTCTGGATCTACGAGTATATTTTTCTTACAACATATAAAACATAATAAAAACGTTTTCACATCCTTCACCTTCTGTACTGCCATTGATAAACAATATTTACATTATTATGCAGTTGTTTTAAACCCAAAATGATTATCTTATGTTTATCAACTAATATTTGTAACTATTTTAATCAAATCCTCACTATTATATTTGCATAATATTTAAAATTGTAAGTTGTCATTTTAGCTAAATAAGAAATCTGGATCATGATATTAAAATGTTTGCCTACCGACATGTGTAATTATTTTAAACTATGACTAGTGAATTGTTGTTGTGGCTTACTCTGTCTGTAAGAGTTCAAGGTTGTAAATAAACCGACGTGAATTCACACGCACTGGGCATCAGGCTATCCCCAATGGATGAGGTAAGTCAAACATCATTTCAAACTTGAAAAGCAGACATTTTCAATAAATATTTATTTAGATATTTTCTCTTCCAAACGTTTGTTTTCCTTTCTATTTATAACTAAAAGTCAATGCCATCATTTTATTTTATTTTTTTAAATTGATTATAATGGTTTCAGTTGTCTAAATGAAACCATTCTATATGACATTTATTTTAACGTCTTTATGCCCGAACAAACACTGATGACAGAAGAGGAGGTAATACACAGAAAAACACAATGCCATCAATCAGGACATCAAAACTGCAACTGTAGTTCGAGTTAGAAAGATTATGAGTGATATGAAAGAATATCGTGATTTAGTTAAACAAAATAAATAACACTAAGTGTCCTTAATTAAAGGAGGTCCTGATAACCATGTACTTCTAAAAATGAAATTCGTAATTAAATTTATCTAATTTTAAAAAATATTTGTTAAACGTTCTTCCTTTTTTCGATCCGTGATTCAAATTTAAAATCGCTTTTGTTATTTACCTTTAACTAATTTTCAATTATACAATAATCTAGAAACGCATTTTATCACATTTACACAATCAACTAAAATTGTATTAATTATCATTTTAAAGAATATTATTATAAAGGCATAGAACACAACAGCTTTTCCTCTAATTGGTATTCGACAACGGGTTGTGGCAAATATTCGTTTCTGTGGTGGCATTCGATAACTTCGACAACCATGTTGTCATAAAATTAACGTTTTTTACAAATTAATATTTCCCTCAAGCTTCCAAATTTCTTGTTTCAACTAATATCAGGATATTCTATTTGGCTCATAATAATCAACTTTTGTAACTAGAATGAAAAGAAGCTACAAATTTTAAATTTGTTTGCATATATATATATATATATATATATATATATATATATATATATATATATATATACTTTTTTTATTCCTTAGGCCATTAAACGTGACAGCTGTCAAAATAGGAAAATATTTGAGATTACTAGGTTTATCCTCAACTACAGTAATGATATAACCATATACAAATATTTTTTTAGTTTGACGTTTTTATTAAAAATTAACAGTTAAGAAATAATAAGGAGTATGCGTCTCATTTTGCTCCCCAGGAGTAAAGAACCTGGGGGGGGGGGCAAACTGTGTCATTAATCTGTAATGAGTATCCATGGCAATCAGTTTAACTAAGTCGAACGTCTGATTTAGTTAAGAGGTTTAACTATAAAAGAAGAAACACACTGAAGTTATATAAACAAATTATAAATATGTTGAATATTTGTTAGGTGTATTTTTCTAAGTAAATAAAATAATCCATCGATACAGTCCAAACGTCTTCTCCTTCACAAGTACACAAACCTGCTACAACTATAATCACAAAGAAATCAGGTAATTACTTTTCAGCAGAATCCACTGTTAATAGTAAGAAACTGTGTATTGAAAAAAAAAATACATACACTTTCAAAAAACACATATTTTAAATGAAACATGTTTTTAAACAAATTAATATTAACATTCGGTTTTTTAACTAAGCGATTTGCCGAGTTTATAATAACGGCTCTGAAGGTTATTTTTGTTTTAAATAATTTATTTTTTAACAGTAATTACGTCGTTTTCTTTAAATAATAGAGAGAATTATATTTTTAATTTTTAGTTATTCATATAGGATTAGTCTGATAAGGTTTGTCTCATTTTTTTAAAACATGTACCTACATAAGATTTTGTTTTTACAACTGTACCTTTTAATAAATAAATAATTGTCTCTGTATATACTACCTTATTTTGAAAAATACAATTTCACGCCAATATTTTATTATTCGAGAAATCAAAATGAAAATCTCTATTATAGGCACATGTTCTATCGGAACAGAGATTTATTAAGATATTTTCTATAACCACGTTGAATTAATTATTAGACGTTTAACGTCATCAATGAAAAAGCGGATCTGTATATTTCCATACTTTGTATAAAAAAACTAATGTAATACTTTCGGTCATACTCATTGCAACAGCCGGCTAATGGTGCCCACCAAACGTGTTGCTAACACAGCCGTTGTAAAACTTACTACAACTAAAATAAAAACGTACACTCTCTAATAAATATAAAATCGTTTCTAAAAACAAATTATACGATCTTAATTTCATAGTATGACTACAAACATTTACATATCCTACGTAAGATCTAACTAATAATAAATAAATCAAATACCAATTTTACTCTAGAGGTTTTGCTAAACATGGCATTTAGATGTTTACTAATTGTTGCAGATTTGTATGTTTGGCTTTTAAATATATGCAATACAGAAATGGGTTTTTTTTGAAATCTCAACAATATTACCTATTGATTACCCTGGAGATATCGTTGAAAATGTAATTTTATTTTGAGCTATTGAAGAAAAGGAGAAATTTGTTTTAACTCATTTGAAATATATAATTTTTGTTTCGAAATTGTTAGCATAAAACAAATATTTTAAAGCTTCAATTTAATATATCTACGTATTATATGTCTATACGACACTGGTTAACAAAATAATAAGTCATAATAAAACACCAAACGTAAGTAAGAACAGAAAATAAGGATGCCGATGTAGTAATGAAAAAACAATATATCACTTGCGATGACTGGATGTATTCTATAAACTAAATTAAGTAAGTTATATCTTAATCAATTACAACTATTGCTTGACTGTGTTACTGTTTCATTAAATTATCTTCCTTGGGAAGTTTTGTTCCCCTGACCGCGAATTTGCTTACCACAATATACAATGTCTGCGGCAACAAAGGCTTAATTAAATTATTATTTATGTATTTGGTGCAGTCGTGTGTTTACCTAATTAAAAAACAAAATGGCTATGTAAATTACATTGTTATTACCTTAGTGGAAAAAACATTAACTTGTAATTCATTATAGTTCTCCCTTGGTTAAACCACAACTACTAATATACTTCTTACTTTGAATTAATGGTATAGTATACAATAAGCTAGACAATTAAAAATATTAGTAATAATTTCATCATCGAACATAGATTGACTTCTAACAAATCTGAGGTAAAATTTGGCTGGTGAATAAAACTTTTAAAATTAATTTAGTTTCTTTACATACTTAATTATAGAAAAATATTATGTGAAACAAATATGGTATATATCATTAACATAAGTATCACTCGGTTTACTTGTGTAAATTCTCAGATATGAAATTAAATACATCCTATCAACTGATACCTACATAATGTTTTGTATTGTATATAAGACCTTATTAGATATATTGTGCCACCCTCTCACTACACCTGAGATTCTCAGTTACATCATCTTTTCCAATGCCATACCCTCCATAAACTCCATGATTTGAAGGGGATTTATAAATAGTAGATATTCCATTTCTATTTAGTACCTTTCCAAAGTACTTGCTCTTTAAATTGCTACAGCCTCGCAGTCTATAAATAGATGATGATGAATTTCCTCATCCTCCTTACAGTACAGTACCAGTACCTACAGGTCATGTTACAGTATAGCAGTTAGACCAAGTTTCGCGAGATGTCCTCTTAGTGTGCCATGCCCGTTAGTAGTCTTAGCTTATTCTTGCTTAGACTAATGCAAGCACTGGATCTCTTACGGCCATAATCCAAGAACAGCTTCTTAGAGTCCAAACAGTCCTTTTATTTCTCTCCGAAGTTTTCACCTATTGGCTTCTTCACCCCTTTTGAATCCTATCTTCAAGTTCACAGAATGGTTTTGGTTTTACGAATGTGGTGGATGACTATTTTTTACAAGCTCATCTACATTTTCATTCCCCTCTATTCCTATATGCACCACATGAATATACAATACCAAATACATGGCATACAATCATACAACTTTACAGCAGTATTAAACTAGATATGTTATTGATAACTTCACATTTTTATCATATACTGTATATCTGTAATATATTTTTCACGGCTATAAATTAAAGCTGTTTTGCATAACTTAGTTTTAGTTATGTTCTTTATTCCAAGCCAGTAATGAGTTTTATCGAACCAGTAACAGGCAGATTAATATGACGTCACGTATATCGATGAACAACGGAAAATTAAATTCAACTTCAGGCATTAACTCTCATTTTTTATAAATGAAAAGCGTTGAAGTACACTAACTTATAGGTAACTATTCAAACAAAAATACTCCATCGTTTTGATGATGTAGCAGTTCTTTCAATGAATAGCAGAGAACGCGAAGAGACATGTGTACGTACTGCTGAAGCGGCGGAGGAAATAGGTCTAGGTAAGGTTTTATCAACAAGGATGAAACAAAATTTTTGTTGTTGTCAAGGAGACAAAAAGAAAGGAATAGGTTAAACAGAATAGAATTTATGAACCAGTTTAGGTATTAAGCATGCAAATGACAATTTCATATCAATAGAAATTGGAGCATGAATTACACCAGGGAACCGATCTTACTACACGTTGCAGAAGAATTAAAATCAAAAGTTCTGAGTAAGACAACAAAGAAGAAATCTACAAAACAGTAGTCAGGCCGAGTTAGCGACCCAAACAGTAAGAGATAAAAATCAGATTTACGGAGCGAATATCGAAGGTGGACAATGAAATATAGAGTTGTAGCAGCTGTATGGGGACCCTAGAATACTTGTCAAATAAAAAGGGCTAGAATTGGATAGCTAGGCCATGAACATAGAAGTAATGAAACAAAAGTTACAAACAATATGTTCCAAGAAAAAACAGAGGAAAGAAGAGTAAATGGAAGACACAGGACAAGGTGGGTGGAAGACGTAGAGGACGACTTAAGAAGAATGGGAATCTGTAGGTGGAGGGTAATAACAGAGTAGAGTGGAGGGTAGGGTTTTACATGAACTGTGCAGCCGAGGATTATGTATGTATTCAAATAACAATATAAATTTCAATAAAAAATATAAAAACACCACAATTATCAATGTTTTGTCACAGTGAAATATCACACATACGCGATATTCAACCAAGCGGAACACTCTTTTACTTAAAAACCAGTTTCTTATCGCTTTGCTTTAGGATGGAGCAGAGAGTACTGAGCTGGATCTGGTATATTTGGATCAAGCTGCTTTTGTGTGTCTGGTAATTATGCAAAGTTGGGAAATGCAATAACTAGTAATAATCCCCCAGACAACTTCGAACCACAGAACTGACTGACTTAGGCGTGTGAGTGAGTGTGACAGAGAGAGGGTATGTCTTATAACATGATTACTATGTGTTTATATAGAAAATATGTCTTTATAAAGAAATAAAGCTTTAAATGGCACAATATCACAATATGTTTATACAGGAGTGGCTATTATTGTGTAAAAAAGAAAATAAGCGTGTAAATTTATCTAAGAAGATTAGGTTATATTTATTTAGTATTATGTACTCAGTCGGTTATATGATCGCTAGGACTAAGAATTCTATAGCAAAATTTGATGTTAACTAAATATTAGTTGAGGACTTAGGCCTAGTCTGTTTGGTTAAATATTGAATGTTTTCCTTTTTTCTTTTATGTTAACTTAGATAAGCAACTTATTATTCATTGAATATGAATTAGATCTGAAATGATTATTTTTAATTATATTTGATTGAATGTTGTTGTTTTTTTACGGCCACATCAGCCTTGATGAGGCCTTGCATCTATTAGATAAATAAATCAATCAATCAATGAAAATATAAGAACTTGTAAAATAAAAGTACATATTATATTATACTCGAGCTAGTACTAGTCTCTATCTTATTGAATAATTATTAATTTGCTATCAGTTTCCATCTCGTGTTAATTGTTCATTTATTACTAATTTGCTTGTAATGTCAAATTGTATACTTGTCAAGAAACTTAAAAATAATGTATATTTACTACCTATTGTTAATATCTAATAAATGAAAGATAACGTTTGCAAAAATATGCAAACTCAAATATAACTGCGTTACAAAATACTAACAAATTTATATATATATATATATATATATATATATATATATATATATATATATATTATATATATATATATATATATATATATATATGATAAATGATTCAAATAATCAGAAATTACAAATAATCAACAGTTGTGCATAGGGTTTGTTCTGAACTGAACCTAGATTTTTATGGAGTTAAATATAGCCTGGGATTTTTACTGGTTAAATAAAATAGTAATAATAAACATTGTCATGGGTTCAATAAGGTCATTTTTTTTTAAATCAAACGTTGTTTCTTTTGCTAAATTATTTATTAAATAGAACCACTATATTTTTGAGTTTTTTCTTTTTTTATCCTAATTTGTTCCACAACTGTAATTGTTGACCTTATAATTTTTTCCACAGTCCAGTCACTGTTGTTTGGAGAAAAAATGTATAAAAACCAAAACTTTACATCTTTGTTTTAAAAAATTGTAGGAATTTTTTTTTTTTAATGTAAGCGTCCGAGTACAGAGAAGTTTTTATAGCACCGTTAGTTTTACATATATGTAAACTTTAAAATTTAATTTAATGACTAGTTATTCTTAATAAACTTTTATTGAATTGTAAAAACAGATTGTTCTATAGACAATTCTGAAGAATAAGTGTATATAAAAACACATGATACTTGTGATACAACACCAATTTATTTTTTTGATTAAAACAGTGAAGTAGTGTTATTCGTATATTTAGACTAAACACTCGGAGAATATTTTTATAAAACATGTAGTAAGTAACGAGTTAAAATAAAAATTCAATTCAATTTTTCCTTCCAAAATTAATCTTTTTCCCTATACGAAATTCAACTACATTACGCAATTCATTGTTATAATGTATAACTATATATATGCTTGGGTATAAATGTACATTAATAGAAAAATTATATTATTATTGTCGTTTTATAGTTATAGATACGTTTCAAATGTAAGATTTAAAACACTTTTACATTTTTCTTACAAATAATTGTACAAAACACTTTTCAAATAATTGTACTTTAAACGAAATGCAAAAAATGCTTCTTTTAAACATTTGAGGCTCGTAGAGGATTATGCTTGAATTTTGCTTTTTTTAATTTAACATTGCTATAGCTGGTTGTGGTTTAATGAAGACATGGAAGGACAGTAGTAGTGATGTATATGTTGAACGGGTCATAAACCAATCACTTCTCTTGATTTATATCTAAGCCAGTGTTTACGTCACCATAGCAACGATTGAATTAAACACACTAAGGATTATAAAGAGTATTCCAAGAGTTACTTTGCATCAAGCTAAATACAAAATTTTAAACTTATATGGTTTATGATGTTTCGATAAAAGCGGAGAAGTAAGTTCTCAAAAACTATTGTACCGATGTCGTTAAAACTTTGATGAAAAAATATAAAGATTAATCACCCAAAACTGTGTGCTAAATCGCAAGTAAATAAATATTATAATACAATAATAATAAAAATCAAAAATGATCCTCCATCTTTTCAAAACTCGATTTTAGTTATTTAGTCAATGTGATTTATTCATATATATATATATATATATATATATATATATATATAAAGTTTATTGGTATAAAAGGATCATTTTTATTGTTTTTAACTGTCAATTACCAAACCGACATTTTTTCTGGATGACCAATAATAGTTTTAGTGAGTTTTATTTACTTTTCGGGATATTTGAGTGACAAAATTTCATTATTTTGAACGGTTTATTTTCTAACCCAAGGATATATAAAATACTTTTATGAAATGAATCTCAAGGTAATAACATTTCTTACATACCATTACCTTAAATTAATTTACAAAATCATTAACTTTTTCTAGGTAACGCCGAGTTGAAACGGTAGGCTCTTTCAACTCATTAATGCAATAATTTACGTACTATCCTCATAACAGGACTTAGCTAAAGTGTAAGGGCATTCCTTAGACTAAATGATTAGATTTGATTTAGATTCTCAAAAATTGGGCATTTAATCTTGTACTTACTTGGCTGTATCTTTGTCTTGTTCCATCTACGGGAGTTAACATCCTTCAACCCCACTTTAAGCCATTCCTTGAGGGTAGGGTCGGAAACAAATAGCGTGCTAGCGAAATTATTGATAATGGTGTCTACTTGGTTGCCCCTTCATTTCAAGAAAGAGACCCTTTTTTAACACAGGCGAATAGCGTTTGGCACTTGCCAAGGAGCATCTTGCACAACTTATTAATAGAACAGTAACAAGAAATATTGGCTGATGTGATTAATCTAAACCCTTTTGATAAATATAGTTAGTTAGTTTAAAACAATATTAAATCTATATTCTGTCCTACTATAGCAGGTTAAGTTTCAAGTTTAAGAGTTCCTTGTCAAAATGGCAAATGTAGGGCTATATAATATATTAAATAACATCAAACAAAACTATCAACCACAACTTTATGGCTTTTGTATTTTCTCAACCTCTCAACCGAACAATAGTTTAAATTAAATGGTAGAGCGTCGAAATACCTACCAGCTGATCATTGTACCTGAATTAGTATAAAGACAATGGACAAGTACGGCTTATTTCAAAGGTTACTAATAGTCACTTACTGTAAATGGTTTAAACTCTTTACTTTTAAAAGAAAAATAATTAGTTAACTAACTGAATAAAAGATAACCCTTCAATTAATGTAACAAAATTTATTTTAAAACAACAGTATTTAGCATAATATCAGATTTGTAAATCTGGAACATGCCATTTCATTAATACATATTAATTTATGATTACTATGGGCAAATCGTGATGATGTGCCTTAACTATTTAGAGAAAGACAACGAAAATAATATGCAAAACATTAGAGATTCTTGTAATTTCATAAAAATTTTACACACTGTATCTTCTTCGAACCAGTTTTTTTGTAAGCAAACATAAATGTTAAAATATTGAATAATATTTTATTCCCATTACTGTATATTAAACTATAAATACAAATTAATATTTTAGCTGAGACTACAAATAATCAGAGTAATTACTCCAGGTAAATAAATTGTTTGATTATAAATAAGCCACCGATAAACTAACTAATTTAAATGAAAACAAAATTGGAAACGATAGACAGATTATTTTGTTTAATTAATATTTCTATAGTATAAAGAGTAAAATTAAATAAATAGTGATAAGCTCTTATTTACTTTCAATAAAAGTGTATTGTAGATGAGCAGGTACTAAATTTGTAACTTATTTTATTGTTTTGTTTTTTTTCTTTTCTTTTTTTCGAATGAATCAACGAAATTCATAAATTTTTCGAAACATTTTAGAGTAATTGGATAGCTATGAGTAATTATTAATTATAAGGAAGTTACTTAATTTAAGTGTCCGAATCTCAAACAAAGACGTTCTTTAAACTCTTGCCATAACTAACTTCGATACTATATTAGTCTAATGAATTATTTGTTATTTCCGTGAAAATGAGCTATAAACTGGTTTATATTCTGTCAGTTATTGTGTTAAGAAGTGGAAACGGCAAAAAATCACTTTTGCCAGGTTGTGGTGTTTAATATATGAAAACTCCACATACTTATAAAGCCTATGTTGTACCCAATATAACCCAATAACCTTACCCAACCTAAGCTCCTTGCGTTATTATATAAGACCCATTTTAAGCCGGAGTAGAGAAAGGTTACCCTTGGCCCCAAACATATAATGAAATGATATAAAAGCATCAGTCTACCCTTTTCATCAAATTACATTATTTTATTATCATTTCAGTAAAAAATTGAATATTAATAAGTTACTAATTTACTATTTATGATGAACTTTATTCTGTAATGACAAAATGGATTATTCTTATTTTTAACTGAAAGATTAATTAGAAAATAAAAACGTAAATTTACAAGTAACAATAAAAACTCAGTATTGCATACAGATTTAATTATCTCTGTCAGTTTCTCTCTCGCGCTTTTTCTTAATTACAATTTTTAGAATGTTTTTGCGGGTGAAATATTATTATGTGCATTGTTTTATTGCATTTCAGATAAGGGTGCCTAGGTATTATCACTGACGACAGAAGTGTCACTTCATTGTTGTTGAAAATTGTTTAATTAAAAATGTTAAAATAATTGTTAATTGTTTGTTAAAATTAAGTACGTCATAGTCAATCTCGTCGAGGCTATCTGAATTTCTGAATCGTGGCTTAAATGCGTCCATCCGAGGTCTCTTTGTACTTTTATCTGTAACGATTGTCTAAGTAAAACGGCGCTAGAGTGGAAATCTATATTAATTCAACAAATATGGTTAGGCAAAGTCCACCAAAAGTCGGTAAACCTGAATATAGTTTTGTTGAACTTAGATTGTCTGGTATTAAGGTCCTCCTGGGATTGTGCTACTGACCCGCTAAAAACGGTTATTTGTCTAAATTTGAAGAAACATTCTTAAAACTTTTGCCGTCTTGGACACATGTTAATGTAGCGGATGTTGGGACTCTAGACATTTGACTTAAAGTACTTGACAAACATGTTTTATAGTTTTCACATGACTGTATTACCTTTCAATGCAACTCATTTTACTACGCTCCAAGACTGTAAGTGATATGGCCCACGTTTTTTAATATAAATAAATCCTGGACTGCTTTGTGGCAAGGTGTCAAGTGATTTGAAATAAGTAAAGCTCAATGTTCTCAATCGGTAAACTTGTCACTCGATGAGCTGATGTAGCTCCTCTCTTTGATTTTGCATATGTGAAAAACATTTGTCTCTATATTGGAAAAAATCCCTAATTTAACTGGTGTTTTCTACTTGTCTCAAGTTGTGAACAATGATGTTATTAAAGCTATATATAGGTTAACTTCTAATGCTGTAGGTATGGATGGAATTCCTATTATCTTTATTAAACTAATTATTTTTTCTGCATTGCCTGATATTATAAAGTTGTTCATTTTATCATTAGCTACTGGTGTTTACCGCTTGCCTGGAAGTTCACTTTAATCTGCGTCATTGTAAAAATGTCCCAAGCGTCATGTCCTTCGGATTACAGATCAATAAGTATTCTTCAGGCTCTATCAAAATATCTTGTAAGTATCAACAACTCACATTTTACCTAGAAGCAAATAATATTCTCAGCCAGTCCTTTTCCCTCTCTCTTTCTCTTTCTCCCTCTCATTTCTTAGATTCGGGTTATTTTGTTTTCTATGTTATAATTTGTTTTTAAAAAACCTTGTATTAAATTTACACATATTTTACATATTCCTGGAATGGAACATTTATTCTGAAATTTTTACCGTTGAAGTCTTAAATGCAATGTTTATAATCTACATTTATATACAAAATTGTAAAATTCTAATTTATGCAGTCTTATAAATTACGAAATTTAGTATAGACTCCTAAATTTAAAACTTATCACTACTTACGATTGACTTTTACTATTTAATAACTAATATAAAATGAAAAGAATAATTAATTTGATAAGGTAACAACAAACATTTATTATACCCAGCATTGAATGTGACCGGGCACTTCCTAGAAATACTCCTAGATAAAATACTAATTGAATGTTACCAATATATAGTGGATCAATACCAATGGACAGTCTACGAATAGTAATGAATAGATTATGGTTCGTCGGGAACATTCATCTCCAAAGGGAATACAAAACTGATACTATTAAAAGCTTATATCTGCAACATCTACAATGTGTATGCGAAAATTAAATTTTATTATGTTCACAGTGCAGATTATTTTGTGCATTGAGCAAGTTATATTAAATTATTAAATAAAGACATGACTGCAGGGTGTTATACAAAAGAGGAACTAAGAGTATGATAATTGTAAACTAGAGCAAATAATAATTAGTAATGAGGACAATAAGAAAACGGCATCATTACTGAACTATACAGGCTCTTTGTAATTGGTTTTCTTTTGTTTATCTATTTGTATTTTGTTTTGGTTTTTATTATTATTATTTATTAACTTTTGTTCATTGTAATAAGTTTCACAACAACTTTCTTAACAAGACCTTTAGTTGGGAACCACAGTCAGCTGTTCCAATGAGTATGACAATAAATCTCTGAAAATGCTCTTACAATAGAAATGATTACATTGTTTCTGTGAATAATTAAATAACGGAGTGATTTTTGTTCAACGTGTTTTTTAATTTTTTTCTTAATTGTTTATTGTAGTGGTAATTCAATCAAAATACATATCAATAAACTCATTGACGTTGTCAATTTTTAAAATATTCCATTCTAATCGGTGGTTAAATTTTAATTTTCTTTTAATTATAATAATAAAACACAAAAATTTTTACTATATTTTTTATAGTAATTCTTACTTTAAACCATTACTGTTAATAATTACGTGACTATAGAGGAGCGATTTATCAACAACAGCGAAAAGAGTACAGGTTATCATCTTGGACCACACGTCCCGTACTTAAGGAAAGCAAGTGGAGACATGTAATATATAAAATAATAGGAGACGGTCACTGCATAGTCCCTCATATAAGTTAATCTAGACAAGATATTTTTAATACTTGTAACTTTCATGTCGTAGCGTATACTCGCAACTCTAACGATGCTTGGTCGAGTGTTGCAAGAATTTAAATAACTACAATATATTAGAAATCAATATAAATATTTAGGTATGTGTGTGTCTACAAGGTGACATTTTTAACTTTCGCCATAGGAATTCCCATGTTAAATTTAGCCCTTATCACACGAACAAAACTACAAAAGCTAGAAAGTTGAAATTATATCTTAAACACCTGACACTGAAAAAAAAACTTTTTGGAATTTCGTTTTTGTTTTGTTTGGTTTTTTATTTGGTAGGGGGGGGGGTCTTATGTTCGAATTTGTGCCCAAATTATTTAGTTTTTTTTTCTTTAATCTATACTAGATTTTATTTTTACAATGACCAGAACCAAAATGACGACAGTAGTGGTTGTTTTGAAGCCTTCCATTTTGTTGAGAGTTGAGTTATTGAACACTGGAATTCACCATTAGTTTTAATTTAAGAAGACGTTCAAAATGATCTAACAGACATGGTAATTTAACGATTTAGATTTTTTATTTTATTAAATAAATACGGATAAAATAAGTAAAAACATAAGTATGTCATTTTAAAGTCCCAGTCAAGCTCAAATACATTGAGAAGTTCGTCTTTTTTTTCAACTGCAACAAAAAAAGCAACCGTAAGTTATGTTACGTGTATCTTTTTATAACAATTAGGCCTACTTCATCAAAGCCTATTATTGTAATAAACACCTATTTAAAATTATGTATAAGTATAAAATTATTTAATCGTTATTTTATACTAAATTAAATCACTATCCTAGGTAAAAAAAATCACTACAATTTTGTTCATTTTAAACCATTTAATTAATCCACTTACTAACAAACATTAACTTGTATTTAAAAAGATACCTTACGAAATAACAGATAAACAACTAACAGATGAAACTTCTGTGTGAAAAAAAAATAAAGTTTTTATATAATATGTTAAAATATTTAAATGTCTTCAAGCAAATCCATAGGAACATGTAAATGGCCTCCAAGATCACTGGAACGTAACCCTATGGATTTTTCATTTTGGGCTTACTTGAAGAACCAAATATTTCTTTTAGAAGAACCACAAATTCTTCAAAAGTTGAGAGAAAATATTGTAAAAGAAGCAAACACAGTCAATGCAGAAATACTCAGAAATGTTCAATGAAGCTTTTATGAACGGTTGACGTTTTGAGCATTTGTTATAAAACTTAATTGATTAAAATTTCCTTTAGATTTGCTTAAAGAAATTTAAATATTTTTCCATGTTATCAAAATACTGTATTTTCCCCCACAAAAGTTTCGGGGGAAAGTTTCGGAAGTTTCGGTCTATAAGTTGTTTAAGAACATTTAAATAAAAATTTTATTAATGAAATGCACCAAAATAAATAAAAGTGTAATAATTTTTTTCACCTATGATATGTTCTCGTTTAGTTTAAAATCACAATTAAATTGTTTAATACGTTCAAATAATTTTAATTAGGTGTTTTGTTACATTAGGTTATGCTGAAATAAGCCTAATTGTTATAACAAACTACATTAGATAACTTAAAGCTGTCATTTTTGTTGCAGTTAATAAAACCGAAGACGGATGTTACAATGTGTTTGGACTTGACCAGATCCTTATGACATATCACAAATCTATATTAGAAAAACTTAATTATTTGTTTATTTTATTTTTAAATAAAAAATCTAAATTGTTAAATTAGCACTTGCAATAAGTTCTCAATTAAATTAAAACTAAGGTGAATCGTAATTCAACAATTCAACTCTCAACAAAATGGTGGGCTTCAAAACAAACACTACTTTTTCTGCCATATTGGCACCATTTTGAATATGATCTATATAAGAAAAATTCTGTTTAACCTAATACATTCATTTATTAAAATCTAGATGTAATTTAAATTTCATCAAAATGGAGTAATAAATAAAAAAGAAGTTAATTTTTATACTAAAATTAAAACCTCCAAAAAAAAATCAAAATGTCGAGAAGTCCTTTTGCAGTTTTCGTCAGGTGTTCTATCAGGTTCTATCTCTATTCACAATTTCAACTTTCTCTCCTTTTCCGTTTAGTTCATCCGATAAGTGCTAATTAATATAGAACTTACTATAGCTCAAGCTAAAAATGTCACTTTATATACATAGTTACACTTTTATTAGAACATCCACAACCCTAGCATTCATAAAAATCATTCTATAACATTAATTAATTCATAATTTACACATTTGATCATTTAAACTTCCCTACGTATATATATATATATATATATATATATATATATATATTTGTTATTGGTTTTTAAGAACTATTTTCTTCTTTTCTTTAAGGCCAATTACTTTAAACAATGATTAAACAAAGTGTCAATACGCCTAAAGAATTATTGGCAGGAGCATTGTTTATACCAGGAAACTATATTATATTGTGAAAGTAATAAAGATTATGTTTTATTGGTTTTAACTATCATATCATGGTTTATTCATCAACTCAAATCAAATGACATTATTTGTTTACACCCAACGCTACACATATATCACTTCATTGTGAAGTTACATGTCCCTGATTAAACCACGCCTAGCTTTACCATGCCCCAAATCTAAATTTAAAAACTAAACGAAAACTCATTAACACACTCTGGTTTGTAACCGGACAAAACGAGGGTTCGTTGATTGTGTTCTATGTTGATTTGTTTGAAAATCTGGCAAGCAAATGAAGAATTTTTAATTTCTTTATAGTGGAAAGAAACTATTCTGAAGAGGAAGAGAATTTCGTAATAACCACAGATATTGTTTTTAAACAGTCCTTTCAAGCAAAGCTATAAATGCAGCGAGGATCATAACTATAATAACAAATTTAGGTGGAGGGGAGGGGGGTTCGGATTGACTTTTTGTTTGCATACAATTGAGTATGATAGTATTACATGCTTATTACAATCTGTATTTGTTTATATAATGTATTGTGCTTAAATACTCAAAATATAAGATAGAAGATTATTTAAAATGACCGCCATTTAAATATTTTTATTCTGTTTTATAGACATACCAATTTTAGGATCCATAAAAATAGCTTGTCGATTTTTTTCTTCTTTTTTCTTTTTAAGGTTATCATACTTCCAAGGAATTGAATATGATTAATTAAAACTAGGTGCTTAATACTATTTATTTTGTATCACTAAATCACTCTATCTCATTCATGATCTTCTTATCGCTAGTTAAGGTACATCAGTTGGCAGAACGCTCGCCTATGTCGCTTAATTTCGAATTAGTAAACTATCACAACCTATGCTAGTTCTTTAAAGGATGTTGGCTATACGTTTTTCGAAGTATCACCTACTTCAATAATCGTAGGACATAAAAACGTTAAGCACACAAAAAAAAAAAATTGTTTCCATTGTCAAACCTAAGCAACTATACTTAAGTCACCAAGGATTTTAACAGTGTACCAAGTTACCAATAATTAAATAAGTTTTTTTTTCTAGTCCAAAGAAATTATAAAGAAAATATTAAATAAACTATTTACAAAGACCAGTCAGCCAAGTCTATTTTGTCAAATAAAATTGGTTTTATGTGAAATTTGTTTTAAGTTATTTTACCTTAATATGGAATTTCGCCAAGTACCAACTGTGTTTACACTTAATAAATATAAATTTATTAAAACTCAGATAATATTTGGTCTTGACGAGAATCAGATAATATTGATTAATAAATTCTGCATCTAATTTTATAAATTACTTCTAAAAAGGGACTTCTATAACTTTCTGAATGGTCTTCAGCTATTCATGGAAACTGAAAAGTAAATTAATGACACATTTAACGATTTCTAAATAATTAAGTATAGTAACTGAGTAGTCGAGAATAAATTAATGAAATGAATAGACGTAATTTCTAAGAGATTTTAATTTTAATTCGTATCCATTACTACTGAAGCAATTGTGATTAAAAACAATTTCGACAAAATATTGAACCTAGCTCAGACTACAAACAAATTATTTTGAAACAATTATGTATCTTTTAATATAAAAACTAAGAAACATAAGTACATTTAAATAATAACGTTCATTTGAATCTCTTCTTTTTTTTAAATCATGTAAATGAATGTCCTAAATCACTACAATGCTTTCAATTCAAATTGTAGAAACTTCTCAAAAAAATCGTTTTAACCTTTTTAAATACATACATTATATAAATATTTGATTTATAAATTTGTCCATTATATAGCTTTGAAATATCTCACACATTAAAAAATATTGTCTTGGTTAAAACAGTGCTCCTTATATTAAAGACTCATCCTAACTCAACATAGGTAAGTTTTGTAAATTGCCTTACTACATAAATTGAAGGAAAGCTTCTAAGCGTTATTTCCATGACTACGTCTTTGGCTGTTCCGTTAGTGGATTCTTGCATTAATGAAAAACACAAAACATCTTGTACATTATTCTACATTCAGTAATTAAGAGCTGTGATGATGTTATGATTTGGGTATTTTGAAACCTCTGAAGTTTTTTTCAATAGTAAATATTTATTTGCTCAAACTAATTGAAACTTTACTTAACTCTTATTGCAATATAGTATGAGTGAAAGTATATATTTATAGATTGTTTCCATTCTCATTCCTTAAAAGAATTCTATTCTCTACACGTCATCAAAAGAAAAAAGAATCAAAATTCTAATTATTGATAATTTGTTTCTTTGTTCCTCTGAAACTTCTAAACCAATGAAATAAAAATTGATGAACACTTATTGACAATGTACGAGTCTTACTGCCGGGGCTCTACAAATCTCAGTTCATTCTTCGCCTCGCAGATACGCATTCCCCAGGCCTTTCTGTCCTCAACCAGGCGATGTCCGCAACCAGTCGATTTAAATCGCGTAACACTTGGCCGTCTTCCTTCCTGTGTAGCTCTTGTTACTTTGTCCCTTCTTCACTTCATAATTCATGACCTACCCACCCTATCCTTCTTGGTTTTATTGTAGCTATAACGTTAGGATCCTTATATAGTGATCGTAATTCCCTAATTTTCCTATGCCTACATATTCCTTTCTCTTTAGGTACAAATACTTTTCTTACCTCCTTGTTTTAAAATACTATTATTAGTTTTTCATTTCTCCTTGACAAGGTACGTATTTCACACCCATAAAACAGATAGAACGAATGATATTTTCATTCAAACTTATTTGGGTATTTTTAAATTATAGGTTTGAAGAAATAAACTTTTTGAGCCCACTCAGGCAGCTCTTGGTGTTGGATAATTTGGTATTAATTTCTTCACCATCTGAACTCATGGTATTTACCACTACCCCAAAAAGATACTTAAAACTTCTAACAACTTCTACAGGTAAATGTTTGCAACATTTTGAATTGTGTTTATGGGAAGAAACCGCCCAACACTTATCTCCCCTTCCACCTTCAATTTTGTCTCTCAGTCTCCAACACACATTTCAGTTAGTTTTATTAACTTAACAGGTAAACCATAGACTTTTCCATTCAATACCGTCATAGACATTCTTATAGTCCATGAATATGCAAAAATATCCTTCACAATGTTTTGAAATTGTCTGTTTCACCGGAAAATTGTTTTCTATTGTAAATCTGCCCTTCATAAAACCTTATTGTTTTTCCTGAATAATTTATTTCATTTATGGATGTAGTTAACAAATATTTATATAGTGTATTTAACGTTTATATGCCTCTGTAATTACAGCATAACTGCTCGTCTCTTTTTTTATGGAAATGGATTATTGTTGCTCCCTTCTACTCTTTTCTTTTATATGAGATATATGGGAATCTTCTCTTTCCCATATCAAATTAATTAGTCATGTATTAATGTATTAATTAATTTTTAAATTTTTGTTAGTGTTTTATACGATAACCAAGTTTCCAAATGCAATTAATATCTCAATAACTACTTAATTCAAACATTACTGTTATGTTTACATCTCGTATGTAGCTCACGTGGAATCGATAAAGCAAATACAAACTTTTGAATAATATCTAGATGCAAAACGTTGCTGAAATGCATTTCATTAAAATTGAACAATAAATCAAACACAACTGTCAACACAATTGAACCAAATGTTCCATTAATTATCAAAGTGTAACGTACATATTAAGCAAATAGCAAACATTGTATTTACATGACTGATTATTGTACCAAAATTAGTACCTAGACGACGTACCTATGCGTAACCTATAACAACCCCACCATCAATTAATTTATCTTTTTATTTAAACAGCGACTTCAAAATATAACCTAGGTAGTAAAAATAATCCCATGTGTTGCTTAATGAGTAATTTATTTACAATAAACATGCAATATCCGCTACACGTGAATCATTTTTGAATTCCTACACAGTATCTTATTCCTTGGAGGAGTTTATATTAAAACCTTTGGAAGTATATCTTATAAAAGCATTATAGTTCACTAGATTAAGGGACCTAAGATACTGAAATATAATAATTATATTTATTTCCAAATACCTACATTGTACTTACACTAATTTAGTTTGAAATTATACCAAATACCGCAACCCGTAGTAATTGGTTTGGAAGAAATAAATAAATAAAAACAAATACATAATAAATAAAGCTGTCAGTATGGTGCGAATTAACAATGCGGTGCCACCGAGGCTGTGTGTGGTTACAATGCCTGATTATGACAATACGGTCAAAGACCAATCAAAGCACAACAAACTATCAGAATAACATTTTGGCTATCTAACCAAATCCTGCTCAAAGCCACTTATGATCTAAAAATTGATATGTGCCTGAAGAGAAGACCATCTCAAAAACATCTTTCCAAACACGCAAACATGCATAAGCTAATGTTCCCCTTTTGTCTTTTCTCATTCGTCTAATCTCAGCAAGTGATCAATAGACTAATACAAAAAGCGAAAAAACAATTCCTTACCTAAGAGGGTAGTTCTATAATTCTTTTTAGTACCAATTATTTATATTACTTATTCTATCATAGTTTCTTGATTTATTTCTACCCTCTTGTCTCTTAATAATTTGGCGCCTCCACCATGTAAGGGTTTCTTTTTGAGTCAACGAGTCTTTGCTCAGTCTAGTTCTATTATAAGAACTCGTTAGATCATTTTTCTACTGGATTAAATGACCTTGAAATGAATTTACTGCTCTTAATTTGGGGGCTCCACCAGACCCTTTAGGGTCAATCTTTTCTTGGCATGAGGGATGACTCCAAAAGAGACTAGGTTAGAAATAATACACCAGGTTAGTAGAACAATCTACTAATCATATAATTAAGAATTTAAGAGAAATTATCTCACTTACAACTTCTCCATATTTTCATGTTATGCCATATTACAATATAATAAAGTAAAATCATTCATTCATAATACCTTCAACTTAACTTAAACAAAATCACTTATGCTAAAACTCTATCTTAGTTCAATTTAAAAATTAATGAAATTGAATCTATATAGTATATCTGCTATATGATATGTTTTGTAACCGTCGAGATCTGTCTTACAAATGTTTACATTAGAAACTATTTACATTTTCTGACAATCCTTAGATACTTAGATTTTCTTTACTTCACAAATCGCACTAAACACTTCACTTATTTAGATTGCTCACTCGTTCACATTTGATAGAACTCCTATTTATCGCACCACCATAGAATTTTTAATTAGATTTATTTATTTATTTTACATTTTATTTGACATCAATCTGCAAGCACATATTAAAAGTTGAACTTCCTTTTAGCGTTTTCCTTCCAAGATTGACTTCTAATTTTTCCGGGCTTGTTCCCCTCTCCTTTTTCCACGTGTTTTAAATAGTTATTTTTGACTGGACATTATTTGGCTTGATTTGTTCTGATTGACTCGTGTCTTATTCAAATTTTTCTTTTAATGTATTTAATGTATTAATTTTGTATGAATATGCGTATTTTTCATTCTCGCTGTGAAATATTCTTTCAGTGCAAATTCATGCTTTGATGAAACTCAATATCACTGGGCTTTTAGGTTTACATCCGCTCCGAACATCCTGTTGAAATATTATCTGGCTCTGATTTATAAGTTAATCGTAGCTGAAATTTATTAATTTATTTCGTTTTGTTTAATTTTGAGAGAATTATTTATTTTATGGATTTTATAAGTTAATTCGATATTTGGAGGTTAGGTTATCTAGATACAGTGATATACGATTCACAGTAGTTGATGAAGTCGTAAATAACTGGGACTACTGTTGCCCTTTTATCGTAGGGGATAATATAATAGACTACCGGTGCAAAACGTAACAGAATACTGAAATCTAATGACTAAAGATGGGGAATACGCCAGGAACGTTGAAATTGAAGCTGCAGCAAGACTTTTTAACTGCCAATTCAAAATACATGCTGAGAACTTGGATTATTATTTAAATGTTGGTGAAGGCACAACAATATATAAACTACGATTCTCAGTAATGTGGATGCTGGGCATTACGATGTTTTGATAGGTAATACTAATTCTGAGAATCAAGATGATGTAACCTTAAGAAAATCCAAACGTGGCTGTCCAGCAAAGAAAAAAAAGAAAAACATGTTCTGGCAGACGTGAATCAACAGCTCATAATTGTAAATTAAAGAAACAAAATTATAGTCTGGATAATGATTTACCACAAAAGGAAAAAAGTGTTTAATAAGCAATCACAAGGATGGAGACATACAAAATGAAAAAGAAACAAAACAAGATAGTGTGACTCAAAGAGGATGCAACTTCCTCAACCTGCAAACGTGACTTCCAGCAAAGAAAAAAAAACCTGAAATTCCATCCACTGCGGGAAACCTTAATCTTAAGATCCTAAGATTAAGTAAAAATGTACGATCAGTGGATGGTTTATTCAGCAAGTGGCTATTAAGCTTAGGGAATGGTCTGACTGATAGAACATATGATTTACCAGAAGAACTAATAGTAATACCACCCAATAGTTTAAGCCACAGTAACATAGCCACCGATATATTTGGAGATAAGTTGGACATTGCTCACTCTCATGAATTCACCCAAAAGGCTATTTTATGTTCAAAAAATTCAGATGTGGAGTCTCTAAACGAAACTGTTCACAACTTACTGGAAGGAACATCAGCAACATAAAATAAATTCACTACAAACGAAAAAAATTCCCAGACGGTTTTCACCTCTAATCACGTTTATTCTTTATTCGCTTCGCGTGCGATGTCTCAGGAACTGTTATACTTGCTTAAATAAAAAGATAAATCGTGAAGGATTACATGATTTTAATATATTGAACTAGTTCACTAACATACAGATAAATAAAAACAAATATCTGATCGAATAACAGAATGTTTACAATAAAAGGCCAATTGAAAAATATTATTCAAAGTTTATTATTAATATTTATTGTTCATAATGCATCATAGCAGATTTGGTGTAACTTCAGATTTCTTTCGATACGGAAAATGTTAGAGATTCTGACAAATATATTTTATTCAGTGATTTACGGAATTATTTCTATAAAAATAATATATACAATTGTAAAAACCGACTTAAATATATTTAACATGTATAGTTAATGGGACGTAGGCCTACTATGATGAATTTATGACGATATCTTAAAAAGGGCCATGAAAAACTAATTATTGAGTTTATTTGGGGAAAAAAATTGCACTTAAAAAATTTCAAAGTTAAAAAAAACAAAACAAAAGGAATACTCAATATCAAATCAACGCTCAAATATTAACGTTATAATTCCACTTTGTATAGGATAGGTAAAACAATTTTACTCGAGAGCAGAGGTTTAAAAAAATTTACTCCCAAGAGGTTCTTGAGAAACTTAGAATAAATATTCATTATATTCTATCCAGAGAATTATAATATCTGGGCATTTGAAGGTACTGATTTTCACTTTTATACTGCTATGGACGAGTATTTATATAAAAGGGAATCCTATAGTTGAGCACCTTTTTACTTCCCTGATCATAAAGGAAAAAGTTTGGGAATAAGATTCGTCAAAAATTCAAAAATCAAGGTGAGTTTGAAACTGAAAAAATATCTGAAACAAAAATATTTGAAAAAACAATGTATCTGAAACAATCAATTTCACGCTTACATACAACAGAAGAAAAGTAATTTATACTTATACACTTATAACGCATCACCACAAAATATCTCAATGAAAACCACAATTGAACATTAAAAAGAAAATGTTAATTCTACTTCAAATATTATATTAATTCAGCCACTTTTTTACTTTGATATATTCAATTTTTGTAACTCAGCTAAATCCTGATTAAAGAATCATCAATCGATTTCTGTATTACATTATAGGTAGAAGAGACGATCGATACATAATTATATTATTATCTGCCATACAAAGTAATAGTCTGCATTATATAACATTCTTTGTAAAGTAGTAAATAATTTTACCAATGAAAATTATTCCATGTAAATACATAACAAATACAGTATGTTTATTTATTTTTAATAACCTGCCAACACAGAGAAAAGACACTAAGTTCATCTTCATCTTCATATTCATGGTGCGTGCATCCAGCCTCAGGTAATGCCGACCGCACGGTGTCTCTCATACAAATAGCTAGCCAGTCTCCAGTAGGTGGGATCAGTCAGAATTCGTCCAAGAGTGCAATTAGGTTGGAGTCTTCTCCTCAACTCATCTCTGACATCGAATCTGATGATACAATCAAGAAGGATGTGTTGTAGGGTTTCTTCTTCTATAAGACACAGGGGCGACTCAGCAAGGTGGAAACGAAAAAGATAGGACTGTGTTACAATATGTCCTGTTCTAGCTCTTGAGGCGAATGTTGACACGGACCTGGGCAAGTTCTTGTAGATGACAGTGTTGTTTGGTTCCTTTAGGAGTCCGTAAAGATGGCGGTCCGTCAGTTCATCCTTCCACTGCTCCACCCACCTGTGTCTCAGGATTCTGTGAGATGCAGCCATGCAGCCTGCAAGAGGTAGGTCTTTAGATGGTATAGGATGCATATTGGTGGCTGCCTTCGCTATTTCATCAGCTTTCTCATTCCCTGAAGTCCACATTGACTCGGTATCCGTTGTAAGAAAATCTCCTTGTCCTTGGATAGATTAAGGTGTTCTAAAATCTCTTGGACTCTGTGGTAGTAACTTGAGGGCCTACATTTTTGGAGGAGTTGTGGGCTCATATCCTATGCGTTTATCATCACAGTTGCTGTACGGCAATTAAAAAGAGACTTGTGATGAGCCTCCTGTGGGTCTGGTCTGAGGGCTGGAAATGATCTAGGGTCCGCAGATATGTGAAGAAATTTGTGCCAGACTACTTTCTGAATGTATACTTCCAGAGGCTCCACATTGAGCTCAATTTCAATGACTCGTATTGGAGTTGTTTTTGGGCATCCTAGGCATATCTAAGGGCTGAGTTTTGGATTGTATTTAATTTGTTTAGATGTGTTTTTGCAGCAGAGCTCCAAATTTCTGCTCCGTACATAATTTTTGATCGGATGAATGATTCAAAGAACTGTATCAGCATGAGAGTATCTGCTCCCCAAGTCTACTAGCAACAGCCTAGAGTACATTTAATCTTTTTGTGCATTGTATTGAGATCTGTTGGACATGGTTCTTCCACAAAAGTTTAAGGTCCAAAGTGATTCCAAGTAGCACAGGGTTTGGTTTGGATTGTAGGGAATTGGTTTTCTTCTGCATTGCAGTTCTGGTACAAAATGATTAAATGAGTATTTATTTGTGACAAGCTGTGGAAACAAGGTGGACTGGTTTCCAACTTTTTTCTCCTGGTATTTCAGGACAAATACCAGGAGAAAATTATTCCTGGCCATTATTTATGTACACTTTATTTTATTATTTATTTACACTTATTTGTGTTGCCATTCCTGAAATTCAAGGATTCTCCTACAGCTTGTTTGACTTTGACAAAGGTTTTGGGTAGCTCTTTACTGATTTTGTTAATTGTTCTTGTAAAGTAGGTGTTGTGCGATAACAAATAGCGGCAAAGAGGTATGTTTGTGTAGAAGTTGTCAGTAAACAGGTGGTAGCCTTTTCTCAAACCGTCTGCTTTTGTCATCAGTTCCTTCACTACTTTTTGGGTGAAAGGGTCTGGATCATTGGACAGAAAGTCTCTACCGCTGTACAAAGAGGCATGCAGAATATAGGATGTAACAGAGTCACAAATTTCAAACTTTTTTATCCCAAAACGACAGTGTCTCTTATTGGGCATGTATTGTATGAAAGCACAACGGTTCTTCATACCAATCATACTTTCATCGATACAAACCTGTTGGCATGGAACAAAATACATCTTGAATGATTCATTCATCATATCAATGAATGTCCGGACTTTTGACCAAGGGTCAAACCCTGGTTCACCTTGGACCTTCATTGAATGATACATGAAACATCGACATAATAAGTTGAAAGCGTCGGAGACTCATCATATTAGGGTAAAAAGGTATATTTTGTGAAGCTCTAGTTCTCCAATAACCTATAATATTCTTTCTTGGTGTAAGTCCCATGTTGATCAACAATCCCCAGAATATTTGATTTCATTTATGGTTACATCAACCCACGCTGATATTCTCGAATGTGGTCTCATCATTCCAGTATCACGCATTTGACGTAACAACGCATGTATACACTTATTGGTCTGTTCGACCATAAGAGCACACATTGCACTAGTCATAAACAAAGTTAAAAATGCTAAAGAATCTGTACCAACAGGAGTATTTCTAGGCCCTCCATTAGTAACTGTAAATCTAGGCTCTATATCGATATCTTGATCTGGCAGATATACCCTTACCCATGGATTCAGTGGTTGTGTTTGTGTGTGTTGTCTAGGCCTAATTGTTCTTGTTGTTCTTAGAGAAGGTGTAATGTTCAATGGTCCTGGTTGATCATGATTGGTTGGTGTAAATGTAGGTGTATGTGCAACATTTACTTGAGGTTCAGGAACAAAACTTTCATCACCCAAGGACTCAAAATCAGCCATTTGGGCGATATGTTCGACAACCAAGGAATCATCGAGATAATCGGACTTACTACCATCAAAATCACTGCCATCAGAGATATCATCTGCTGACAGATTTTTGTCAAAAGTATTCCAAATATCTTGAAAATTCCTTGGAGGAGAAGTCATAATTCCCCCCCACCCCCAAATCTTCCAAATCTGACAGCTCAGGGTCCAACACAAGAGCCCCGAGACTGTCACCCAGCACAGTTTCAAAATTTCTGAATGCCATTATAGTTTATATTTATGTATTAATTTTTTTTAATTTGTTTATTATAAATTGTACTGAAATTATAAAAATAAAACACCGAGCATAAGAAAATAGGCCTAGGCCTAACTTGCAACTATCTAAGCTAGGCCTAAAACAAAATCACTAGATTACACTAAAACAATAAACTCTACAAACAACAACACACATATTATAACGTGTATATACAAATTATAATAAATAAAACACTTCATAAGAAAATATTCTTTTTATGCATATGCTTGTAGGCCTACCTTTTGTTAGGCCAAATATAAATGATTCAAAAACTTGAAATTCACTCAATAAAATAAGCTTTAGAAATAATAACACATATATTATAACTTGTATAAACAAATTATAATAATAAAACACTCCAAATAAGAAATATTTTTACGAGAAAAGACTCCATAATTCATAAGACGCCAAGAACTTACACATATCACAACAGTTTGCCGGTAAAACGTGCTTTTTGGGACAGATTTTATATTTTAAGAAGTAAGCCTATGACGTATTGGTTTATAGCATTGGAAACCTCTGAACTTTATATATTCAAAGATATAAAAATCTGTGAGCATAGATAAATATAACTAATCGATATTTCACGTCTAGAGGACTGATTTCAGATCCGAAAAAGTCTTAGAGTTTTGGTTACTGGTTCATAAAATATAATATAACTCAAAAACTATAAAAGCTAGGATAATTTGAAATACGTAGTTTGAAAGAAGAAGAAAAATACTATAAAATAGTGCCAACTTCTTCTCATTGGATACAAAAGAATTTTTACAAAAAAAAAATCATAACAAAGGGGTATAAAACTTGTAACTTTTTTGACGGCCGTCACAACATGGAGCTACCTGCTGGCGAAACTGACGAATTACGAGAAATATTTATATTTTTTCTATTCTCTCTATGAAATTCAGGTTACACAGCTCTGAAAGCTTGAAACACGATTTTTTCAATGGTGTATAATTCATTTCTCTACAACCCCATTTACTAGGCTTAAAGTTGAGTTGAAGAAAAAAAACTTATTTTTTTGTTTGATACATCTGTAAAACAATTGTTTTCGTAAACAATTTATAGATTCAAAACTATATAAGTTAGAAACATGGTAAACTCTGTTAGATAGGTAGAGATTTGTACTAAAAACAGTACAATTTTACATTAATTTGAACCAAATATCAGTTTCTGACATTTACACAAAGTAGGATACTATATTATCTTTGTAGTGTGTAGTTGATGAGTCACCATTTTTACGACTAAAACACACCAAACTTTACCAATTAATTAAATATTTTTATAGTTTTTATGAACTTTTGATTACATGTATCTACGAAACGTCAGCTTTACAATGGTATAAAATTTATTTCGGTAGGCCATAATGCAGCAGAGCCCAAACATTAGTTCCATAAAGAACTAGTTTGCGCTCATAACCTATAGACATAGGGATGGAAAGCTTAGGGTCTGAGGTTTAATAATATATATATAGAACATGACTGTGTGGCTTAACCTAAGGTCACAAGGGCATTTTTTACGGGGTATTTTGAAATTGTGTTTTTGCCGACAACCCTATTAATGCCTATTTGGAAGGCCGAATTTCCTGCTTTTTTTTAAAATGAAAGACCATTTTGGCATTATTAAAAAAACAAAAAACAAAACAAATTATCTAACACAATGTGTTAATATGTCATATTAAAAGCCCTATGTTAGTATTAAAATAAATGAGTGGATTTCCCTACGCTTGGTGTTAACGGAAGAAAAAAAAAGTTTTTGCAATTCAACGTTTCACTGACTTAAAATGATCCTGTTTCATATATGCATAATCATGCAAATAAATAAATAAATAAATAAATACATTAAAACGTTATAAATAATATTTAAAAAATTGGTAGTTTCCATTTTTTGATGCGTAATAGCACAGATTTAAACTAAGCTGTTGTAAAGATGTCATTCTTTCTCCAATTTTCCCAAACATATATTTCTGTCAAAGAAATCTACAATAACACTGTTCTATAGATCACATCTTCCTTTTTCGATCAGTACTTTCCAAATCTAATGTGTTATTGTTTTTAATGTATAAAAATTAAACAACATCAAGAATTTAGCACATATTTCATGCTAAATATCATAATTTATTTCAATTCAACTTTTATCCTAGTATATATTATATTATCGAAATGCATAGTATATAATTGTAAAGGTAATGTTTCAATCTTTCATAATCATGTATACCAAAATTCTTCTCATGAAAGATAAAACAATTAAGAATTCGATAAAGTTGACTAATATTCCGCAGCATCAATGCGCCTGACGCAACGGCGTTTATATAAAAAAAAATGTATACTCAATGATTATATAATTTTCCAAACTGCTAATTCTTGTCCAAATACCACAATATGATAATATTTTATAGTTTTTTTTTCTTCTTTTTTTTCTCTCTCTCTTTCGAACTACGTATTCAAAATTAAGTTATGTTTTTGAAACTTATTACATTCTACAAAGTAGAAACAAAACCGAACCAGACTCATTTTATTTTCGGTATAGTTACTAAAATATAAAATATCGATTACTTACATTGATATTTTGTATTCGTTCTTTACACTATTAGGAAGATGAAATTTAGATCTTTCATATGGTTCCACCTTCCAAGTCATAGACCTAATTTTAGATGATTCTTTGTGAATTTGAAATTGCCGTTGTATTGGCATGTTGTGTCCTAAATATGTGCCTAATCAATAGTGTTCCGTGCATGTCTCGATTTATTTCTGTTATTGTAATTTTTTTTTTATGCACAGTAATTTATTTATTATAATTTGTTTATAAGCACCATTCATAAGTTCAATCTTACCTTTTGGTACATCAAAACTCGTCCAATAGTTTTTGTGACTTTCTTGTCCACTGTTTTAATTGTTTTCATATCAAAATTCCAACACAAATTTAAAACAAAGAAATATAGAGATAACCCTAATTACAGAAAAAATACCTATACATTTAATTTAAGTAAAATTTTGTGTCTAAAATTAAATGAAAATATGGAAAAATAACTGAACTGTCAAAATGACTTATAAACGATAATTTAGATATTGGTAGTAAAATGTATTACAGAGAGATGTTAAGACGGAATGAGCGAATCAGTCGAAAATGGTGCCCAATAAAATGAGAGGGAAAACAAGGTAACTTTGTTTGTTTTTATTGGTACATCTGTTCAGCAAGTGAATCTGCCACCATTATTAATGAAGTCAACAGCTGTTAAAATTAAATCATAGTTACACAAAACTATGAACAAGTTCTTCATATCACGAATTTTTCCCATTCCTCTTCAACTTTCCATAACCCCAAATGCTAATTTTTCCTATAAGTTGAATATTTTAAAGGAAAAGCCTCAATAGATTTTGTAGCTTCTTAGACACGTTAAAGTCCAAGTTTTAATAAAATCACCTTTATAACTGGAAGTTTTGGCCAGCGGTTATAGGTCAAAATTTAGTGTAGCTGCAGTGTGCGAGATGACACAATTTTCATGTTAAAACACTTCCTTTCCCAATCCTTCATCCTTCCATTTCCCCACAATTGGACTTAGTACAACTCTATTGTTCACCCTGTATCAGTTTATATTTTATTAAACAGATTGTAAGAGGTTTGTGCTGCTGTATGTTAGTGAAATGAAAATGTAAGACATTGAATGTAGAGGAAAAACTAAAACTGTAGATGAAAGCGTGAAGAAGCAAAGTAAAATTGCAAAGGATGTTCACTTAATTCTTATTACAGGAACACACTGCCGAAGAGAATAAAGGTCTGTCAACTCTGTTCCTCTATAACTCAAAATTGGTGATTCTTCTTTAACTTCGCTACGTAGTAACCATCTTGAGATCTGAGTTATCGAGGTTCTATTGTATAGGGTTTTAACAAGTTTCTTTCTTACTGTGTTACAAAAAACAAAGGATTATTTATTTTTACAATCAATAAATCAAAAATAGTAGGCCTAGTAGTCTAATTTATAAGACTCAAGAACATTTAAATATATAAAAAAATACTTGAAACATTTTTTTCCCTTTTTGCAACGTCTTCAACAAATACATAAACGTCTTCAACAAACCCACCAACAAACGACTTTATTTCAATTGTCATATTCTATTTCTGATGAATATATCTTTTAAAATTTCTCTATGCACTCATACAGTTATAAAAGTTCACTGTACACACTAAACAAAGACAGGTTAAGTATTTTTGTCTCTTTTTATGGAGGTCTCACTTTAATTTACAAAATAAACAATGCAAAAATACCTTCACAACCTGAAAAATGACAATATTTACAAGATACGAGTATAAATACCAACTTGTATTTTTTAACATTTAAATAATATTCATTCTAACCACTTTTAAAAAAAGTGTTCAAACAAACTTTAAATCTATTCCCACTTTTTTGGTTACATGAAAAAGGATTAAAATTTGGATAAATTTATTCTGAAAGTGATGAAGTAAAACAGCTACATACAGCTGTAAACGAGTTGAATGGTAATTGTAAAAAATACCCAAACTGAGATTTCAAAAAATTTTGCGACTAAACTAAAAAGAATAATAGTTCCACACTATACAAAACTGTTTAGGTATACAGATTGTGGTATTGGGAAGCTCCATTTGTGCTCCATATCAAGGAAAATTTTACAACATTTATAATGTATTGTTCTTACAAAACATGAGCATAATAAATATAATCGGAGTACAAAATAAATAGAAAAAAGAACACCTTAAATGAAAATTTTGATATAATCGAACGTATCAAAACTTTTTTCTTGTTTAAAAGTGATAAGCCTCTCGGTCATCATTGCTTATAGCACAAACAAATCTCCTACTCCTTGAATACTTTAATAAGAGTTGGTCAAGAGAGGGATTAAATTCTAACATCAAAATACCTCTAGTGATAAGCTGTAAGAAACACAAGTTTCTTTGATTGGATACAAGCTTTAAAAATTTAGCTGATTTTATAATTAAAATTATTTTTTCTATCAGCTGTTGCTATCAAAATATCTCTGTACTATTTAGCTATAAATATATATTATATATATATATATATATATAATATATATATTTATATATATATATAATATATATTTATATATATATATGATCTGATACAGCATTTGAAAGTCAGCTAATTTGATCAATAAAGTCTATAGTTTAAACATAAGTCTACAAGCAATCGACAATAAAAACCATTACTATACTGAATAATCAAGGATTAATTAGTTTATCGGTAAGAGACACATAGCCCCGGACAGGTGTATACCGTAATTTATATTTTTGTAGTGTCGGTTTGTTTTTTATTTTTATTTTTTGTAAAAAAACGAACAATTATTTATTTTGTAAATAAAAAAATAGAAAATAATAATAAATACATATTCATTCATTCATTCATTCAATTACTTTAACTCAAATAACTTAAAATTGTATAACTTGGAATGGAAAATTTGTAATTATGTATAATTTGATAGAAAGAGAGAATATGCTTTCGAGTGATATATGAAAGATTGGTTTAGGTATTTGGTTGGTTTCAGATAAAATTTAATTTAGTCATTGATTTAAATATTTTGTTTGAAGTAATTAAGATAGGTAGTTTTTGTTTTGTTTTTAATTTTGTAACCTTATGTAAAGTTATTGTTATGTGACCTTATCTTATTTTGTTATGTGTAGTATAGGATTAATTAGTTTATCGGTAAGAGACACATAGCCCCGGACAGGTGTATAACATAATTATTTTTTTGTAGTATAGGTTTGTATTTATTTTTATTTTTTGTAAAAAAGGAACAGTTAATTATTTTGTAAATAAAACAAATGAAAATAATAATAAATACATATTCATTCATTCAATTGAATAGTCAGTTTCTATAATTTACAACAAAACTGTAATAACCCTAACTCAAATACTTATGAATTGTTCTTTTCGGTTTAACATTTGAACATCAATTCCATTTTAAAATAAAGTTTTGTAAATGGCACACAGTTTATAATTATAGTTTTATGCAGATAAAATTTTATATTACAATATTTTATGTATTCAAGTTTAAGTCTCTACAAGTATTAAGTTTTATTTCTTTTTTATACGAACTTATTATTTATTGTTTAGAAATTAATTTTTGTATTATTTTTTTTAAATAGAGGTCTTGGGATAAATATTATTATTAATACAAAAACAAATATTTTCTCAGGACACAACTAGATATATATGTGGTATAAATGAAATTTTATAAATATTGAAACAAGACTAAAACGTAGGAAAGTAAAATGAATGTCACACATATTACATACGAAGAAATCAGAAACACTGAGAACAAAAAGATTTTTTAATTCATCACGTAACTTTCTTCATACTTCGTATACATTAGAAAGTAAAATGACCCTATTAATAATGTGGAGAAACTGATATTATTAACTTTAAACTGTTGCAGTCAGTACGAACTGGGTTATCCTGTGACCCATAATCAAAATAAAGATATCACAATACTTTTCCATAAAAGGACCAAATATTTTGTCTCTTCTCCATTAAAAATAATAATAATAAATTATTCATTGTGTATAATTTTTTTTTTATTTATTTATTACACATTCTGTTACAACTGAGCTTAGCTCATTTAGCAACTTCTAATCCATTACATCACAGTTTGATGAGTAACAGCCCAATGGTTGTTCCCATATAGATTAAAATAAACAAATATTTGGTAAACAATCTGAAAGTTTTATATAAGCAAGTCAGCTGGCTTGGTCCTCTTGAGCCGACGAAGCGGGCTGGGTTCATCCAACATCCTCCGGATCACTGTACTCGGGTGTCCCTGAAGGCGCTGTAGGTGTCGTCTTGCATGCTTCTTAATTTCTTCGTCCACCATGTTGACCTTCAAGTCTCTGTGCAGGTCTGAGTTTCTGATGTACCATGGTGCATTCACTATGCCCCTAAGTACTTTGTTTTGAAAAACTTGGATTATACTTCTATTTGTAGGCTTGGCACAACCCCATAACTGAATGCCATATTCCCATATTGGCTTCAATATCTGATTATATAGAAGAACTTTATTGTAAGTGCTCAGCTCTGAACGTCTTCCAATTAGCCAGTGCATTTTCCCATATTTAATGTTTAGCTCCTTCTTCTTTATTTTGATGTGCTCCTTCCAGCGCAATTTACAGTCTAGCGTTAGGCCTAGATACTTTGCTGTATTGCTATAAGGAACAGTATTTTCATTTATTTCCACTGGGAGATGTTGAATTTTTTTATTACTGAAGTTGATGTGCACTGGCTTGGTTTCATTTAGTTTGACCCTCCACTTTTTGGTCCAGTGACTCACTTCATGCAGGGCTCTTTGTAGACTGCTTGTTGACTCCTCTACAGTATCTCCTACTGCCACAATTGCAGTATCATCCGCAAATGTTGCAATGTCCACTCCTACAGGCTCAGGTATATCTCTAGTGTAGAGCAGGTAAAGAACCGGGCCGAGCACGCTGCCCTGCGGGACACCAGCATTTATTGGTTTCAATTCTGAGTACTCTCCCTCATACTTCACCCTGAAGTATCGTTCGGTGACATATGAGTTAAGAATTTCATATAGTTGCCTTGGGAGATCTTTATGCATTTTGTAGCACAGACCCTGGTGCCAAACTCTGTCGAATGCCTTTGATACATCCAAGAATACGCTGGAGCATATCTTCCTTTTCTCAAGTGCATCTTCTATGACATTTGTAATCCTATGAATTTGCTGGATCGTAGAATGTTTCTCTCGGAAACCAAACTGATGAGGAGGTATCAAGTTTCTTTCTTCTATTATTGTCTTAAGGCGCTTGAGTAACAGCCTTTCAAATAGCTTTGCTGTCGTTGGCAAAAGTGAAATTGGCCTATAGGGTGACTTTTCATGTGCGGGTTTACCAGGTTTAGAAATCATGATCACTTCAGCAACCTTCCATTGCCTTGGAACATACCTTAGCCTAAAGCAGGCATTTATTATGTGGAGCAGTTTTTTGAGTCCTTTTTCAGGCAATTCTTTTAGTACCTGTCCTGTGATAAGATCATAGCCAGGTGCTTTATTATGTTTGAGGTTGCTCTTAATTTCAGTTTTTAGTTCTTGAAGTGTTATTGGTTGTATTTCCCTCTCATCAAGTTTCTCAGCAGCCATCAAATATTCATCAGCTGTTTGCCTAGGTAGAGGTTGAAAGGTATCTGCAAGGTGTTGTGCAAATAGGTCTGCTTTCTGCTTGGGGCTTCTGGCCCAAGTGTTATCTGATCTCCTTATTGGAGGGTTTTGAGCCTTAGGTCTCTTAAATCCCTTGGAGGCCTTCCACAGGGAATACTCTGTATCCTTTTGATTGGTCAGGTTTTGCAGAAATTTAGACATTGTCACATTTTTAACTTTTTTGATGAGTTCTTTAAGTTCATTAGAAAGTGAATTAAAAAGAGTTTTGTCTTCAGGGGCTCTTGTATTTTGCCAGGCTTTTCTTGCTCTTCGTTTTCTCCAAACTAGCTCCCTTACCTCCTTCGGATATGAGTTGTGGTGTTTGTTGTTTGCAGATAGATCAGGGGTACTACCCCACGCCGCCTGCTGTATTTGTTGCACTAAAACCTCCAGTTGTTCCTCAAGCTGGTGTTGTGTTTTCATTTTAGTTAGTAAGTCAACATTTTCTTCTACTAACCTTCTGAACAGTTTCCAGTTTGTCCTATTGTTAACCAACCCCAGCAAATTTTCTCTCACTATGATGTTATCACTGATAGTCATGATGACTGGAGAGTAGTCTGACGAAAGTTCGTCACTACTCTCAACCTCTATGTAGTTAGATGAGAGTCCTTTCACAACAAAAAAGTCAATCAAATCTGGAGTTTTTAAAACATCAGTTGGCCAGTATGTAGGTTTTCTTCCAGAAAGGAAGTCGCATTTTAACCCAACTCCTGCAGCATACAACTCCCTGCCTTTCGGTGTCGTCAGTCTGGAGCCCCAGTATATGTTCTTAGCATTGAAATCTCCTCCTAAAATAAAGTAGTTGCTCATTGCTCTGAGAAGATCTAAGTAATCATCTTTCTTTAGATTAAACCGAGGAGGACAGTAAATGGCCGAGACTCAATGTTCGGCCTCTGCTTAGCTTCACTTCAACTGTTGTCACTTGCATAATTTCCTTCTCAATTTTTACGTCAGCATAGTGCTTAATATTTTCTCTAATGAATATAGCCGATCCCCCTCTAGCTTTTTCAGAAGGATGGATTGCATGGTAGAAGCAGTAGCCTCTTAATTTAGCATAAGAGGTGCTGGTGAAACGGCTTTCCGAGATTAGACATATATCTATGTTTTCTGTGTTTAAAAAGAGCTCTAGCTCCGTCAGGTGCTGCTGGAGCCCATTAGCATTCCATGTAACAATACGCAGTGTCTTACTTATTTAGTTTCTTTACTTTGCCCATCCTGGTTTCCAGGCTTTGTAGTTTATCAGAAGTTTTCTTATTTATTTCTCTTTGCTGTTCTAACTTCTCTGTTAGGGTTTCTAGTTTATTCAGAATTTGTTCCAGGACTTCATTTTGTGTTCTTAAAACTTGTTTTGTCGCTGGCGGGGTTTGCACTTTTTGTGCATATGTTGTAACTATCCTTTGATTGGGAGCAGCATCGTGTGGGTTCTGTCTGTCTGTGTCTCTAGGTTGTATATCTGGTACTACCCTTCTTCTATTATTTATTTGGGTCCTATACAATCTATTTCGCATTCCCTGTAGTTCTTTTGTGACTTCGCACCCTCTGTAGCTTGTAGGATGCGCTCCATTACAATTAATGCACAACGTTGGCGATTCTCTTCTTGTTGTACAGTTCAATGTGAGTGGTTTGCCTGCGCACTTCACACATCGAGGCTCTTTCTGGCAATATTTCTGCGTATGATCAAATCTCTGGCACCTTTTTCATTGCGGGATAAAGTTATTTGTCCTCCTTAGTGGTTCAATTTTTACTTTCATGTTTAAGATATCATTGATGCTGTATATTTTTTCTATTTTTTCTTGATTGGAGAATGTCAGCATAAACAGAGGAAGTCCCCTTTTTATAAAGTGCAACTCCCCTTTTTCATTTTCTTTTCTTTCTCTCTTCAATATGTTGTTAGCATCTGTAATCTGAAGATCCCTTAATTTCAAGTCTTCTATGATTTCCTCTTTAGAACATGTTGAATGCAGTCCTCTTGCCATGACCTTTATAGGCCTGTCATTTTTATTTTCATAAGTATACCATTGCATGTCTTCTGCTTTCAACTTAGCTGTCAGTGCCCTATATGTGTCAGAATCCGGAGTGTTCACTTTCCACACATTATTATTTAAAGCAACTACTTTGTACTGCTTGTCAGTCACAGATTTCATCACTGCCTGTAATTCTCCATAGCGTTCCAATCCAACTATGTTTATTGGCGGTGGTAGTTGAACCTTAGTTGTTTTTTTGCCATCAGCGCTGGGTGGTACTTGTCCACTGCTGTTGTCCTGTGTGTATTGAGGCGAGGTCTCTGCTTTCCTTTTTTTGCGTGGCCTTTTCCTCCTCTCCAATATCCAATTAGTTTCTCTTTCTAATTGTTCCTCATCTGTGTAGAACTCGTTATCATCTTGCTGTTTATTTTCCTTAGTGCCAGCAGTTTCCTTCCTCAAGTCACAGTTCTCCTTTCTAAGTGTTGACACTTCTTCTTGTAATTGTTTTGTTTGAAGTTCAAGGGCCCTAATTCTTTCAAGGAGTTCAATTCTCCCAAGTTCATAATTTGTATCCCCTTCGCCTACGGATGGTGTTACCGTAGCAGACTTACCAGAATCTAGCAATAAATGGCTCCCCCCAGAATCCATGGAGCCGATCTCCTTACAGGAGAGTGGATTCCCCAAGTTTCCCTGGATACCACCTGGGGTAATAATTCCGTCTGTTTTCTCCATTGCTGTTTTCTTTGCTGTTGGTCCGCGGGAGGTATTTTATTTCCCTCCTACCACACAGCAGCCAAAGCCACTGCAAGGCATTCCCCTATCCGCCACCTGGGGACGCGCCCCCTAGCGGTTATCAGCTCCGCCGGGGGATTGTGTATAATAATATTGTGTATATTTCATCACTAGGACGAAAAGTGAAGATTTCAGATCTGAGGCCGGAAAATGAGGGACAATCTAAAAGCCTTCCAAGTGGTGAACTATATTTTTCGTGATACTGCAAATAATATAAGAAAACAATTTCACACAAACTAAATTGGTATAACCTATTTACCTTCAAATCGATGGTAACAGATGTTTTAACGGTTATTTACAATCGAGAGTAACGGTTGTTTTTATAGATCCTTTACATTAATTAATTCGTATAAATGAAGTAACAGCTGATGACCTCGACCTCAGCTGATGTTTTTAGGTTAGGATTAAAAAGAACAACTTTAGCAACTCAATACATGTTTTGAAAATAGGTGTTTTTTGAAAGCAGTATGAAGAAAATTATTAAATTGAATTCAATCACTGTATAATTTAAATTAGCAGAGTTTGATCTGGCTAATCTGTAGTTAAAAAATTAAGTTATAAAATTAATATATTTTACAATACAAGGCTGCACACAGCACACTTTCATACATAATACATAGGCTACTTGTAATCTGATAGAAATACATACAAAGATACACATATTACATGCATTTCAACATATAATTTTAGTATATAATTCAATATTGTTGATTAATAAGAACAAAAATTTTAAGCACTTTAAAAATTATGACATCGTAATATTTAAGTTGTAAACTCGTGGACCACAATAAGTATAAAATGGTTTATACAAATTAAGATTAGGTTGTGGTACGGGTACTATATTACCTTTTATCATATTGTATTTATTACGTATATTTTTCGGATTAATAGTACATTTTTTGTAAAGTAAATGGTACGACATAATCGACATTACTGAAATTTTAGACTGAACTGCCGCCATTTTGAAAATAAATGAAATTTTGGTTTTTACTGTACTTAAAAAAGTTTGCATATAAAATGCGTGAATATTTTAGCCTAAACTGCCGCCTTTTTGAAAAATGTACAAAATGAAGTTTTGGTTTTTAATGTACTGTTAAAAGGTTGTATATAAAATGCGTGAAAACTTTAGACTTAACTGCCGCTTTTTGAAAAATGTACAAAATGAAGTTTTGGTTTTTACTCTACTGTTAAAAGGTTGCATATAAAATGCGTGTACCGTGTTTATTACTGAAGTTATAAAGTTATTAAAAACACAAACAGGCGCAACAGAGAGAAAATGAAACAAAATGTTTATAAATAATTACATATTTATTACAAATGAATATGTCTGAAATCCACTCAGTGTATAAGCAAATTTTGTGTTACTAAATGAAGTTTCTTTTTTTAGAATTTGTTTTAAGAAGACCTTTTTATTTATTGGAACCCAAAATATTTAACACATCGACTTGCAAAATTAAAATTTTTTTTATCGGATATTAAAAACGGATGATTGGTTTTGAATTAACGGTTGAAGTTCTGAGAAAGGTAAATAAGTTATGGATATAATTATGTTTATATTGTACTTATTTCAAAGTATGTGTTTGTCGTTTAATTTTCATTGCAAACATGGATTTTTGTGTTTAATGTGTGTCTCTAATAAAGTGTATAATAAGTTACGACAGTGTTATCTATGATATAGCTAGGGTACAATTACCACCGAATGGTACAATAGTTATTTTGTATTTTTTTAAATGTATCACATACACTGATCATCAAATGCTGAGCGTAGATGGTAAGGTATTTCCTAAAAAAAAAATCTTGTTTTATTTTTGAAAGAATACAGAAATGTATAAAATAGAAAATTAAATGTAAAGCTGCTATATTTATCTAAGCTATTTAAATATGCGCGACTACATACTTTTTAAGAAGATCATAATTAATCATTTTTACTGTTTCCTTCGGTGCTAATCTGACAACTTGTTGATACTTCTGAGCCCATTCCTTGCACACCTTAGGATCGCTGAACTGTAGGCACACGGAACGAGTTACTTTAAAATCTATTGGTCCGAAAAAGCACGCTGATATAATTTTCGTTTCGTCAAAGTCAACTCTAATAGCCTCCGCTGTCTTTTTAGCTATTTTCAAAACATCGCAAGGATCGTCCTCGGAAATGCATCCGATACATATCTTAGTTATCATACCTTCAGGTGCCGGCTTATTCATATTATCTACAGTGTATTTCAGATATTCTATTTCTTTTTCCATTTCATCCATTTTCTTGTCACGGATTGTAAATTCGGTTAAAATTTCCTGTTATGTGTCGACGAGTAGATGATAATTGTTCAACATGTGTTTAATATTCAGGTTCGAGCTTTCCACACGAGACGCGATGTTTTCGCATATCGCGGTTCTCGCTTCACTATTCCAGGTACTATATTTTCTCATCTTATCCAACATGTCCCTGTAACGCTCCGCCGTTTGCCGGTATACAACATTTTGACAAGAGAAACACTGCCAGATGTTTAAAGCTTCCCGACAGAAATTTCGAAATGTTCGTTTAGAGATTCCCGTACACTCGGAATGATAAACCAATGAACACACAGTGCATATAATGGACCGTCCGTTCGCTGTAAAATTCACATAATATGTTTAAAAAATATGATATTCCTATTTTTAACATAGATATTTGGAATCTACTCTACTGATTTAAAAAAAAAAAGGAATCAGTGTTTACATTCAATTAGCGTTTACCAATTCTGTAACAAACAAAACTATGATTTTGCTGAAACTTGTAGAAAATCCAGAATATGTCGAAATTATGATATTCTCAATGGGAATCTGAAAAAAAAGAATCAGATCCATTAGTATATAAATCTTATACTAATTGTCTCACTGACAAAACATGTTGCAGTTGAAAATTGTAACAAAATGCTTAAAATATGTTAAAAATTCTGGAATTATTAAATCATTTTCAATCAAACAAGACCAAATCCTGACCAGATGGCTAACCTAGAAAGAAAATAAAACTTTATGAAAATCGGATTAGTGGTTCTAGAATTATTAGCTTAAGAATGTATAAACAGAGAGAGATGTTGCGTATTTACATACACTGCTCTCTCTCTTTATCTTTCTCTCTCTTTATAGAGAGAGATTAAATCAGAATCAATTTAATTCCTGATTTATCATATATATATATATATATATATATATATATATATATATAACTAATAAATCAGGAAATAGTCACAGAAAAATCATATTGTATAAAATTTTGAACAGCAATATTTTACCTGCATTATTGAGTTCACAACAAATAGTTTCCTAACATTTTGAAACGGATGTTTATAGCATTTGTGTGTATTCTGAAGCAAAATATTCAGAAATATTTAGAATTCTATTAAGGTTACCTTTCGTAATTCATTAACTAGTTTTTGTTTTGTTTTTAAATATCGCAATTATTGTTATTGTTTTGTTAATTTAAACTTGTTTTACTCTGAAAGATATTTCTTAACTTAACTAATAATTTCATTACACAATGGAGTTTACCAACAGTGAAAATAATGATATGATAGAGGACATTTTACACAGTGTACTGGCAGCAAATACTTACAGACACACTCCAAATAGAAGTGTGTATGATAGAAAGTTTCAGTTGTATATATATACAGGGCGATTACCACTTAGTATCAATAATTTTTTTGGATAAAAATATACAGCAGTATACCAAGTAGAAACTCACTCATGAAAAATTTGGCTATCAATTATCCTTGAAACTATTATTGTTTAAATGTTTTCAAAAATATTGTGACTTATCAACAAAAAGTAAAATTTTTTCAACTTTCCTGTAACCAATTGTTACTTTGGTATTATTTTCCGGAAAAAAATTAAAAAGTTTTATTAAAAATAAAATCATTTTTGTTTTGAAATGTGTTATTGTATTTATTTAGTTTGAAACAAATAGTATTGTTTTTGGTAAAAACCTGAACTATTCAAAACGCTATTATCGGATTGTTGTTAGGGATAATAAATGTGAAATTGTACAAAAAACTTGCCCTTGTCATTACAAGGCTTTATTTGATATAAGTCGCAGCTCACGAGCTCAGTATGTAGCGAGACTTTGAAGTGTTGACATCGCTTACGTTCAAGATTTATCAGAGATGGCTAATTGCCAAGTATGCTCTCGACTTATCAAAGCGAACGGACGGTCCATCATATGCACTGTGTGTTCATTGGTTTATCATTCCGAGTGTACGGGAATCTCTAAACAAACATTTCGAAATTTCTGTCGGGAAGCTTTAAACATCTGGCAGTGTTTCTCTTGTCAAAATGTTGTATACCGGCAAACGGCGGAGCGTTACAGGGACATGTTGGATAAGATGAGAACATATAGTACCTGGAATAGTGAAGCGAGAACCGCGATATGCGAAAACATCGCGTCTCGTGTGGAAAGCTCGAACCTGAATATTAAACACATGTTGAACAATTATCATCTACTCGTCGACACATAACAGGAAATTTTAACCGAATTTACAATCCGTGACAAGGAAATGGATGAAATGGAAAAAGAAATAGAATATCTGAAATACACTGTAGATAATATGAATAAGCCGGCACCTGAAGGTATGATAACTAAGATATGTATCGGATGCATTTCCGAGGACGATCCTTGCGATGTTTTGAAAATAGCTAAAAAGACAGCGGAGGCTATTAGAGTTGACTTTGACGAAACGAAAATTATATCAGCGTGCTTTTTCGGACCAATAGATTTTAAAGTAACTCGTTCCGTGTGCCTACAGTTCAGCGATCCTAAGGTGTGCAAGGAATGGGCTCAGAAGTATCAACAAGTTGTCAGATTAGCACCGAAGGAAACAGTAAAAATGATTAATTATGATCTTCTTAAAAAGTATGTAGTCGCGCATATTTAAATAGCTTAGATAAATATAGCAGCTTTACATTTAATTTTCTATTTTATACATTTCTGTATTCTTTCAAAAATAAAACAAGATTTTTTTTTTAGGAAATACCTTACCATCTACGCTCAGCATTTGATGATCAGTGTATGTGATACATTTAAAAAAATACAAAATAACTATTGTACCATTCGGTGGTAATTGTACCCTAGCTATATCATAGATAACACTGTCGTAACTTATTATACACTTTATTAGAGACACACATTAAACACAAAAATCCATGTTTGCAATGAAAATTAAACGACAAACACATACTTTGAAATAAGTACAATATAAACATAATTATATCCATAACTTATTTACCTTTCTCAGAACTTCAACCGTTAATTCAAAACCAATCATCCGTTTTTAATATCCGATAAAAAAAATTTTAATTTTGCAAGTCGATGTGTTAAATATTTTGGGTTCCAATAAATAAAAAGGTCTTCTTAAAACAAATTCTAAAAAAAGAAACTTCATTTAGTAACACAAAATTTGCTTATACACTGAGTGGATTTCAGACATATTCATTTGTAATAAATATGTAATTATTTATAAACATTTTGTTTCATTTTCTCTCTGTTGCGCCTGTTTGTGTTTTTAATAACTTTATAACTTCAGTAATAAACACGGTACACGCATTTTATATGCAACCTTTTAACAGTAGAGTAAAAACCAAAACTTCATTTTGTACATTTTTCAAAAAGCGGCAGTTAAGTCTAAAGTTTTCACGCATTTTATATACAACCTTTTAACAGTACATTAAAAACCAAAACTTCATTTTGTACATTTTTCAAAAAGGCGGCAGTTTAGGCTAAAATATTCACGCATTTTATATGCAAACTTTTTTAAGTACAGTAAAAACCAAAATTTCATTTATTTTCAAAATGGCGGCAGTTCAGTCTAAAATTTTAGTAATGTCGATTATGTCGTACCATTTACTTTACAAAAAATGTACTATTAATCCGAAAAATATACGTAATAAATACAATATGATAAAAGGTAATATAGTACCCGTACCACAACCTAATCTTAATTTGTATAAACCATTTTATACTTATTGTGGTCCACGAGTTTACAACTTAAATATTACGATGTCATAATTTTTAAAGTGCTTAAAATTTTTGTTCTTATTAATCAACAATATTGAATTATATACTAAAATTATATGTTGAAATGCATGTAATATGTGTATCTTTGTATGTATTTCTATCAGATTACAAGTAGCCTATGTATTATGTATGAAAGTGTGCTGTGTGCAGCCTTGTATTGTAAAATATATTAATTTTATAACTTAATTTTTTAACTACAGATTAGCCAGATCAAACTCTGCTAATTTAAATTATACAGTGATTGAATTCAATTTAATAATTTTCTTCATACTGCTTTCAAAAAACACCTATTTTCAAAACATGTATTGAGTTGCTAAAGTTGTTCTTTTTAATCCTAACCTAAAAACATCAGCTGAGGTCGAGGTCATCAGCTGTTACTTCATTTATACGAATTAATTAACGAATGTAAAGGATCTATAAAAACAACCGTTACTCTCGATTGTAAATAACCGTTAAAATATCTGTTACCATCGATTTGAAGGTAAATAGGTTATACCAATTTAGTTTTTGTGAAATTGTTTTCTTATACTATTTGCAGAATCACGAAAAATATAGTTCACCACTTGGAATACTTTTAGATTCTCGATCATTTTCCGGCCTCAGATCTGAAATCTTCACTTTTCGTCCTAGTGATGAAATATACACAATATTATTATACACAATGAATAATTTATTATTATTTATTTATTTAATGGAGAAGAGACAAAATATTAAGTCCTTTTAATGGAAAAGTATTGTGATATCTTTATTTGGATTATGGGTCACAGGATAACCCAGTTATCGCTTAAATAATGTTCGTACTGACTGCAACAGTTTAAAGTTAATAATATAAGTTTCTCCACATTATTAATAGGGTCATTTTACTTTCTAATGCATACGAAGTATGAAGAAAGTTACGTGATGAATTAAAAAATCTTTTTGTTCTCAGTGTTTCTGATTTCTTCGTATGTAATATGTGTGACATTCATTTTACTTTCCTACGTTATAGTCCTGTTTCAATATTTATAAAATTTCATTTATACCACATATATATCTAGTTGTGTACTGAGAAAATATTTGTTTTTGTATTAATAATAATATTTATCCCAAGATCTTTATATAAAAAAAAATAATACAAAAATTAATTTCTAAACAATAAATAATAAGTTCGTATAAAAAAGAAAAAGAAATAAAACTTAATACTTGTAGAAACTTAAACTTGAATACATAAAATATTGTAATATAAAATTTTATCTGCATAAAACTATATAAACTGTGTGCCATTTACAAAACTTTATTTAAAAATGGAATTGATGTTCAAATGTTAAACCGAAAAGAACAATTTATAAGTATTTGAGTTAGTGTTATTACAGTTTTGTTGTAAATTATAGAAACTGACTATTTAATTGAATGAATGAATGAATGAACATGTATTTATTATTATTTTCATTTGTTTTATTTACAAAATAATTAACTGTTCCTTTTTTACAAAAAATAAAAATAAATACAAACCTACACTACAAAAAAATAAATTATGTTATACACCCGTCCGGGGCTATGTGTCTCTTACCGATAAACTAATTAATCCTATACTACACATTACAAAATAAGATAAGGTCACATAACAATAACTTTACATGAGGTTACAAAATTAAAAACAAAACAAAAACTACCTATCTTAATTACTTTAAACAAATTATTTAAATCAATGACTAAATTAAATTTTATCTGAAACCAACCAAATACCTAACCCAATTTTTCATATATCACTCGAACGTAAATTCTCTCTTTCTATCAAAATATACATAATTTCAAATTAATAAAATAAGGGGTCGTGATATATAGGGGTACTGATTTTTGTTTTTTTAAGCTAGGTACACTAAAATATAAAGTTATATAAATCTATATACAACTAGAAATTATTAATGTACCATGGCTACTTACGAAAGTTGATTACAATGAGTCCACTCATTTGATCTGTAGAACACAGCACATACGATAAACACAGAGAGACAATGGACATTCTAAAAACTACTTTTGGGGACCCAGAGGACCTTAAATGACAATCAGCTTCAAGTGCGAAAAAATTATTAGGGTCTAGTTTCATTCCAGAGTATCTAAATATGTTTATCAAATTAAAGTCACAAACAAAACGTAATAGATTGCAAACATCACTACAAAAAAAAATAGAGTTGTGAGTTACGCATATCAGTAAAATACAGAAAACGTGCTTGGGTATGTTATAAAAACATAATTTCAATATATAGGTTTTACTGATTTCTTTCTAATTTAAGTAAAATGTTTAAAATAATTACCCAAATGTTTGTACAAAATCTCATCTAAATATATATTACTGTTTAGAAATAATTGGCAATATCGGAGCTCGACAGTTTGTGAATGAGGATAGAGAAACTATTTGTCAGCTATCAAAAAGGACTCGATAATATGACTATTCAGTAGAAATGACGTAATAGGAATTTAGAAAGAAAATTCGTCCTGAAAGGATCAGCCATCGGATCGGACAACAAACAAAGTAGAGTGCTGTCGGATTCAGACGACAGACCATTCAGAGGTTACAACGTTCGTCCCGAGAGGATAAGGCTTCAGACAACGAAGGAGGAGGCCCGTGTTGTCAGGATCAACCGACACACCACGGAGGCAACGATCGTCCTGAGAGGATCAGCTTTCAGACAACGAATGGATTGTCACACGACACAGCACGTAAGGATAGACAGTTTCTATCAATAAAACAAGAGATTTCGGTAAAATAGGTACCTAGAGCGGGAGAGAGGAGTGTTGCAAGTGATTCTGTTGAACAGAATTAATTGTGATTTTTTTTTAAATTTCGAAGGATAAGTGGAAAATCTTTAAAAGACAATCTCAGAAATTCACTCTTCCCAATAATGTTAGATTCTAACTCACTAAAAATTACCTTCCTTCCTGTTAGTACCCTTATCACGTAGGACAAGGAAACAGGAAAGGTTTTTTCATGTACCAAGTTGAGAAGTTCTTTCCATGGGCAATCAACATTGTAAATGTTCATTGAAAGCAGAGTTATGTAATGGCGAGGTAAAGACCTGGTTGGGACAGAGTCCAGTCAGATAAAACCTCGCGACAGATCATGCAGGAGTAGAGGTTTTGGTAGATGTGGCGTGCAAGGTAAAAGATGGGAGTTACCTTACAAATACATTTTTAGTGAATTTATTGGAGGAGCTACAAGCTACATCTTCTTTATGTGCTACTCGATACTGAAATAAGTGTGCAAAGGTTAGACTGAATGCAACTGCGTCCTGGTGGTGACAGCTTTGCCACTGCGGTGCACCCTTTGGTCTGAAACATATCTAGAAAACAATAAGATTAAATGTGGGTATGTAGTAAGCTATGTACATGGCTTTATGGTCCCAAATGGAAGTTCAAGGTTGGTCGTGAGAATAAATACAGTGGTCGTCTGTATTTATTTGTCAAATGTTGTATTGTATCTACCCATTGAAGAGATTACTGTTGATGTTGGGTGTGCGTGGGCCCCCTAGTAGATATTAGCTGATAATCATTGAATGTGTTGTTTGATGAACAGCAGATATAATAGGTTTATATGTAAGTTTTATGTAAGGTTCTAACTATGTTAGACCTTGGTGCTTTAGTGATTTTTCTCAAAACCTTGTTTTTGAATATCTGTAGCCTGCGCATGTGTGTGCCATCAGATGGGCGCACCTTAGGTGATGACTCTTCTAAATACAGATAAATATATTGTTATGGCTGTTATCAATTCAAATGAATTTGTTTTATTGAGCAATGAATACAGTTGTGACAGTGTCATGTTTGCTCTTTTAAATGTTTCGGATATGTGGGAGGAGCAAGTCAGTTTCCTATCTAGGATGACCCCGAGGTACTTGACCTGACCCTGTGAGTGTGTCTTCTTTGAATAAGCGTAAGGGTGTATTAATGGTGTGTGAGTTTCTTTTAGAGCAAAAGCGCCTGGCACTTGGACAGATTAACCTTTACACTTCTGGATCTAAGCCATGACCCTATATTGTTTAGTGAATTTTGTAACCTACTTTAGATCATACGTTGTTGCCATGACTGTGCGGATATTGCGGTGTCGTCAGCATGTATAGCCATATCGTTGTTATCAAGTTTTGGAATATCGTTGATGTAGATATTGAACAATACGGGCCCGAAGAGCGAACCTCGAGAAACGACAGCTTGTATTGTCCTCTGTGTGGATGGTTTTGATCTACATCAACCCTAAACGTGTGGTCTGCTAGGTAAGACATAATGAGGTGTATCAGCCCGTCTGGGAAGTTGTATTGCCTAAGTTTGTCTAGGAGACCACTGTGCCACACCCAATCTAAGGCCTTATCAATGTCCAAGAATACTGACCCGATCGACTGATTATCATTGAAACCTCTGATAGCATATTCAACGACTCTCAGTGTTGTGGAGTGTTTGGTTCTGAAACCGAATTGCTCCTGTCTCAGGATGATGTGTGGGTGAAAATGTTCGTTGTTGCGTTTGGGCAAGAAAAAAACTAATATTTTAGCTTCTTTCCAAGCAGCATGGAAATGTTGAGTGCGGAGAAAATTGCATTACATATCTTCAAAAATTAAGCGCTTTCTCCGATATGATTTTAAGTGTTCGTTTTCCGAAGTTTATCAAGAACCCGGAAGTTTATCACTTACCCTTTCTTTGATAAGTTTTTAAGTGTTGCAAGTCCAAAAGTGTCTGGATCAGGAGCTTTCCTGGCTTTAGAGTGTGAAATAACCCATTTAATTTCTGTGAGGGTTGTTTTATGTATGGTGAGGAGAGTAGGCGAGTTGTAAAGTGTTGTTTTCAACCATGTCGATGAAAACTGGGTCAGAGGGCTGAGTGATTGGTTGAAACGCTTGTTCCAGGGTGTCTGTAAAAAGATTAACCTTATCATCCTTATCAACCAGAAGTGCCTATTAATAAGGAATAGCACATAAGTGAATGTGTAAAATGTTTTACATGTGGACATACGGGTTTCTCACCGATATCTAGACGGGCCAGTTAATTTTGAGAGTCTTCAGCTCGAAATTCAGTTATTTCTACCTTAAATAGTCTCTTGAGACGGTTTAGTTGTGTACGTAGTATAGACCTATTTACTCCCTGCTGTAGCATAGTATGTGTTGTGTGAATGTGTGTTGCTGAGGCTGGCATTTAATCGGGACTTCGGCTGTCGTCGCGTGAATAAATTTCAAGCGAAGCAGGCCGCTATTTATAGGATATATTTACGTGCGTACGATCGTCTCCACTCTGTACGGCTTTTTCCTCTCTTTAGTATTTTCTCTATAACTGTGCGTTATTTATTTATAACGAATTTAGACTACAAAACTATTAAAAATTAAATATAACTATATCTATATCTGTACAACAATCCCTATATAGTTTAAGACCTAAATTTAGGTATATAAATATTTGATCAAAGATGGCGTACATGGTAAATGTTCACTGTTTAATAGACTACTACGAAACTAACATTTTAGGTTATGTGTGAGTGAGAATTTTGTATAGACGTGTATATATATATATATATATATATATATTAAAATATCCACTTGCTCCGCTCGTGTCAATGACTCGGTTTGGCGGGCCACGAATCTGTACATATGTGAAAGATTTCCATTCGTTAAGCTCGCGTCTGTGACATCAACTATACGAATATGTGATTACGGTTTTGGTTCAAAATTTATTTTGAACAATAACTTCTCTATTTATCATCCTAGAGATGTGAGTTTTTACCATTACATGCAGAATTGAATTATGAAAGTTTTCAAAGAGTCAGACCTGAGCAACAGAAAAGAGCCAGGAAACGGAACAACCTCAAACTTCATCTCAGAAACCAGTTTTATTAAGTTTATATTCCTTGTAGACAACTTCACAGATCAGACGTACTTTAGTTTTGATATGTTGTTTTTAATATATTTCTGTTGTGCTAATTGTAATTTTTAAATGAAGTTAGGCGCCATTTTGTAATATTTATAACAAACAAAATAATGAAACAGAAATACTCTTGAAGAGAGCATAGAAAATTTCTAATAGGGTCGTAAGTTCTTTTATAGTGTACTCAGAAGAATTTCAAATAAAAATACTGAATCTAATTTCTGAAATGTACATTTAATTATTTAAAAAATATATATTAGATTGTATAAAAGTAATAATATTTCCTGAAAAAACATAAATCATCCCATTTTTTATAACATCATAAAATTATAATTCATCCGTACATAATTTATAACTAATTTTGTGGTTGCAACCTAATTCAAAATAAACATCTTTCATATAATTATAAAAATGCAATATACTCAAAATTTACAATATTTTTATATTACCAAATTTCTTTTTAAAATAACTTATTCTCTAAACATCAAATCTAATAAAATCAACTCATGGATGTTTTTATTAAAGTTTACAATCATTATTTTTTTAAAACACATTTTTCTCTTATTTGAAACCACGTGACATCTGTGCATACATCCTATCCAAAATTTGTTAATATACTGTAAGATCCAGTTATTTTTATGTTTAGGTTTTTATGAAACATAATTTGAGCATGTCATACCAAGCATGCTAACTCTGAAGCTAAATTCTGTAATATACTTAAAATTTTCATTGAATTCAAACTATTTCTTTGTTCAAACCGCATGTCGTCTTTTGAATTCACATCCCCCCCTCGCTAAAATGTAACGTATTTAATTTTTTTGGTTCATTTCCGAGAAAATCACATATTGTCTGATTTCTCCTCTATTCAAAAATAACTTATTGTCTGTAAAAGATCCTATCTCCCCAAACACAAAGTACTGATTTTTTTGGGGGGTATTAATGTATACTAATTTTAATTTGGAGGTTTTTTTTAACAACGATTTTGATTTGAAATGTTGTATAATCAATTTATGACTACGTTTCACACAATGAAATTTAATAATTGAAAATCATAAAAAATATTTAGAAAAATCTATATTCTAAATATAAATATGTCTCAAACTTCCACTTTTTAAATTTTCTTGACTAACAAATACATTTACTGAATATATGTAAAAAATAATTCAATCTAAAATGTTAATTTCGGTGGCCGCATTTGTTTCCATTTATTATGTTAGTTCTAGGTTCTACATAGTGAACAAAATTCTGTTTGATGAAATATGTGTTAAATCATTAACTGCTATAAATTTATATTGTTATTTAAACGTCCTTCAAAATTATTACTTTAAATTTCAGATATCTAAATCATCTCAAACATATGACTAATTTGATAAATTTACTCATAATTTTGTATCTACCAATTTATGACTAATTTATGATACAATAAATAAGATCTTACAAAATTACATACAAATTGATTTGAATTGGTCTCAAATCCCTCCTTTTGAGAAATCTTAAAACATTTACTTGCACAGTAATAATTAAAAATATATGTTTATAATGATTGTTTTTGTAAATACAATAACATGTTTAATAACCATCCAATGGTTTTAATAATATTTACTAGGTAATGGTAAGGGAAGAGCTGGAGGTGGTAAAATTACCTATTGTTCCAATATTTTCAGACCTAATATGGTGCCTCATTTTGTTGAAAAGATATGGAGACAGTGTTGAGTAGTCTTTCTTTCTAAACTCAGTAAAGACTTTTGTGGTTAGTCTCATATTTAAAATCAATCCACTGTTTTTGTGTTTTATGAAGTACTACAGAACTTACAACTTACAACTATATATAACTGAACACTCAGAAAATAATGGTGAGAGAATTTTTATGTAATCATGTATAGTATCGACAAATTCATATATTATAATCTAATAAACATATTGTAAGATCATTTTCTCACTTTTACTTCCTTATTATAAGAGTTAATTATTATTAAGCAAAAATAAATAAAGTCTCCTTAAATAATGTTTTAAATTTAAACCCACTCTACTCCAAAATACACCTACTTACGTTATCTTTTACATTATGTTCATACACATTATTTACAGATTTTTTGTTCACTAGGAATTTATCATAAGGTTCATGATGATAAATTGTTATGTAGTGAACTACAAATATCTGATGACAATATCTGTTCTGAAATTTACAGTGTCCTTATATTTGACATGAAATTCATCATAACCTATGATTATATTTTGAACACCGATAATATATGAAACCGTCAAATTTTATATGAATTTATAATGATTTTTTTTTAATAATTGTATTATGTATTATTTTAAAGTTTACAAACTATGTAGTACAGTTATGACACTACATGTAGTGTGCAATTTCAACATAATTAAGTGAGCCAAAATTATAAATTTGTTTTATAAAATGTATGCCGATTTTTAAAAACATTAACGGAGTGTATAAATAATGTTGATTTACTTTTTATTAAATAATAGGGTTTGATCAATTCTACTTCTTTTTAAAGTCTCCGAAATCTAAAAATTTCAAAACGTTTCTGAGGAGGATGAATACGTCATTTATTATTAATCATTGGAAATGGAGTTACGTAAATTTAATATTTTTTAAAGATAATTTTTTTTAACCTTCAAAAAAATCTTCCTACGGTAGTTCCAATTTTCTTCTTTATATTTAAAATGTAATGTGTATACTAATTTTTTAAAGTCTTTCGAGCAGGTTCAAAATTATCTCGTTTTACATTGTAATTTGTTAGTAAATCTCTACATATAAATTAACAATGATATACTATAGATGAATGTTTAGCTTCTTAATGTTCATTCAATAATGTATAATTGTTTTTTCACCAACATATAATAGCAAAGTTCGTTATTGAAATATAGTTGCCAGTATGTAACGGAATAAACACCATACTATTCCACCTAAATATAAAACAAGTCTCCAAGACAAATTTTTAAAATAATTTCCTAGTATTAACGAAACTTCCAATACAGGCGCCTCAACAACTTAAAAGCAAATGAGTAAATCTTCATGTTCAAAATATTACTAAAGTTCACGTACATCAAAGGTAGCTGTGGATGGATTTTATACTTTGAACTTAGGGTGATAGGTTCATTGATGTGTTAATATATTTATGTCATAACAATAAGTAGTAAATCAAATTGTACATTATTTAATTAGATCATTCACAAGTATAAATTCCTTCGTTTAGATTTACCAATATCAGGAAACATTCATTCATTTCAGAAATAAAATTTTCTTTATTTGTTAATTTAAATGCAAGTCCTGTAGACAGGATTTTAAATTCAAAGCTGTTATAGAATTTTGTAAAATATAGCCTAACTGTATTGACACTAAAAATACCTATCAAGCAACTGCACCCTGACATTTTAGAACATGCATTTTATTTATTTTTTCTCACATATAACAAGTTGTTGGGTTAAAAATTTGAGTTTTTGTGAGTTTATCCATTTTAAGGTTCACTTTGTCAAAAGTGAGGTTTTTGGAATAATGTCTGTTGTTTGTCTTACGGCAGGTAGCTGACTGTAAACAAGGATAAATAAGGAGAAGTTGGGATAATGGTTAAGTCTATCTTAGCCAACACTTTAATATTACATCTTAGGTCTTTAACCCCACCAAACCATTTAAATACATCAGAGAACCTGCATTATATATTTAAATAAAATAAATGGGATTAAATGTTAATTTACCAATTTTATCTACACTTGTCGGAAACGTGTTCTACAAGATAGTTAGTCGTTTCCCCATCAGTTATCAACTCTACAATCCAAATAAAATTATCATTAACTCTATTACTATATCCAATACATGAAACAAAAAAAATAATAATAATAAATAGACTGAACGTTGACAAACACTACTTTAAAATAATTATTAGTTCTACCACAACCCAACAAATAAAAATTATTAAGTCAACTAAATAACTGTTATTCACGCTTTTAAGTATATGTTGCTGAAAACACGCAATGTATTTAATTTAAAACCCTGGACCTTCCATGGGTCTATTCCTGGAGTTTTAGCAGCACATATTAATAAATTTACCACAATTCACAAATATAACTGTTATCTGATGAATCTTCCACGACAGGTGCACACAGACTGCTCGGGTCGTGGTCAAGGGACGATAAGGCATAATCCAGTAATAATAGCATAAACATGGTATTTAAATATTTAGTTTAAAATTAATTTCAGGAGTAAATTTAAATACGGCTAAAAATAAACCACAAAAAATATGAATTTAATGGTGTGGCGATCCGTAAATCACCACAGTAACCCATACAAACGAAAAAACCAACTAAAAGTTCGGCGCAGCACAGGAAATCTGGGTAAGGCAAAACATACAATGGTGGTTAGTGGTCCAAAATCCTACAACGGTTCACAGAAGTGAAGTTCTGAGAATAATCACCAGCTCGCGAAAATATTCCGTTATTTACCTTAAACACTTTGGTCGAAGCAGTGTCCTCCATCTCCAGGAGTGGAGAATGGAACCAGTAATAACGTTATTACCTAAAAAAGTAAAGTGGACAAGACAATAGTTAAAGGAAGAGGGATAACAAGGATAGTGTAAAAAAGAGGGGGGAACTTTCTCCTGGTGCCTTGACAAAAAAAGAAGAAAATGTAATAGCTGGTCTGTAGGTTTACAACAATAGCTTAAAATAAAATTAGTAAAGAATTTGAAATTAGTAATACAATTAGTAAAGATAATAAAGAAATTAAGACAATATTGAACTCATACTAAGCATGAACATATAAGATAGTTTTAAAAAAAGTACATATCCAAATATATTACGATGTGATAATTGTGGTTTAAAAAACTGGTAATATACCCCAACTTTTTTTTTATGGGGTGGTAAAATATTAAAAAAGTATGGTAATTATATGAGATGTTACAAAACTTACAGGCTAGGTCGCGGAGTGAGACTATGGAAGAAGAATGTATATAATATAGGATCGGTGAGCCGTACATTTGTTTTTAAGTTTAAAAAAAAGTGATTGAAGAACAATAATACTACAAAAATGGCTGATGGAGATCTATGTTGAAAATGAAGGTGGAACAGAGTATGAGGAGGTCAGGTCGTTTGTGGGGGGGTGTACGGAAGGAAAATGCTAAGTGATTAAAGACTGCAGTTGTATAGAATAGATAAAAAGCATGGCCAAAAATTCCTTTGTTGTACCTTTCTCAATTAATGTTTAACGGTCATATAGATGAAACCCAACAATCCGGACTAAAATTGGAATCGATGATAAATGATACTGCGAGAAAACTCCATAAATCTGTACAACAAGATTGATAAAACTAGATATTTAGAGTTGCGACAGGCTGACTAGTTAGATACAACAACCTAAGTGAAAGGAATAAGCAAGTTCAGTACTGGCGAATGTGATAGTAGTTGTATTCATAAGAGAATTGATAATCTTGGTATCTCTGGTATCTTTGGCAACGCTTGACGACTCTTACTCTAAGGTTTACAGTGAGGTTTGCCGCTCAAGAAGACAGGAAGTTTTAACATGAAGATAGTTACAATCCATACTACTGTCAATCCATATATTACCTTCTTCGAAGTTAAGTGATAGACTTTGTATCTCTGGTATCTTTGGCAACGCTTGACGACTCTTACTCTGAGGTTTAAAGTGAGGTTTGTCGATCAAGAAGACAGGAGGTTTTAACATGAAGATAGTTACAATCCATACTACTGTCAATCCATATATGAAATTCTTCGAAGTTAAGTGATAGACTTTGTATCTCTGGTATCTTTGGCAACGCTTGACGACTCTTACTCTGAGGTTTACAGTGAGGTTCGCCGATCAAGAAGACAGGAAGTTTTAACATTAAGATAGTTACAATCCATACTACTGTCAATCCATTTATGACCTTCTTCGAAGTTAAGTGATAGACTTTGTATCTCTGGTATCTTTGGCAACGCTTGACGACTCTTACTCTGAGGTTTACAGTGAGGTTCGCCGATCAAGAAGACAGGAGGTTTTAACATGAAGATAGTTACAATCCATACTACTGTCAATCCATATATGACCTTCTTCGAAGTTAAGTGATAGACTTTGTATCTCTGGTATCTTTGGCAACGCTTGACGACTCTTACTCTGAGGTTTACAGTGAGGTTCGCCGATCAAGAAGACAGGAGGTTTTAACATGAAGATAGTTACAATCCATACTACTGTCAATCCATATATGAAATTCTTCGAAGTTAAGTGATAGACTTTGTATCTCTGGTATCTTTGGCAACGCTTGACGACTCTTACTCTGAGGTTTACAGTGAGGTTCGCCGATCAAGAAGACAGGAAGTTTTAACATTAAGATAGTTACAATCCATACTACTGTCAATCCATTTATGACCTTCTTCGAAGTTAAGTGATAGACTTTGTATCTCTGGTATCTTTGGCAACGCTTGACGACTCTTACTCTGAGGTTTACAGTGAGGTTTGTCGATCAAGAATGCAGGAGGTTTTAACATGAAGATAGTTACAATTCAACTACTGTCAATCCATATATGACCTTCTTCGAAGTTAAGTGATAGACTTTGTATCTCTGGTATCTTTGGCAACGCTTGACGACTCTTACTCTGAGGTTTACAGTGAGGTTTGTCGATCAAGAACGCAGGAGGTTTTAACATGAAGATAGTTACAATTCAACTACTGTCAATCCATATATGACCTTCTTCGAAGTTAAGTGATAGACTTTGTATCTTTGGTATTTTTGGCAACGCTTGACGACTCTTACTCTGTGGTGTTTAGTGAGGTTCGCCGATCAAGGGAATGGGAGACTTTAACTTCAAGATATGTGAATTGGGAACGGGAAAATCTAAATGAGGTAGTTATGATCATATTTAATTAATTTGGAAGGTAGAATGGTAAATTGTATGGTTGGTTATAGTCTCACTTTACAGTAAATACGGCAGTTTAAAAGCTAAAAAAATAAATAAGTTTTAAATATATAATATGAAAGGTAAAAATATATGGATATTTAAGGGTAAAAGGATGAGAATTTTGTATGGTTTACAACGGAAAGTGGTGTATACTTAAGAGACTAAGGCTTAGAACTAAGAAATTACAATCATCTTTTAATGGGGGAAATTGCAGAGGAATATTTTATAAAATTATAGGGAGTAAATATGATAGACATTAAATAAAAAGAGGCTGATGAAGGGATGTAGGTGTACTTAACTATTGGCCACATTAAATTATTATTATTATTATTTTCATAATTTTTTTAATATTTTTATTTATTTCTATTTTGTGGCCTAATAAATAAATCAATGAGGTGAGCAATCACAAGAATGTTGCCGACCCCATGATTAAATGACCCACAGACCAACAAGATATAAATGATGAACGTGTACTTGTGACTAAAATATTTAGTGCAAATACACTATATGTAGGTTAAATTTATGAGGGAAGAAAAAAGAAATATAGTTTTTAAGGATATTATTTGAGGAGATTAACACAAGAAGTTGGTCTATGCGGATTCACGGCAATGAGGCTCGTGGGGTCTTGCTGGTATAATGCTCAGGTGCATTACGGTAGTGCGACATCCGGTCGAATAATTTATGCTCCATCTCCAGGAGTGGAGAATGAAACCAGTAATAACGTCAATACCTAAACCAAACTGAAAAAAATTTTTTTTTTTAAATTAACAAGACAATCTATAAAGGATAGATTAAGAAAGAAAAAAGAGGATGAGATTCTCCCCCGGTGTCCACACAAAAAAGAAATTATAACAGCTGGTCTGTAGGTTTACATCTATAGCTTAAAATTAATGCAATTAATAAAGAAATTAAGACAATATTGAACTCATACTAAGCATGAATTTATAAGACAGTTAACAAAAATGTAAATATCAAAACATACTAAGATGTGATAATTGTGGTTTAAAAAACCGGTGCTATACCCCAACTTTTTTTTTATGGGGTGGTAAAATATTTAAAAAGTATGGTAATTATATGAGATGTTACAAAACTTACAGGCTAGGTCGCGGAGTGAGACTATGGAAGAAGAATGTAAATAATATAGGATTGGTGAGCCGTACATTTGTTTTTAATTTTAAAAAAAAAATGTGATTGAAGAACAATAATATTACAAAAATGGCTGATGGAGATCTATGTTGAAAATGCAAGGTGGAACAGAGTATGAGGAGGTCAGGTCGTTTGTGGGGGGGTGTACGGAAGGAAAATGCTAAGTGATTAAAGACTGCAGTTGTATAGAATAGATAAAAAGCATGGCCAAAAATTCCTTTGTTGTACCTTTCTCAATTAATGTTTAACGGTCATATAGATGAAACCCAACAATCCGGACTAAAATTGGAATCGATGATAAATGATACTGCGAGAAAACTCCATAAATCTGTACAACAAGATTGATAAAACTAGATATTTAGAGTTGCGACAGGCTGACTAGTTAGATACAACAACCTAAGTGAAAGGAATAAGCAAGTTCAGTACTGGCGAATGTGATAGTAGTTGTATTCATAAGAGAATTGATAATCTTGGTATCTCTGGTATCTTTGGCAACGCTTGACGACTCTTACTCTAAGGTTTACAGTGAGGTTTGCCGCTCAAGAAGACAGGAAGTTTTAACATGAAGATAGTTACAATCCATACTACTGTCAATCCATATATGAAATTCTTCGAAGTTAAGTGATAGACTTTGTATCTCTGGTATCTTTGGCAACGCTTGACGACTCTTACTCTGAGGTTTACAGTGAGGTTCGCCGATCAAGAAGACAGGAAGTTTTAACATTAAGATAGTTACAATCCATACTACTGTCAATCCATTTATGACCTTCTTCGAAGTTAAGTGATAGACTTTGTATCTCTGGTATCTTTGGCAACGCTTGACGACTCTTACTCTGAGGTTTACAGTGAGGTTCGCCGATCAAGAAGACAGGAGGTTTTAACATGAAGATAGTTACAATCCATACTACTGTCAATCCATATATGACCTTCTTCGAAGTTAAGTGATAGACTTTGTATCTCTGGTATCTTTGGCAACGCTTGACGACTCTTACTCTGAGGTTTACAGTGAGGTTCGCCGATCAAGAAGACAGGAGGTTTTAACATGAAGATAGTTACAATCCATACTACTGTCAATCCATATATGAAATTCTTCGAAGTTAAGTGATAGACTTTGTATCTCTGGTATCTTTGGCAACGCTTGACGACTCTTACTCTGAGGTTTACAGTGAGGTTCGCCGATCAAGAAGACAGGAAGTTTTAACATTAAGATAGTTACAATCCATACTACTGTCAATCCATTTATGACCTTCTTCGAAGTTAAGTGATAGACTTTGTATCTCTGGTATCTTTGGCAACGCTTGACGACTCTTACTCTGAGGTTTACAGTGAGGTTTGTCGATCAAGAATGCAGGAGGTTTTAACATGAAGATAGTTACAATTCAACTACTGTCAATCCATATATGACCTTCTTCGAAGTTAAGTGATAGACTTTGTATCTCTGGTATCTTTGGCAACGCTTGACGACTCTTACTCTGAGGTTTACAGTGAGGTTTGTCGATCAAGAACGCAGGAGGTTTTAACATGAAGATAGTTACAATTCAACTACTGTCAATCCATATATGACCTTCTTCGAAGTTAAGTGATAGACTTTGTATCTTTGGTATTTTTGGCAACGCTTGACGACTCTTACTCTGTGGTGTTTAGTGAGGTTCGCCGATCAAGGGAATGGGAGACTTTAACTTCAAGATATGTGAATTGGGAACGGGAAAATCTAAATGAGGTAGTTATGATCATATTTAATTAATTTGGAAGGTAGAATGGTAAATTGTATGGTTGGTTATAGTCTCACTTTACAGTAAATACGGCAGTTTAAAAGCTAAAAAAATAAATAAGTTTTAAATATATAATATGAAAGGTAAAAATATATGGATATTTAAGGGTAAAAGGATGAGAATTTTGTATGGTTTACAACGGAAAGTGGTGTATACTTAAGAGACTAAGGCTTAGAACTAAGAAATTACAATCATCTTTTAATGGGGGAAATTGCAGAGGAATATTTTATAAAATTATAGGGAGTAAATATGATAGACATTAAATAAAAAGAGGCTGATGAAGGGATGTAGGTGTACTTAACTATTGGCCACATTAAATTATTATTATTATTATTTTCATAATTTTTTTAATATTTTTATTTATTTCTATTTTGTGGCCTAATAAATAAATCAATGAGGTGAGCAATCACAAGAATGTTGCCGACCCCATGATTAAATGACCCACAGACCAACAAGATATAAATGATGAACGTGTACTTGTGACTAAAATATTTAGTGCAAATACACTATATGTAGGTTAAATTTATGAGGGAAGAAAAAAGAAATATAGTTTTTAAGGATATTATTTGAGGAGATTAACACAAGAAGTTGGTCTATGCGGATTCACGGCAATGAGGCTCGTGGGGTCTTGCTGGTATAATGCTCAGGTGCATTACGGTAGTGCGACATCCGGTCGAATAATTTATGCTCCATCTCCAGGAGTGGAGAATGAAACCAGTAATAACGTCAATACCTAAACCAAACTGAAAAAAAATTTTTTTTTTAAATTAACAAGACAATCTATAAAGGATAGATTAAGAAAGAAAAAAGAGGATGAGATTCTCCCCCGGTGTCCACACAAAAAAGAAATTATAACAGCTGGTCTGTAGGTTTACATCTATAGCTTAAAATTAATGCAATTAATAAAGAAATTAAGACAATATTGAACTCATACTAAGCATGAATTTATAAGACAGTTAACAAAAATGTAAATATCAAAACATACTAAGATGTGATAATTGTGGTTTAAAAAACCGGTGCTATACCCCAACTTTTTTTTTATGGGGTGGTAAAATATTTAAAAAGTATGGTAATTATATGAGATGTTACAAAACTTACAGGCTAGGTCGCGGAGTGAGACTATGGAAGAAGAATGTAAATAATATAGGATTGGTGAGCCGTACATTTGTTTTTAATTTTAAAAAAAAAATGTGATTGAAGAACAATAATATTACAAAAATGGCTGATGGAGATCTATGTTGAAAATGCAAGGTGGAACAGAGTATGAGGAGGTCAGGTCGTTTGTTGGGGTGGGGGGTGTACGGAAGGAAAATGCTAAGTGATTGAAGATTGCAGTTGTATAGAATAGATAAAAAGCATGGCCAAAAATTCCTTTGTTGTACCTTTCTCAATTAATGTTTAACGGTCATATAGATGAAACCCAACAATCCTGACTAAAATTGGAAGCGATGATAAATGATACTGCGAGAAAACTCCATAAATCTGTACATCAAGTTTGATAAAACTAGTTGCGACAGGCTGACTAGTTAGATACAACAACCTAAGTGAAAGGAATAAGCAAATTCAGTACTGGCGAATGTGATAATAGTTGTATTCGTAAGAGAATTGATAATCTTGGTATCTCTGGTATCTTTGGCAACGCTTGACGACTCTTACTCTGAGGTTTACAGTGAGGTTCGCCGATCAAGAAGACAGGAGGTTTTAACATGAAGATAGTTACAATCCATACTACTGTCAATCCATATATGACCTTCTTCGAAGTTAAGTGATAGACTTTGTATCTCTGGTATCTTTGGCAACGCTTGACGACTCTTACTCTGAGGTTTACAGTGAGGTTCGCCGATCAAGAAGACAGGAAGTTTTAACATGAAGATAGTTACAATCCATACTACTGTCAATCCATATATTACCTTCTTCAAAGTTAAGTGATAGACTTTGTATCTTTGGTATTTTTGGCAACGCTTGACGAATCTTACTCTGTGTTTTACAGTAAGGTTTGTCGATCAAGAAGACAGGAGGTTTTAACATGAAGATAGTTACAATCCATACTACTGTCAATCCATATATGACCTTCTTCGAAGTTAAATGATAGACTTTGTATCTCTGGTATCTTTGGCAACGCTTGACGACTCTTACTCTGAGGTTTACAGTGAGGTTTGTCGATCAAGAACGCAGGAGGTTTTAACATGAAGATAGTTACAATTCAACTACTGTCAATCCATATATGACCTTCTTCGAAGTTAAGTGATAGACTTTGTATCTTTGGTATTTTTGGCAACGCTTGACGACTCTTACTCTGTGGTGTTTAGTGAGGTTCGCCGATCAAGGGAATGGGAGACTTTAACTTCAAGATATGTGAATTGGGAACGGGAAAATCTAAATGAGGTAGTTATGATCATATTTAATTAATTTGGAAGGTAGAATGGTAAATTGTATGGTTGGTTATAGTCTCACTTTACAGTAAATACGGCAGTTTAAAAGCTAAAAAAATAAATAAGTTTTAAATATATAATATGAAAGGTAAAAATATATGGATATTTAAGGGTAAAAGGATGAGAATTTTGTATGATTTACAACGGAAAGTGGTGTATACTTAAGAGACTAAGGCTTAGAACATTGAAATTACAATCATCTTTTAATGGGGGAAATTGCAGAGGAATATTTTATAAAGTTATAAGGAGTAAATATGATAGACATTAAATTAAAAGAGACTGGTGAAGAGATGTAAGTGTACTTAACTATTGGCCACATTAAATTATTATTATTATTTTCATAATTTTTTTAAATATTTTTATTTATTTCTATTTTGTGGCCTAATAAATAAATCAATGAGGTGAGCAATCACAAGAATGTTGCCGACCCCATGATTAAATGACCCACAGACCAACAAGATATAAATGATGAACGTGTACTTGTGACTAAAATATTTAGTGCAAATACACTATATGTAGGTTAAATTTATGAGGGAAGAAAAAAGAAATATAGTTTTTAAGGATATTATTTGTAAAATATAGTTGTAGGGAAAGAAGAGGTGAAAGGAGAAAAGAGTAAAGATTGGTTCGATGGGAATAAGAAATGAACAATGATATTGTCCTAAAAACTAATATGGGAAATTTAAATTTTTGTTAAGATTACAATCTGTCTGAACGTCACCACAAAACATTACCCAAATCCAAATATGTATGAACAACAACTTATAATAGTTATATGACGGGACCTTAAATAAGAACCATGAAAGTGATATGAAGCGTAGACTTTGTACGCGACTTGATATGTACCTATAATCGTGTTCGAATCAACCCACGTGTTTGGTTATTAGGTTTTAAAGATAGGATTTAAGGAGGTAAACACTTGGACAACGCGGATACGCATCAATGAGTTTCGTGCTGTCTTGCAGGCATTGTGCTGAGGTGCGTTACATCCTGCAAAAGTTCAAGACCTATTTATACACATTCGAATATATACAACGTTTAACCCCTCGAGACACGACTTTATAGTGCTGTAAACATTCATTTCACATCTTAATTAAATGTGAAATAAATTAAGATATCTAACCTATTTAAGATAATTTGTGGCAATCTTCTTGTAGTGAGGGACTGCTTCTATAAGCTCTGAACATTCATTTAAAATCTTATTAAACACATTTATGGTAAACGGAGTGATTTCGGAACTTAAATTCATTTTAAATAATTGTTATATTGGGATTTGTTGAGGACGCGGATCTATCTTAATGATGTGATTAGGTTGTTACGTCACTAAACAAAGTATAGGAATAATAAAATAATTGTAATCATGCCTTGTGATAGGACGGTTGAAATATAAAATAAAGGGATAGGTCATGGATGAGCAGTCTGGTTTTATTAAAACTTGGAAACAACCATTACAGTTGGGAACAGCTGTTGCACTATTTTTTTAATTAATCCCCTCTAACCAATATCACCAACACACGAAATGACCTCAGTTTAATAAATATTTAAACATTAACCACCTCCAAATTAATAAAGCCTCCCTCTCAAACACAAATCATCCTGTAATTACACAAGTTTTCCCCAAAACTATCACTAATATCTCCTTACATTAATTGCCATGTTTATTTAATACTTTAATAACCTCCTTTATTTGAATTAATTTTCCTAACGAAGAACTTGTTTTATGTTGTCTATTTCTAAGGTTGGTAATATTGTTGTAAAGATAAAAAAATATATTTTAAATTTCCTCTTCATTTACTTCATACTATTTAAACGTTGTTTAAAAATTTATTATAGAAAATAATATAGGTGTTATTTTAAAAGACCAAAAATCACTGTCAGCATCGCCCTACTCTAATAGCATCAGAGTTTGAAAATATACTCTAAACTTTGTTGTTCATTTTTACTTACACAAATCGCCCCATTGAAACGACTAGTTTCTGAGTTAGTCATTTTGAAATAAAAATCAGTATTTGATAATTTTTTTAAATATGAAATAAACCGTTTTAAAAATATGTAATTGTAGTACAAGTTGTACGCAATTCATATTTAATACTAATATTTCATATTAATGCAATCAAAGTTAAAGACAAAGTAAGAAAGGGGAAAATGTAAATAATACAAAGTAAAGTGGATTAGAGGTTTGGACCTATTAAGATATTATTTTAAAGGTCTTTTATTTTTTTAGTTGAAATTGTTTTGTTTATGTTGAGGAAACATACTCATCTGAGGGGGAAACCGATTTGGAGAGCCGGGGTGTTGAGGTATTAAGGTATCTCAAATGCGCGGGCACTACAACAGGAAGCTCTCCTAATGTTTACATTTCTTTTAAAATTAAATAGTCTACTAGCAAATAGTCAATGTTGAATTTACCACAATCCAGATTGTCCTCACTAAAATTGTGAGTCACTGTTTGACCGCCCAATCTCTTCCTAGATTAAAACCATTGTTTTATGATAAAACGACGCAGATCCCCAATTTTCTTCAATAACCACCATAGACTCACGTGATCTTAACATGTAAAATTCTTTAAATTTTTGTAAATCTTGTCAACTTAACGGCGATCTATTATTATTTATCCCAACGTAAATTCTAATCTTATTTCCATTCCATAAATCTCATTTTTTTCAAAACCATTGAACGACAAAAGTTTCATCAAAACTGTAGCAACCGTCGTTACACAACTTCGCATGGGTACCATCTCATAAAAAAAAAAAAAAGGCATTATACTTAAACGCTTTCATAAGTCTGTTACTGTACATCTTATATTAATATTAGTCTTAGCTTTACTACTATTTTAAAACAAACTATTCATGTTGTAAGCAAATTATTTCCTTTATTCATAGCAAGAAACTATTGCGTTATGGTGGACCAATATTTTATACAAGTCTACAACAAAGAAAATTAAATATTGATACCTTGAATCATGCAAGATAGTACCGTAGCTTGATAACATTTTGGACAAAATCTTTCATATTGACAAGTACTGTAATCTATCTTCTTGCAAGATAATCAAGAAAATATATGCTAATCTTAATCTATCTGACCAAATCTGTCTCGCATCTGCATGATATCTATTTATGTCAAAAGAAACTATTTATAAACACTCTGGTTGGTTTATTCTGAATTAATGGTCTCTAACCTCTTATCTCCTCGCCAAACTGCTTGGAGCATGCTTATCTACACTCCGCAACTATAAACACAAAGTCCTTATACAGTCCAAATTATAGATTTTTTGTTCGACGCCCTTTAAATTAATCAACGTTTCCTTTCACAGTTCTCGGCCAAAATCCGTATCTTTCCTAAATACAATGTTTCTTCTAATAATAAACCTCTCCCTCCACTTTATCTATACTACACTAACACAAATACTTATCCTTTATACATTTTTTCAATGCATACATTCTCGCATTCATAATTTCTAATAACATTATTTTTACTTCCTAAACCAACTCGCATATTATTCTTCTTATATACTGTTATCTTACAATGGACATCTTTAATCTATTGTGGAAGTTTATTACACTAGCAAACATATATCATGGTTTATTTCATCGTTCATCATTAATTAATTCAATTCTAATTAGCAATCATTTTAATTTTCGCCGATTTCCACACAACATGCTTTTACGCATCTACCAGCTCCACCGCCTACTCTTTTACTCCCCCTTACCTTCTGGCTCCTACTTCAGTGAAAAATCCTTCCGATTTCGCTCTAATAAGTTCTAACATATATGACAAAGTAAATAAAAATTTTTTGGAAGTTCTTGTATTCCCAAATTTGTAAAACTTGTTCTACCCAAATTTTATTTTACAATTTAATTTCACTCACTTCAAATAATGGACCAATGTACAATCAAAAATATTTTTTAAATAGTTTGCTCAATCGCCGGGGGGGGGTTAAACACTTGTATGTCTTACGTTATTTACTCATACGCCGCTTCTGCCTTTTGGTGATGGCCCAAATAAACCAACCGTTACTAAACTTAATGGTTCTTCAGGAATAACATTAACCCCGCATGCCTTTGTTTTATTAGTGACTTTAGTTTTCCGACATAATTCGTAAACATTCAATATTCTTCGTATTCTCCTTTCCATTCCCTTAAAATTACAATTTTCCTTAAGAAGTATATAAAATTTTAACGGACCAATATGACCAACCGTATATGACATTCTCGTACCATTTTGTCAATTAATTTTTCTGGAACGCATACTTTTCAAATTTCACATTTCTCTGAAATAAACATGCGTTAGGAATTTAAAAAAATCTTCTAACGATTTGTTTGAATTTTGCTTTAATTATTGTATTATTTTACCTAATCGGATATAGGTTTCTTGGTATTGTCGTATCTTGGTGGAATCTTGATTTATAATTTCATCGTTGGTAACATTAGCCCGAGATAACAAATCCGCTACAATATTCTTCTTTCCTTCGACATATTTTCTTGAATAAGGGTGTTATTCCAATCTGCCAATAGGAAATACTCAAATCAAACGTAACGAGCAAGCTTTGCATGTGGTACCGGGTACGATTTTCTTACGTGTACTTCTTCATTTTGAATATTTAGTTTACATTGAAAAAATTTATTAACTCGGGCTCATCACAAAATACATTTTTTATTTAGATCCAATATCTTTATAAATTGTTTCAGCGTAACATTATTGCCGATACCTTAAATCATAATATCCCACACATTTTTATCCCTAATTTCACTGATTTTAGTTCTTCCGCAAATATTGGAAAGCTTATATATATATATATATATATATATATATATATATATATATATATATATATATATATATATATATTAATTAAACCAGTTAACATATTAGAGAAATGTGGGTATTGGTGATCACTCATCGCTAGCCCCCTAATTAACTGAACACTGTTCTGCTTTAATATTTATAATTTATTTAATTTAACCACATTGTTTAATTTATACAATATGTTTTACTTTATTTACTATAATACTATTTATTTACTATAATAAATTTATGCCTTTACTTTTATGCTATTATTTATTTTAATACACAGAACAATGTTAGACAATGGTGAACAATGGAAGTGCACTAATTCCATGTTCAGATGTGTCTAAAATATTTATTTCTTGACTTAAAAATTCTGACTAACGTAACTAATACCATTCCCCTGTAATTTTAAAACAACTTTTCCAAATGTTGACAATATGTTTTAAAATCATTGGAAGCCATTAATAAATCATCCACATATGTTGTTGTAAAATCCATAATTTGCCTGAAATTAGGGATTTTACAACAACATATGTAGAAGATTTATTAAATTGACAATATTATGGCCTAAACGCATCTGTTCCAATATATGTAAACATTTTAAATTAACTCAGATTCCCCTTTAAAATTCTTTTTCATATAAATGATCATGAACTCCCAATTTTCCTATTGTTGGTCATTTAGCAGTTGTAATTACTCAATAAATAAATTTGGTCGTGGGCCGTTTTATACAATCAAAAAATTCTGGTACTGGTAAGACATTTATTCTGTCTCCTAACATTAATACTGGCCTATTACTTAGTTTTTTAAATAATTTTTGATATTAGGTTACAATCTTTTATCATTAACTCACAATTATTATCCAAAATTTTATTTAATCCTACATATTATTTCCTCTAAATAATTTTGTGTTTTCCTAAACTTTATCTTCAAATTGTTAAATATTCCTTTGTAATTGGGTTTTTAGACTTTAAAATATTTTTTTCTTGAACAATCCCTTTAAATTTGTCACTATTTTTTTACTCTCTTCATTAACCTTTTTTTTTTTTTATTATTTCATACAACTCGATTATTCCCAGATTGATTTTCCTTAAATTCAAAATTTTATTTTCTATTTTTATAGCTATATTGTTCTACAGTAGGAGTTAATTCATCTGATTATCCTCAAAAAATTGTCCAGTGACAGATAAATGAAAATACTCAATTTGTATGTAAGTATATAATAAATTGAAATATTTATCTATAATTTTTTCGCAATTATTATTTTCAAAATTAATTTTAAATATATAGTAATTTGCCTTAGAAATACTTAAGGTTTTTAAAGTTTTAACATAAGGACGCAATCACTGATTTTATTTTAATTCAGGTTTAAACTGTTTTTTATGATGAATAGCTCTTTTTGGAACCTCGCTCTTGAAGATTTTAGATCAGCCGAAGGAGGTCTTGATGAGGGTCAACAGCAAAACGTCCAGAACCGTCGCGTCGGACAATGAAGAGCTAGTGCCACAACTCGCTTATACAAAGTGCAACTGAAAAATGCTATGATTGGGCCAATAGGGAATAACCTGACAATTAGATCGACTGCACCTCACTTATTATTATTATATGTATTAGTCCTTATTTGTACAGATTGGATTTTTGTAGGTAAATTCATTAACTGGGTATTAAATAATATTATAATAAAAGTTTAGGTGTTTTAAGTTCGTAATATTGTTCGACATAAAACCTGCAGTAGGCCCCTAGATATATTTTTGTTAGTTTCAGAAATGATTTTTGAAAAATTGACATATGAAGATGAAACCCATTTCCCTCTTTATCTTTATGTTTTTACAATATAAGACCAATAGATTGTCGTCTGAGTCTTTTTAATCAATGAAGAAGTTTATTCGGTGTACCATAACATTATCTATTGCAGGCCATCTCCTGCCATAAGTGAAGAGACTAAAAGATCATTTTAAATTTTCTTAAATAACTAAATATTAGCCTAATTAATGATTTTAATTATTCATTTACTTATGTGACCATTCTTTATTTCTTTTTTTTATCTTAAATTTTCGTTTTTCATTATATATATATATATATATTTATTATTAAGTATTTATACTATTTTGTTATTTATTTAGAAGCACATTTTATTTTACGAGTTCAAAAAAAATAATAGAAACAGGCTAAATCTAAGTATCCTATTGACTAGTTCTATACAATTTTATTGTTCTACAAAACAACTAAACATTATAAATATTTCTTACCTATCACCTTTCAAACATACAACACACTACGACAAACACAGACCGCGCCAAGACTGATGTGATGTTACGCGATAAGATAGAGCTTGTTTATTGCGCATCGACGCTCTGATAAGTTGTAAGCAAAGTGCAATCTGTTTCTTTACATGTTTCTTGTTACTAGTCGGTTAGTTGTTAGATAGGTTTATTTTTGTTACAACAGTTTAATAGATTATGTTTGACTGATAACAGGTAATTGCATGAACTTTCTCACTCAACGATCCCTAAAAGTAAATAAAAACCAACCGAAATTATTCATTAACAAAATCTGTTCTGTAGTTCCGTTATTTAAAACCATACAGATTATAAATTAAAATACATTTTACATAAAATATAAATGTATGAATGATATATATTTATGTATGTTATGAATGGTGTTGCTACCATTTCATTTATACATCCATCATTTTCCTCATAACATCATTAATTTCTTTTCGTGCGGTGAATTTGTTCCACTTTTTTTTTTTTTTTTAACTTTTATAATCTGTGACTTTGAAAAAAAAATTGCACTCTTTAAAAAAAAAATGATTTCAATGAAAATTATTGATGGTTCAACGTGTGATAGAGGATTGTAATATATTATGTAAATAGTAAAGCTGGTGTATTATATTTGATTAAATGTTTCACTTCACTTATAACATTGATATTATTTTTAAAATATTTCACGATTTTATTCAATTATATAAACAGAAAATTATTATTATTGGGAAATAATAATTAGGCCTACTTATTTATAAATATACAAAAAGTAAAAATATGTTTAACTTAGTCCAACAAATTAAGTAAAAACTACGTGCTCAAAATGTGTTTTATGTAAAAAGTTGAACTTAAATTTAATTATCACAGTGAAAATATGATTATCTTTATTAAAACTTTTTCAGTTAACATAAATTGGTCGTCTGTTTCATGAATTATTATTTAAAAAAATCATTTTAAGCAAATATATTTTCGTTTGTAAATTGTTTTGAAAAAATATTATTAGTGTATTACATTGTGACAACTAGAGTTAATATTATCTTCCACAAGGATAGATTTATCAGTACCTTATGTTTAAATAAATTTGACGGAGAAATTACTTTGCACAGGTTGATATTTTAAAGTAAGAAATGTAGTTAAAGAAAAATACATAGTTTCTATAGGATTTTCATGAATCCTGCAAACAGTTTTAAGGATCTCATGTAATATATGTAATCCGGGGGTACTGCCCTTTATACTTGTAATAGTTTACATTTTCAGTTTCGTTGACCTTGTACAGGATGAGGGTATGTTTAGGCAAAGCATAGCTGATCTCTCAATTAAATTCAATATAGATAAAATTTAATAAATGAATTAAGTAATAGTAAATGATCGGATAAATTTATTGTATGTATTTTAATAATTAAAGTGATTAGGAAAAATGCAAACCGTGTGCTTCACAGAGGAAGTTTTGAGGGGTAGCGGACATTGCATTCAGTCTCTCGTAGCGATATGTCGCCTAAATTGGCGAGTCCTAGTTGGGGCAGGAAAAAAGTGTAAATAGGAAGTGCTGTGTTTGATAATAGTAAATTGTTTTAATGAACGACGTTGTATATTATTAGTAAAGTGATTTTGTTTTTTGTTGAAAAACTGATTTAAATAGTTAGATATGAACCATGAAGTGAAACCACGTGGTCAGAACTAGTGAGTTAAGCTTTGCATACAGTAAAAGTAAAAAGTAAAGTGTTTTGTTCGGTATTAAAGATTTATATTAACAAAGAATGATTAAAGTTATTAATCGAATGACATTTGGACTACCGAAAGTGTATGTGAATCTAGATTTATTGTGAATTATTTTTATTACTTTTCTAAAATGGTGTTTTCTATGGATAATACTCGCTCCCACCAGGAAAACTGATATTGAGAAACAGTTCACGTCGTAATGTTTGTTATTCAAAACTTTTAAAATGAGGCAGATTACTGATGCCGTATTTGTACTTAGAAAGTCTTAGAAATAGATCGCTATTCTCCGAAATTAAAAAAAGAAACAACATATTTTTAGGATATTAATTAATTATGCAAATTAATGGAGTTCAAATTTATTTTGTTCCTAGCTCAACTCATTACAGCACGGGTGGTCTGTTATACGCTGTATAAACAATTGTCATGTGAGGCTATAAAAATTTATAACTATATTAATACAGTTTAATAAACCAATGAAAATTTAGTTTTTATTTGTGTGAATATATAAAAGTACCTATAAAAATTATATTTTGCCAATATATTATATAATTAGTGATCTTTTATTTTGCTTGTTTTTTTTCTGATTTATATTTTAAGGTGTGTGCTAACTCGGAGGTAACCACAGAGGAAGATGGTGAGGTTAGGTTACATCTCATTTGTTTATGTGGGGGGGGGGAGTACTGAAAACTAATAAATATTACCTCTTTATGAAATCAGTGAAAAATTATCAGTGTTATTAATTATTTATTTTGGATTTTAAAATCTAAAATTATTAATGCAAGGTTAAAACTTTGATATTTCTGGTATATTTTGCATTTAGCCTTTGTTTTGTTTTTTTTAAAGAGTTATAGAAAATACTGAACAATTTGTTTTTCCAAATAACAATTGTTACTTTCTTCTTATTTTTTATTTTTTTAAATAATTATTATATGTAGCCAAAATATTAATTTAAGATGTTTATAATTTGTTTCTTAATAACACTATGGATTGATTAAACAAATGTTTCATACAATTTTTTCCTTTATTATTTATTCCCTTTTAGTGTTGGAGAATAAGATCACGTAATGAAGGAAGGAAGGATATAGTCTTCCTCATTGCCTACTCAAACTTTTATTAGTCTGTAATTAATTAAATTTATAAATAATGATAATTTTACATAAATACATAGTAATAGTGGGGTTAAATTTACCGCATAAGGCTAGGGGGTGATGGACATTTTTGTATAATTCGAAGTAATCATAGGTTTTATTTGAAAACAAAATAATATCTTTATAAGAGAGAAAAGGTTAGGTTAAGTTAGTTAGATTAGGTAAGGTTAGGTTATTTATAGGTGAGAAAAGGTTAAATTTAAATTCAGCAAAAATTTAAAAAAGAAGCTATAATTATCGTACAGGATAACAAACAAACAGAACACGCCTAAGTACCAGACAAGGTCGTCCTCTTCAGTGGTACATACACAATAACTCTAACACAATCAAACAGTTTTAATGTTTGCTTACGAAAATTTTACTAATACGTGTTCATTATGGAGGTTTTGGGGAACGTTATTATGCCGAGGTATGAAGGTACATATTCTGTAAATTTAAAATCTTTCATTTTTCAAAAAAACTTGTAAAGACAATTTGTGAAAGGTTTAAAAGTGTGTGTGTTTTTTTTTAATTATTATTATTATTATTGCGTAATATCAACTTATTCAATCAATTTTATTTAACATCGATTTAAAATTTTATTTTATGTTTTTGTATAGAATGAGGGAATCCAAATTTCCAGCCAATGTTGCAAAGTTATTTTGATAAACAATAATAAAATTAAATACATCTGTGAAAAACTTAAAATTAAATGGGAAACAAGCTGAACCTAAACAATTGACAACTCAATTACAAAATTAATATAGAGTAATAAATTAATTGCAGAAAACAAATAAGATAGAACAAGCAAAAGAAGAAAAAAGTTATTAAAAACACATTAAAAAAATTAATCACGCATTCACAACAATACATACATCTAAGTTGTAAATTACTTGAAAGTTACAAGTTGCAAAAATATGAACCTTGACTCAAAGTAAACGCAGGTTTTATGTAAAACACAATATTTCATAAATTATACTTATAATATTGTTTAAAGTGTGAGAAAGATTGTGCAATTCAGAGAATGAAAAAACTGCACAAACTTATTAAAAATAAATTCCATGTGTGGGTAATCGTATATATTATTACATTGTACTTACTAAAATAAGTTCAAATTTTCTTTAAAATGAAATGCAAATTAATAATGTAAGAAGGAAATGACGTCACTATGAGTGACTAATCCAAAATGGCGTCGGTGGCGTGATGTTATTGCGCAACATTGTGAAATTCTTAGTTTTTTAAAACTGAAAGTCAACTAATATATAGAAATACTAATATTTTTCACCTTTATATTACCGCGTTTGAAACATATCACATAATTGATCATTATTATTGCTTACTTAGTGGTATTATTAGACTATAAAAGTCAAAAATCTCATCAAGTTCATTATTCTTACACTACAAAAGGAATAAATCAAAATTAAGTAAAAAGACAAACTGTTTGATCAAATTTAAACAATAAACTTACTTTTACTACAGCATATTCTGCTAACATACGACTTTGGAAAATTCAACAAAGAGGAGCAAACACGAATTCCTAATAAGAAAGCCAGAAATCTCAACAAGTTCATTATTCTTACAATACAACACGAATAAATCACAATTAAGTAAAAAAAACTAACTATTTGATCAAATTTAAACAATAAACTTACTTTACTGCTGAAAATTCTGCTAAAACTCAACTTTAGAGAAATCGACAAAATGATGGTCGACGATGTTGCACAAAACGAACTAATTGAAATCGCAGGATGCAAATGAGTACTAGTTGCAAATTCGTGTATTTTGCGCACCCACCATGGAGTCGAGAATTTGATTGGTTCTTGAATCTGGAAGAGTGGGAGTTTATCACGTCATATACGTCATACTGAGTATAATCTTAAAGCGTTTATATAATTTAATAAATTTTGCAATTCATTACATAAATTAAATACAAAATCGTTTATTAAAATGAAAAATTGTTATAATAAAATAATGTAAGCTTGCAGTTACGAAAGTTAAGTCAATTGTGTCCCATAAGGTGTCAAAGTAAAGTGCCAAACTCTGGTAAAAGGTTATATGGGTCAAAATAAAGAGAAAATCCCGAATAATTTTTTTTCCAAAAACGCTTCGTTTACCAGATATCCGCCGTTTTGTATTTTGTACAAAATAATTGTTATCATCAAATGTTTTCAACCGATCTTTATAAAACTCGGTAAGTATGTTTAAATAAAAGAGACCTACTGTACAAAAAATTCCACTTGGACCAAATAAAAATTTCAAAATGGCGGCCATTTAAAACTTTTAATCTAAAATGGCGGGAAACGGTAAAAAATACAAAAATTTACTAAGAACAATTTTTTTTATAAAATTTTATTTCCAATCTGCCAACACCAAAAACATGTGAATCGAACAAAACATAACCGAGATACATTGAAACCATTTATTGAGTGACAACACATAATGGGATTAAAAAATGAGAAAATAAATTAAATACAAAATAAACAGAATAATAGTTTCAGAGAACGAAATATTCTATTACACGTCCCTTGGGAAAAAATTCTACATGAAATATTATATGATTTAAAAAATATCTGAAATTAAATAATATTTCACAATTTTTAGAATGTTTTACCGAAAAATCACAATTAAAAAACACTTTTTATATACAATAATAGTTTTAGATAAAATTAACGTATACAACTATAGGTAAATATTTTATTCCGGAATTAAAGTTTTTAGTTTGTTTTTCATTTTTGTCAGTTAAAATATTTTGAAAGCAATAACTTTGTAACACAAAAATGTTTTAGTCCATCAAATGCATTGTTAGGGCCAAACGAATTGGATTGAAAGACTTGATTCCATTATCAAAAAAGGTATGGGGTGGGATTAGTCCAAAACCCAATAAACAGTAAGTACATTTATAATAATTAAAACAAACACTTTTAGTATAAACTACAACTTTATTTAAAATTTACCGACCTGGTTTCGCTACAGCATCATTCATGTAAACTACCTTGACAATGCTGGATCTAGCGAAACCATGGTCGGTAAATTTTAAATAAAGTTGTGGTTTATACAAAAAAGTGTTTGTTTTAATTATTAAAATGGAATGCCACCAATCACCTACGGTCTCTAGCATAAATAGTACATTTATATCTTAGAATTGAATTATAAATAAGATAAATAATTTTTAATTTTTAGTTTACACCCACCCTTTATTTTATCTATATATATATATATATATATATATATATATATATATATTATCAGTCTATTATAAAACCTGAAAACAATTATTAAGATCAAACTTAATTATCAAACTTATTAGACTGGTTCGATTCCCAGTCTAGGTCGTATATTTTTCACTTGAAATATTATTGTATATTCAATACTAAAAACTTTTGCTAGCGGAAACATCAAATAATTAAAACATTAACTATTATTATGTTCAAATTACTGGAAACTGAGTTATGAACATCAAAAACAGTTTTTATTTGCAAATGTTTCTAATATTCCTCCAAAAAGACAGAAAACGAATGCAACAAATCCTAAATGTAGTTCTAGAATTATTCATTTTACTAAAGAGGGAACCAAATACAAAGTATGTAAACATTTCTTTTTAAAATCATTATGTATAAGTCATGGGCCCATTGAAACAGCGTTGCATAATGCATGTGATTCGGGTGAATTTGCTGGTAAAGACAATAGAGGGATCAAATCAATAAAACATCAAAAGAAAATTATGAGAAATTAAAATCTTTAAAAGAAAATTTTCCAGTAATGGAATCTCAATATGTACGAAAAACATCTTCATTTGATGTTTCTCCTCTGTATTATAGTCGAAATATTTGCAGCTATAATTTTACCAATTACGAAGCACCTAAACCTAATAATGCCTGTTGTTATGTTTGGACAGAAATGGAAGGCAAACGTGGGAGCAGTGAAATCGGTACAAATATATTGTTGTATTTGTAAAATCTACCAACAAGTAAAGGAAGTGTCATTCTTTTCAGAAACTTGTGGTGGACAGAACCGTAACAAAAATGTGGCGGCAATATTTTTATATGCAGTTCAACACACTAAGATTGAAGTCGTTGAGCATAATTTTCTAGAAAATGGACATTCACATATGGAAGCAGACTCATCGCGTCTGCAAAAAAAAGTGTACCTGTATACACAGTTCAAAATTGGTTTACTGTTTTTAAACTTGCTAGGTCTAGAAGAAAAAATAAAACTTATAACTCATATGAGGTAAGAAAGATGACATTTATTGAATTTTTTGACCTGTCTGCAATTTCAAAGCAAACCATCAACAATCGCACTACAGATGTAACTAGTAATAACGAAAATTGGTTAATAATAAAGTCAATGCGATATGAAAAGACCCAACCAGGTCTTATACTGTTCAAATATAACTATACACATGAATTTTCTGTACGCCGTACTAACACAATAGGAAGGCCAAAGACACAGGAATTAGAAAAACTCTATGCTAAAACACTGCCTATTAGTGTTACTAAGACAAACGAGCTAACTAAACTTTGTAAGAGTGGAGTCATTCCTAACGAGTTCCATGGATGGTATCCTAGACAGCAATGAATAGTGTACCAGAACCATGCAGTGATACAGAGACTGAATGCCAAGAATGTTAATTTTGTATAAAAAGGTTCAAATATCTTTTAAATTTTAATTTTGAACTGTAAATTACTGTTTATTTAAAAGTTATTAAAAGTAATGTTGTACTTGTTAAGTAAAAATAATAATGTAGTAGCATACCTTTACATTACCATCTGAAATAGCAACCTGTATAGTTATTTACATTTCATTTACAGACAAAACTGATTAAGTTCACAATGTCAACAACATGGTCATCAATATGTCAAAATTTCAATTAATTCTCAATTTGGAGATTAAGAATTACTTTTACAAACATAATATGCTATTCAAATAACACTATTATAATAGAATAATATTGATTTAATATTGAGGATTAGAATTTTAACACTCACATGAAAAATAAAATCTTCGTTTTCTCAGAATTAACAATTTGCTAGTTGGTCACTTTTTGCAGTAAGCCGACGATATGATGTAAAAATTATTTGTATAAAATCTCAAGTAAAAATAAACAGAATTTATCTTATATTTTATAATGTTTGTTTGCCACCATTATTCCGAATATTGATTATAGGACTTATTGTCTTCAATATGCATAATGACTCCTGTCGTTGTAAGTCCGGTGACCAATTACAATTACAATTAAAATTAGAGTTAATATAATTTTGTTTATGAAGCAAGCTCCAAAAGATGGATCCCTCAGAATTTTACACTTAAAAAAACTTTTTACATATTGTTGATCTAAAAGGTTTTTTAAATTGTCATTCTTATTACTGTGCTAATCATTCGCACATTAATCGTGAATGGCCTTATTTTGAAGCTAAATTAGGATCTATAGGTAATCTATTAAGTTTAAAAAATCACATACAATAATGATATTTAACTTAAAGAAGAAAAAAATATAACATAAGAAATTAGAACACACAAAATCAAAACAAACGAGACAAAATAAAAAATACAATAAGAGATAGTTGTGAAACGATGCAAAATGACATTTTTGTTTTATTTAGTTCTGGGCTAGAATTATAATTTAACCATTCTTCATCTCAGGAAATATTTAACTAACGAAAAATAGAATAATCCAGTGAACCAGAGTAACACTGAAGGGTCGCTCAAACGATTTATAAAAATCAGTCAAATTATCATGATACGATAATTAAACCATCTTTAATACTCACTGACTTTCATGAATTATATATAATCACTGTTCAGATTGAATAACTTGGGAGTTGAATATTAAATAATTTAAGTGGTCCCTTTAAAATTGTTGAAATTTCGTGTCAACATATTAATATGCAAAATCACATTACGCACATTTATAATTTTATTTTTCGTAGTAATATCTAAAGGAAGATTTTTAATTACAGCTATTTTGAAACTGTTTTCCATTTTGTTGATTAAAACACTTTATCTGGTAACGCTCATCAATACGCTTCACTCAAGCGTTTATGTGACTAGAAAACACTTTTTTTTGCAATTCAACATTTACCCAAGTACAAATCATCCTACGGCAATAACTCCAAAATTATTACATCTAATTTTTTTTTTTAATTACACACATAAAATCTATGTACATTTCTGAACAAAATGATATTAAGAACTTCTATTTACAACTATATTACAAAACTTTTGTATATCTTGAAATAAATTCCAAAAAAAAATGTGTATGATACATATACGCTTTTTGTGGGATTGTCACTTAATTTTTTGAAAATATTTTTATTCCTGACTTAGGCTACTTACTCCAAAACCGTAACATCTAAAAACATTTTCTTTACCCAGATAAATTCCATGCACTTTGTGAAAAAAAAAAAAAGAAAAAAAAAAAAAAAAAAAGAAAAAAAAAGATGTCTTATAGTTGGGTTTTGAATAAAATTACTATTTTTTATGATTTAAAAAAAAAAGATTTAAAAAGCGGAAAATGGCAATACTTCATAGTAAGTGGTAGTAGGCAGTTATAGAGATAAGCAAAGAATGCTATGTAATGTAACAAAGTTCATAAAATCTAACAAATATTGCTGCTAAAAATGGCTCTTTTAAAAAATGTATATTTCTTTTTTTTTTTTTTTTTTTTTCAAATACTGCATTCAGTTTCACTTTTTTGATTGGCAGCTATCGACATGACATTTTTCGTAATGATCAGTTTTTGTTAGTTTTAATTTAGTTTTGAGGATGAATAAGAGAGTTAGTTTGTGCAATGTGTTTGCACAATTAATGTAACATTACTCATGATCTCTGCATTTTAATAATTGTGTTTTTTAATACTAATCTTTGTATATAACCTAAAATAAAATATGATCAAAATTGCTTGGATAGATTTTGAGGTATAAGTTACTATTCCAGCGTCCGACATTCATTTTCACTTATCGGCCGATAACTTACAAATGAAATATTCTGCGTCATAATGGTCAAGGTTTTGTGTGAATTTATTAAATTTTTAAAATTAATGCTTCAAACACAGGGTGAAGAAAGGGCGATCATTTGTATTAGTGTTTAGAACTGTGTAAAAGCATTGACTAATTTCCCCACATAACCATACATAAAACCAATTTCTAATCTTATTAACGTCATCTACCCCCAACCCCTTATTAACGTATTACGAATTCAAGATATTTATTATATAGTTAAAGATATGAAAATAGAGCCTTTATTGTTTCCACATGTGCTATAAACTCGACCTAAGTGTAATTGAATTTGAAGGAAATCAAGTATTAAATATTAAATATTAAACTACGTTTATTTTTTGTATATTATTACTGAACCATAATATTTTTTATTTGCAATTATGCATTTGTACGAAATCGGCTTAGATGATTTGTGAAATTAAGTAACTTATTAACAGCTCCATGGACGATTTTTTGATTTTCACGAATCGGCATTTTTGGAAAGATGGCGACCAATACGTTTTAGTTCGGTCCTTAGAGGCTACACTTGAACAAAATGGTTGTAGTCGATTTTGAGAAAATCGTAATTTTGTGTTTCTTGACTTCTGTTAGTCTAAATTTTGAGTTAAAAAAAATTATACTTCCAAAATATATCCGCATAGTTAATTTGAATAAATTCTACGCGTTTGGGTTGTAGAACAATGACACAGACGCCAGATGGACAGACAGATATAATTCCAAAAACCTCTTTTTTGGACTAAACGGACCTCAAAATAGATATATTCGCACTAAACTCTACAACGATTTATATTTTACTTATATTTAAAAAAAGTAAAAAAGCAGCTTCATGAAATTTGGATCGACAGACTTCGTACCAGTACCCACAAACAAGTCTCTGTTATTATCAACGTGGCAAACAAACACGCCTTGTTAGATGATATAAATTTGTCAACAACTGTTATTCTTCATCTATAGTTAGTTAGTAGTCTAAACATTGGGTAATTCAATGGTGCCAGGAATTTATTTATCAGTATAACATATGGTGATTTTCTTTGTTCAAGGTTAAGCGCCATTCAAGACGTTGATAACTGCACGTAAGCATTTCATTATCGATTTAATTGAATTTAGTCAGCTTTTTATAATTTGGAACATGCAGAAACTCATTGAGACACTTTTGTATTTCTCTCCCCCCCCCCCCTCTCTTTATTCTGAGAGAAATTTTTTTACTGTGAGAATAATTTAATTTACTCTCATATAAGCGTAGTATAGAAAAAAAAATATGTAAAAGGTAAAACAATAGATGTCTAATATTTGTAGACATATCCATTTTGATCCACTGAACCAAAGAAAGTGGTTTTTGAAATTAAGTCTATCGTATGTGCAGTGCTACAGCTCAAACTTGTGGACCGATTTTAATCACATTTGGTATGTGAGTGAGCATATATAGCCATATCTAGGAATGCTTTCTATTTTATATTTTTTTATGATGATTTGTACGGAATAGGATGGGTTTAAAAAACCTTTCCCATTCAAATACCACCTCTTTAGAGACGTGTCAATGACGGTCAAAAACTCTTTAAGTGTTTTACCTGGCACTTATTCTAATACTTTCAAATTGTTTAATGTTTTTTTTTCCATTCCTTTTATTATATTGAAATAAACAAAACATGATTTAAATTGAGAAAAAGAGAAAGATAAAAAAATCTAACATTAACAACAAATTAACAAAACAAAAAACTGTTAAGAAATAATTATTTCTTAACTTAAAGTTAAAATACACAAAAAAGAGAAAGAATAAACCAAAACAATATTACTTCTAAATCCTAAAAAAAAAAAACTTAAAATAAATAAAAACAAAAATATACGGAATGAAATAATGCAGCTTCCATGGGTCTGCCCGTTTTGAGGCTGGATATTTCTCTAGTAAAAAGAGGAAAAAAAGGAAAGTCCAAGGTCAAGGTCAAGAGACCATCGGTAGGAGTTAAACTATTAATAAATTAAATATTTACTACAAATATTAGAACTTGTTAAATAATAATTTGTTCTATGATAATTAGATGATAATTTACAAATAAGCAATTAATTATCAGCGTATTTCTTACTTAAGTGTTTTTGGCAAAGTATTGGAGAAATTTATAAAGCACCACCTAACCGAATATATAAAATAACATTCTATACTTTAGTTCGGTTGTATTAAAGGAAATGGTATTTCGGATATTTCATTTTACGTTACCCCAAATATTAATGAGGCATTTAATTGAAACAAAGTTTAGTGGTTTGTCTTGATTTAACAAGATTGCCTTTGATTCTGTCGATAATAAAAAGCTTTTGAAAATACATAAACCGATTGGTTTTCATATTAAAACATACGATTGGTTTCATAATTATTTATCATTACGTGGAACTAAGAGTTACCTCAAAAACATCGAATATGCTTGAAACTAATGTTCTCTTATTTTATTTAGTTTATGTTAATAATATTTCTAAAATTAATAATGAATGGAAAATTTTGTTATTGCTGATGATGTTTAGAAGGTTACAATTGAAATACGGTTTATGAAAGAGTCGCTCGCCATATATCAAATTTATAAAAACAGTTTCATCAAAATTTAGTTACTCTTAAAATAAACAAACCCAACTATACGCCACTTTCGCTGTGACATTGTGGGGCAGAAATTTATTTACGTATGAAGTTACAAACTCACGGTAGCTACTTGTAGAATGTCCTTGTATTGTTATTGAAAAAATATGATGCTTATGTGATACGTTTAACAGAAGAAATAATTGGGCAAACTATATTATATCTAACTAAAGACAAAATCAGGTTTGTTTATTTAGTTTATGTTCGGGTTTTATTAGAAAGAGATATAATGCATCGTGTGACTCTTGTGTCCATATTGAAACTTTTATAGCACAGAAGGCTTTAAGTTATAACAAGTATTATCCCTTAAACAGCTTGTACAATGATAACAATGTATTAACATTAAGACAATGCTATGTGAGAAAACTTTCATTATTTATTTATTTATCAAAATCTTAACCAAATATTGTCCGAATTAGAATACCTGTAGTCGACTAGACAAGTTCAGATCGGTGCAATGTGGGTTCCAAAATTAAATAACATTAACATCAAGAAGAAATATAAAATGAAATCCGGTAAATAAAATCATATTCAGTTGAATTGACAAAGAAATCGTTCTTAAATCTTCTTTTTCGTTCACCATCAAAATGAATCTGATTGTCCAATATAAATGGAGAGGATGGGGAGCTCACAAGACAACTTAGAAACACAGCCACTGGAGAAAACCAAACTCATAACTGTATGTTTCAAAACATGACCGAAGAACTAACTACCAGGAGCGATAAAGTATCTGTTTAATGATAATATAAGCTTGTGAAGTTGACTCACCCATACCAGAACACCCACTTCTTTTGCACAATACGTTATTTTCCGTTAGTTTTGATAAATTCAAAGTTAGTTTTACTTATTAGGTCGTTATTTGATCGCTTTATTTTTGGGAGGGGCAACTTCACACGAACCCACCCAAAATAGCAAATGTCTTTAAAAAACCGCCTAAACTCTTTGCCCTTTGTTAGTGTTGGATAGTTTTGGTATTCAAGGCGTTAGTTTAGATTTTGGAAGGTTTTTACATGGTCTTCCGTGGGTGGGTCAACCTCGCACTTTTTTTTAATAAGAACAATAATTAATTAAGCTTTAAAATAATTTAATATGCATGCATGTAGACCTGCTCCAGTTTCAATAATTTTAGAGGTATCGACTTGAAAACTGATATACACGTTAACTATCGTGTTTCTAGGGTACTTAGAGTTTGGAGTTGTTATCTTAATAATTTTAGAAAATAGAGCCGATAACGCACACGAATTTCACGGTCGGTTCGACGATAGCCCATGGATCTACAGGCTACACTTTCAACCATTGATAAGGTATCGACTTGAAACTAGGCATACTAGTAAAATCCCGACTTGTTAACGTGTATACAAAGTTGATATTTTCAAAATTATTGAAACTATAGTTAGTAAACCCGCCGATTTTTACGTAGGTACTTGAAACAATAATTTATTGATTGCTCTATTTATAAAAATTGTTTAGATATTGATTGGAAGCTAGGTAAAAAAGTAATATGCATGTTTATTACAAAAAAATTGTTTAATAATAAATATAGCGGGTAAAATTCACCCGCGTTGCAGGTTCTATTTTCAAGTATTTAAAAAAATATATCAAATTAAAAATCGCAATACTATTGGAAAACATATTATTAAAAGTGTATAGGAAGTATCAAGATATATCTAATATATAAAAGCATCGTTATTAACTTGTACATTAAGTTTGGAGTCGATATCTAAAACAATTTTGAAACTAGAGCTCATAAATACTTTTATCTCGCGCCCAATTCGTAGAAAATCGCGACGCCTTACATACAAAATCCAGTTTTAACAATTTTTAAGCTACATTTTAAAGTTTGGTAACACGTAAAATACTATACGTTTTACTAGTATACTGAGATTCAACTCAAAGATGTATCGTTAGCTACTTCACGAATAAATCAGCCTGCCTACATTTTCAACAATTTATCCTAAAGTCCATATAATCATAAGTATAATCAAAATTGGATCCACAAATTCTAAAACATACATGTCATATTCGTGTATAAAAACATCTTTAATATGGTTTTGATATCTATTTGACTTAGTTTTTCAAATTATATTAATTGTTTACAAAAAATTTACACTTTATTTATAATTTTTAAACCTTCACGGACTTAATATAGTGAGTACAGTTGTGCAAACGCGAGGGATACAGCTGGAGTTTCACCTTTTTTCATGTAGTCTTGGGTTAGATCTTTCTCTTTCATTTTCCCTGTTTGATCTCTATTGACAAAGTCTTGTTCTCTTCCGACCCTGGCGATAATAGAGTTTTTGAGGGCTAGGCAACTTGATTTTATGTTACGTACTTTTTTTTTAATAAGACAAAATGACAATCAGATAAAAATCATAGGACTTGGAATTTAGCTCATTTTTCAAATAACTTTCCTCGATTAAAAAAATATATATATCCGACTCACTATGAGATTTTTTAACTTTTAAAATGGCGAAAGAATTATAATTTTCTGACAATTACTAATGAGCAATTTAACTTCATATTTTAAAATGTTCCTACGTGATTAAAATTTAAAAAAAATTGAACTAGGACTTTCCACCGGCTTTTTAAATATTAAAGTTTCTTGGGTGGGAGCTGTATAGGCTAAGTGGGAAATAATGAACGAGGTGGTCCGATTCCCAAGAAATTTGTACATTGAACTAAACGCCTAGTGCACAAAATATTGCTGAGCTACCGGATAAATGAGTTCTTTGAGAAGTGATTTAGCAATAGTAGGCTTCGTTGTAAGATAAAAATTAGGCTTATATTTATTAGATGCAGCTGATAATGAAATGGATACATCCTCTTGCCAAGTTGGCGATGAGATAACTAGTGTTATAACGGCAAGACACAGTTAAAACGTTATTTGTGAAATCCAGTTATAAATGGCAGCCCTTTCAAAACTGCTTGATTGCTAATAATTCTCTCTTTCACTCTCTCTCTCTCTCTCTCTCTCTCTCTCACACACACACACACACACACACACACACACACACACACACACACACACACACACACACACACACAGGTTTGTAAGAGGACCTCGGTTGTGCTAAGTGTAGTGCAATTGTCACAAACGAGGACTTTGCTTCTTTTGACACAATGGGGGACCTCTACATTTTTATTTTTTTATCGTCATATGCAATATAATTTTTGACTAACGAACATTACATACTTTATAGAAAGGGTCAATAAAGACATACAGATTTTTTATTTTTTTCCTATCGAGTCTTTTAAAAAAAGTCAACCATTAACACAAAAGCGAGGTCCTAAGCACTTGGACAACCCATACGTCACATTAGAGGTCCCATTTTTTTCCCCTAACATCCGAGGACTTAAGCACTTACAAGTCACATTGACACATTAGGGGTCCCAGGTTTTTCCTCACATCTGAGGACTTAAACACTTAAAAGTCTCATTGACATATTAGATTTTAGTATTTGATTTATTGGTAACAAAATAAACTAATTTATATAATTAGTTAATAATGAAGTTAATATTAATAAAAGCTATGATAGACGCACTAGTATAAAAAATACTAGCAAAATTGTAAGATAATTTATAATAATCCTTTTTGAGATATTATATTTTTACTTATATAACACATAGGCACAGATGGATAGACCGATAACCGATAATTTTTTTCACTTTTTATGATAGAGATTACAAACAAATTTAATGTATAGAATGAGCTCCCAAAGAACTTGCATATCACCCTTTATTTTAATTTAAGAGTATAAATTAGTTGTACATCATTATGTTGGCATGGATTTATCTCATCAGTGGATTTAATATATTCCTGAATCTAAACTTATTTCATGACATTATAAAGTCAAACACCAATATAGTGATTTTGCATCAGAAATCGTCAATTTATTTATTAATGAATAAATTGTTAATCAAATAGTAATGTTATAACACAAATCATACTTAATTACAAAAAAAAATACTTAAATATGGTATCTTTTCCCTCCTATTTCTCCATGATAAAGTTAAAGTCATGATGAGACTTGAGTGAATTTTATGGTTCTTTATATAGAACATGTTAAGAAAATAGAAAATCTATATGCAGAAAGTAAACATTTAGTTAAATTTACCATGGTAGTAAATATAAATGAGTCGGGGTCGAGTGACGACTTTGAACAACTACTATGATTTAGGAAAAGAATTCGAGTTTAGAATCAAGAATCGAAACTAAAATTGTAGATTTGAATTTTGAAATAGCAACCGGAATTGAATTTTTAAATGCTGTCGGCAGATCAACAACATTATTTTTACACTTCCTCACTTTTAATTTCTAGCCTTTCAACGCGATATAATACCTTCGCTTTCAACAGTTAAAACTTCAGCCTTTTTTTCCTATAAGATTTTGTTTATTTTCAATTAAAATCTCATTTTTAAAAAGAGGTAACCACAAGGGCCTTATTTCTATACTTGTTTGGCTGATTGGGTTGTCCGTTATTTTTATGTATGTGGCTTCAATTATTTTTCGTTTATATAAATGATTATATAATACGGTGTATTATTTTTGCCTCTTCCTAATTAAACTTAGGATTTTCGGACCATATATATTCAGCTATTTTTGATTTATCTACTAGGCCTAATCGCGTGTTATTCTTATGTTTAGAGGTCTTTTCATAAACCAGCTGGTTCTAGAGTAGTCTTAGGTTAGATCCTTCTCTTTCATATTTCCTATCAGGTACAACTTCTGTTCTCTGCCGACCTTATCTCAGAGCATTTGAGGGCTATGTGCTTTTATTTTATTACCCTGTTTTTCCTTTTTTATAAAGGTATGATTACAGAGAAGTTTCTTGCCTCTAAACGAAAATGGGAAGACGAGGGGGGGATGTTCGTCTTTCATAGTGCAAACTAGTGGAGTGGCATAGGGAACTGAAGCTCTTGACTTTGGATGATAATATTGGCTATAGATTTACGTAAGAAATTTCAACCTCAAACCACTCAATATGGGAGGATGAGGTTAGTAAAAAGGAAGATATATTAGACATATTTAGATGTAATCCCTACTTACGGAATTTGGATAAACTGTTTACTGCAACTACTGTGATCCGGACACTGACTTTGATTTTTAACTGAGAAGGGGTAGCTAGACACTTTTACTAGCGGTTTTTCACATTGATTTAAATTATTAATATTCAAGGTTCACGAATTTTTATAGAAACAGTGCTGGCTTTTTTGAGATATTCGAAATTTTACGGCAGTATAAGTATTTAATTTTCGCTTTTTAAGCGATAACCTTGGACATGCACATTGGGATTCTTAGAGACAACATTTTAATAAAATTGTATCACAAGTATTAGAGTCTATTATGGTGAAATCTTGATTTTTGTGTTTTTATCTTGTATTTATATAAAATTTTGAGTTATTGGCAAAATTAAAGGTCGCTTCTAGATATGGTCAAATAACTAACAATATAATATATAACCACAATCAGTAAACTCGTTTGAACTGTAAAACACCACACACAGACACCAGACAAAAATGATTTTAAAATCATTTTTTATGACTTAAGAAACATAAACACGATCATTACTTTTTTTTAAACCCAAGGTCTCACGATGAAAACCCAAGGGACACTAGATAGATCTGCAATTTTTTTTCGTGTACTCTTGGGTTATCATGTAGTCTTTTACTCTTTTATCTTTCTTATCAGGTTTCTCTTGACAAAATCTTGTTCTTTCCTGACTGTGACAATATTAAAGTATTTGAGGTCTAGAGTTTTTTTTTATTTTCTTACTTTTTTATAAGACCAAGTGTTGTTTCACCACTTTAAACAACATGAAAAAAATACTACAAAAAATTGTCATTGATTTTTTTACCCATCACATAACTTATAGTAAAAACAAAAATACTTATTAGCCCATTTGTACCCTTCTATTATCTGAAAATACGTAGAAAGTTAGTGCATGTGAATTGCAATTAAATTGCTTCTGTATAGAATTATTATTATTTTAGTATAACAAAAACAAATGACCCCGACGTGATTTGAACACGCAACCTTCTGATCTGGAGTCAGACGCGCTACCGTTGCGCCACGAGGCCTTGTATCCTCAGAAGAACGACTTCAAGTCGTCACAATTAAAAAGTTGAGGTGACACAAAACTAAATAGGCTTTTACTGACATATTATTTACATCATAATTCATATAACTGTTGAGTATAGCGTCATCGTAGAATAACGTTTATGTACTGAGTTAGTGTACTCATTCTATGAGTACTAATAATAATGATACTATGAGTTAATGGATAAGAAACCAACTAATTCTAGATAACTAATAGAAAAATAATTATTAAAATCCAAGGATTCTTCAGATATGTAATCACCATCTGTTTCGATCATTTGAGATATATTTGACCCAAGTTATTTTATTTCTATCAATTAATTATAAAATTAAAAATAGTTGTATTCTTTCTCTCTTTTACGAACTCGGACCAAATTTTGCTGATCCCTTTATTCATTTCGTTCGTATGATAAACTTGACCTAATTTTTTATCATTGATGGCGGATTTCAGAGACATTCCTCAAGGACCCTCCAAGCCTCAATTGTCCCAGAAAATCCTTACGTACCCCATCACTACATGATACCTTGAAGGATGTTTCCGATTCGTGTCCATTGCCTCAGGCAACTCGTAGCTATGATCGAACTTTATAAGACCTTCAATAACGAATTCAACAACACAAATTACGAAAACGAAATTCACTGTCTTTTACTTGTTATTTTTCATTATTATTACATTGTAAGGTAAACTGATAGTTGTTTGTACAATTCTACTTTCAACATTAGTAAAGTCATTGCATCAGAACATAATTTATTTTTCCTCGCCATAAACATTGCTTGTAAATATAAGAATATGTTTTAATGATTTATGTAAAGTTTTATCATTTTTCTAATACTATTATTAAATTTGTACAATATTTTTTGTAAGCCTACTGCTTAGAAATTGTCGAAATGAGTTTTTTTGTATTAATACAATTGCCTCTTAAACAAATGTTTCTTCTTAGATTTTTTCAATGACTTTTTTTATATGAATTTATTAAATCTGATAAACAGTATTTCCTTTTCTGAAGTACATCAAGTTTTTTTTCAACTTTGGTGGCGAATTACCTTAGACTTTTAACACACCTAAAGACTTCTTTAAATTCGGACGGCTTGGAAGAAACATTCTTCCTAAATACCTGCTCACTGACCACTGACCTCTTCTGTCCATACTAAACATGTACGGTAACTCCTATAAATACATCTTGTTGGCTAACCACACGTAAATATTTAAAGTAAATCCCACCCTTCAACCTTTCTTCCCTCTAACAAATTTGTTTTATAAGACTACATAACCCAATAAAATAACTGATTTAAAATATAGGATTTATTCAGAACACATATTGTGCACCAGTTCTCCAAGATATAGTTTTACATGTCTCAAAGGAAGTAGCGAAATTTGTTTTCAGTTTGTATATACAATATGCTGTAAAGGACAAAGAAAGGTATAAATGATTCCCACAGGAATCATTCAATACAAGAGATATCGACAACTACACTTTCATAAAATACTTTCTATGTAATCTTAAGTATTAACCACAATTTGTCTATAAGCACGATAGTTTCTTAAATTAAACAATATAACTATTAAATATGTTGATAACTATATATATATATATATTCATCTGTTAAAATTCAAGAAAGTGCCGAGTTTCTTTACATTTGCAATAAATTGTGTATTCACATAATATTTTTTATTAAAAGTTTTATTTGTGATTTTTGAGGTGGATCCTCAAACAGACTTATCTCAAAACTAGAAATACCCACTGCTCCACTATTTATTAGTTATGCTAACAATACTAATTAAACAAATTTATTTTGTACAATCATTTTTGTTTTTTTTACTTCAGATTTTTTTGTTTTTTTTTTTGTATGGATTTAAAAAATCTGTATTCACCTTAAGGTAAGATTTGGCTACCAAAAGAAGGACGTCACGCAACAAGTATTGTTCTACAAATAATTTAAATAGTTAAATACGTAAATAATAGTTGATACAAAATTGATAATAGTTTACTGATTAAACAAAACAAAACCAATAATAAAAACTAACTGCTTTGTTAGAAAAACATTAGAGAAGAAACTTTGTAATGAAAATAACTTTCGTAAAGTGTGAAATAGTAAAATAGTTTTATTCAAGAGATGGTTATAAACTGAAGGTGAAGTTTAATACTAACTTTGACACTTTGAGAGTTTGTAATACAGCAAACTTTAAATAACAACGTTTAATGAACTCAACAAAGAAGTTGAGTTTTATGACATAATAAATTATCTTATCACCTCTCTGTAGGTTGCCTCAAGAGTACATTACTTGGTTATTTAAACAGATTTTCATTCCTCCTAGATCGTGCCAGGAAGTAATTATAATTTCCTGTAAGAGGAGGTAATGTACAAATGCAGTTATAATAATTTCTCAAGATATCTACGAAATACGAAAGATTTTATCCTAAAACTGTAATTTTATAAACCTAGTTAATTTAATCAAGACCATGTTGGTATTTGTTCCTATATATGCAGCTTTTCGATTTGCCAACTCTTTTAAATTAAATTATATACCAACAAGTTTATTGAAGTAAGTTATACCAATTAAAATAACAGCAAGAGGTGAAAATTAAGCTTTTAAATTTCCACTTTGGTTTCCCTTCATGAAATAGTGAAATAAAACCATAAAAAAAAATAAATATTAGAACTCAACATAATATTTTAAAATATACAAAAATACATAATGTCAATAATTCAATATAATAATAATTCAATAAAAAATCATTTTTCCTTGCTATTATAACATAATCTCTGTCAGCATTAAAGCTAAATTAAATATTCTAACCTATATTTGACCACAATCAACAGTAGACCTAGTGGGGATATAGGACAATAACCAAAAAATAAATTGAATGAATGTTTAAACGCGTATATTTATATACTGAATTTATTAATCTGTATAGTATTGTTACAGAGTATTAACACGTTATAGAACACTATTACAGCACATTTCTAAAATTTGACGTATACAACAAAGTTTTAATCTCTGATAAGATAAAATAGTAAACATTATTTTGAAGAAAATGATTATTTGGGACCTAGCTAATCGCCCAATTCTGTGACATACTATTCCATAGCAACATAGTAATATTTCAAGCTAAGTAAAATTTAAATCTGTGAACGAAAAACAAAACAATATAGGCTACCGTTCTTCAAAAGTTCTCTCTTCATGGAATAGCTTAGATTTGGTTTAAATAAAATATGTATATTTTGCCACATTTGCCAGTACAATATAACGTCGTATTAAACTAACTAAAGTAGGCTATGGAACAGTACAGAGAAAATAGCATATACAGTATGTCTACGCCTACTTTCAAGATATAAAGCCCGTTTAAATTAGTGCAAAGATACTACTAATTAAGCACACCGGAAACAATTAATAGAATAATAGATTTATTATTCTATTTTATTATATTTTAAAATTTTTAGAAAATACTATTATTGACTATAATTTTGACAAAGTATATTTACTTAAAATTAAGTTTTATATAAAAATCCATGATAATACAGTAATTTATTGTCTTAGTCACATGAGAGTTATTTCAACGAAAAATGATTTTAAATGATATTATTATACTGTATTGTTTGTTGCATAGTCCTAAATCAATACACAAAAATTCAAATGTGATACCTTACATCATTAAAAAGACATTCTGAAGTTTAAGTTTAGAAATACATTTAGTTCCTTTGGGCTGTAAGCGACTTAAGTCGATCAACAATGCAAGTTGGTTAACCCTGCTTGTATGCTAGTCAAAAGATGTTTTATAATTAAAACTCCCACATCTGCTCTGGACGTTTTGTTAAGTCCACCACCTAGATTTTTGTCGATTTTTTGTTTGACAAAAGAGTCATTTATTGCTTTATATGTGCATACATGTTCGAGTAGTTAACCAGATTTTTTGTACGTCTTCTTCATTCCGAAGAATGTGTTTATCTTATTTGAGATTCTATAAGTGTAATAGAGATTACAGTTATATCTTTGCAAACAGGTAGCTTCCAAAAGTCACGTTGCATCATCTTTGTTTGTAAATCAAAATTATTTAAATTAAATCAAGAACTCCCATGCATTAACCATGGATTTGCTAGTGCGTCTACACAAAAGTACCTTAGTTGCAGATTTAAAAAGAGTTGCTACTAGTAAACATAACCTCATTGGTATTTCCACACAAAACTGGCTGTTTTAAAAAAATTTCAGTTTTTTAAATTTAAATTTAAATTTATGTTTGCATAAATTCAATATTTTTTGTATGTTTTGATATTTCAAAAATATAAACGTACAGTATAATTTAATATGAGGAAAGATAATTAAAAGTAAAAGGATAATAAAAGACCAAAAGCGAGTAATATAACATTACATGAAAAACACTAAATCACATGTCTTCTACAAACTTCAACAAATTTTGTTATTATATCTAATTGACTATCAATTAAAAAAAGAAGCTACATCTTAATCAAGTATAACTAATGCCTGATTGTGTTTCTATTTCGTTGTTTTTTCACGAATTGAAACTATTCATAACACCACAATACACAATTTCCCTCTACTGCCGCAACAAAGATTTAATTATATTTTTATTTACGTATTTGGTGCAGTCTTGTGTTTATCTAATTAAAAACCAAAATATCATTTAAATTATATTGATTAAACCTTGGTGCAAAGATAACTAAACTCGTTATTGAATCCAGTATCCAGTGGTTAACAACAAATAAAAACATTTATTGGATACATACAATATTTACTTAATTCCTTTGGAATTGTAAACTGTCACAGTGCTCAATTAGCTAGATTAAATCTGTAGTTATTTCAATATTGAATATTTATCGTCTTCTATTTATACCTGAGTGCACAGTGGGTGGACTAGTTAAAACTGTGTTATTAAAATTCTTATGTTAATCCTAACAAGAAAATCTTGAAAAAGGTTGTATTGAACAAATATATATTTAACTAACATTAACACAGATACGAAAATTATATTCACGAACGCGCAAATTCCAATACATACATACTGGCATTCGAATATATCATATTCATTTAGATTTTACAGCTTCTCTGTAAAAATATATTTGCAATCTAAGAACTTCTGGCATATGCTCAATGTTAACATATATCTAAGTTATTGTTAGTTTTCTTAAATTAGTAAAGTAGAAATGTTTTACATTCCAGCCTCTTGAACACGTAAATGGGAGATTAAGTTAGCTATATGGTTCTCAATGAACAGTGGAAAATTCATTTCTATTTTCCGCTGTTAGTTACGATTTTTAAATAAGAGTTGGTAGTAAAATAAATATATATGTTTCAATAAACAAAAATGAAAATAATGCGTACTTTAACTCCAGGTAGGGTTAGTCTCTATTATAAATGTTAACGATAATTTATTGTTAAGTTGCCCATAAAGGGAATCTTTAATCTATTAAGTCCTTATTATTTTTTACATCTTCATATATATATTTAAATATATATATATATATATATATATATATATATATATATATATATATATATATTCATAGTATATATTATTAAAATCTACGAAATAGTGTCTAGTGTTTATCCTGTTATAAAGACAAGATGTACAATTTCAAATATAATTTATTTAAAAATAAACAAGCTATTTTTAATATTTTTAAAAGTATAAGAGATCTCTACTCTTTGAAAACCACGAATCTGTTCGTTAAATATAGTTTTCATTACTTGCTAAAGCGTCCTAGAGTGCGAGACGAAATAAAGAACCCCTGTGTGTGAAAGAGTCAACAAAAGAAAACCTGTAGTGCCAAGGTTGCACAGATAACATTGATGCAACTGAACGTGGTTTATTAAAGACGGTATTGGAACTGATATCTAATTTTTTTTTCTGACTTAATAAAATTACCACCAACATCAGAAGCAACGTAGCAACATCTGTTAAGAGTTTAGCTTCAGGAGCAGCTTTGTATAAACCTGGACAAATGTCTCATGACCCATTCCTAGTACAAAAACCTTTGCCCTTGATGATCTACTGCATCTGCTTTCTTGCAGCTGTAAGCATCGGAGTGCTTGAACGTTACACAAGCGTTCACTTTGATGATACCCTAGCCGTAATCGATTTATTCTACTTTCCAGTAATCCATTTATAGCATTTTAAAACTTAAAATACTCACTCTCACCACCAGTGTGCCTCCAGCGTTGAAAAATTAGTTTTGTTTTAAGTGTGTTTTTGTTTTCATCGGTTTTTGCTGTTACCCAAAAAATGATCGGCTAAACTCCCTTTAGAGAAGTCTAGCGACCCCGAGGTGCCTTCCATTAATAATGCACACGTGAATTTGACTAAACATGAGTTAGTTGCGTGAATAGGCCAAAAATGACTTACCAACCACGTAATGCGTTCAACCGCCATTTTCACGTAAATTATTAACTTAAACGTCTAATAGTATAACTTGTATTTTATATTATTGTTTATCAAAGCTGGCTCGTGTTATTTATTAGTTTCATATTACAACAATAACTGCTAGTGGCCATTTCAGCGATCGATTCTACTTATGGGTAATGTAACATGTTCAACCTTTAGTATGAGTATACTTCTACTTTCGTTAAGTCACTGGTAAATTAATTATTCTTATAATTAGTTCCCCTACGATACCCACTAAGTCAAACTTTAATTTTCACATTGCTTAAAATAAACCTGCAGTTTAATGAAAGTTTTTAAAATTAATATAGTAGAAGCAATAAGATTACTTTTTGATATAGTCGTAGATAAATATATTTTATGACCATTAGATACTTTTGGGATAATCTGATCTTTAATTATGATTTATTTTAGTTGTTGATTAGATAACTGTAATTGAGTAAGATTCTTTACTTGCTTAGTGGGCTATAAATAGCATGTACTGGCACATGCTGCAGCGTGACACGTAGATCCTGTGTCAATAAGCTACTGTTTATTAATTAAGAAATATGTAGACTTGCTTTTTGATTTGAAGACTCTGTACCGGATACGTAGTTTCCAATATATCTAAGTTTCTTTACATCACAATAATCAAATAATAAGTTATTAATCACTCAGCCCATGCAGAGAACGTTCAATATTGTGTTTACAAAATTGTGACTTTTAAAACACCATATCTCGGTCGTTATTAAAGAAAAATTAAATATTCCTTTTAGGTATCTTAAATTGACCTGTTTGAATATATAAAAAGTTACGTTTTGTTAATTTTCGAAACACTTTGTATATCGTACTAAACTTGTGTACCATCCTGTAGATATCAGATTAAGAGATTTAGAATGAGAGGTTGAACACCTTTCTATCTAAATCAGTTCTACAAAATAAATATCAAGCCATTTCCATAGTTTTTACTTCTTTGTAAATACAATTTTTTATTGCACAACTAGATGAAGAAGATATCAGTTAAAATGTTTGAAAATAAGTCCATCCGTTTAGTCTATATAAACGACCGCAGTGTTGTAACAGTAAATTCGTATAGATCCCCATATCTTGTTTTATGCATTTGCTTAAAATTTAAATGCACACTACAACCCCCCAGAAAGGTCTCAACTAATCTCATAAAATGCTTGCACCTGAAAATAGCTAACACTGATTATATTCGCCTGTTTAAAAAAAAATACCGTAGTTCTCGATACGTCTTTACAACTAGTATTATAACATACTGATGTAGGCCAAAAAATTGTATGTATCGAATTTAACGAAAATTACTCAAAGTTGATGGGTCGAAAAATAATCAGAGAAAAATATTTATTTTCTATTTGACTATTTTGTTGGCTAAAGAACATAACCAAATCATTAAACAAACACTAATTATTGTTCCCAGGTTTACTAAAATCTGACATAATTCATGACCGATAGAAAAGATACATAAACCCACATCCAAACATATGTTTAGACCTGTTTTTCATGGTCTTAGGTCTAAATACTTTATTTCTATTCTAGACCTAATTACTAGTTCTAAATTAAGTTTTAGTTTCAATCCCCCTCCTCCGGAATGACTTTAATGAAATAATTGAAGTTTAGTTTAAGCATCTAACATATTTTCACCAGTAAACCTAAGAAATAGGCCTATCAACTAGGAATTTTTAACTGTTATTTCATAAAGTAGAGATGTTTGAAACACAGAGGATGAGCCATAGCTAACTTAAGTGGAAGTGACCTTCGATAAAGAGAGACAGATATAAATTTAAATAAGTCTTTTTTTAACTTATGGGCAATGTATTTTGGTAACTGTTCAAGAGCCTAGAGATACGTGTAACGTCATCATCAAAATAAAAGATATATTTATATAACAAACAAATAATAACGACAGTTTCTACAATATACAAAAGAGGAAATCTTTTAATGAGTAACGTTATAATGTTAATGATTTTTACCACGTTTTTATTAGTTCGGTTTCCGTCATATCTGTCTGTCTGTCTGTCCAGGTGGAATTTTGCAATCGAGTTTAAACTAACTTCCCGATAAGCTAGAGACCTGAAATTTTGAAAATAGGTCAGAATTGGATGACAATACAATATTCAGTTGGTTTCTTGTCTCTACATTTATTTAAACAATAGTTATTTAAACAAATAAAAATTGGCCAATGAGATGTTTTTCGTATATTGAGTCTCATATATATACAAAACCGATTGGAATTTTTCACCCGGACATAAGACTAAAAAACAGAAAATAATAAATCAAATTTTAAAAAAGTTTAACATACCTCGTTTTTAAAACGGACTAAAAAGTATAAAATTATTTTTCACGATGAATATATTTGGAATACTTGGAGAGAAAAACGTGGGGCGCAAGCAATCTATGATAGTTAAGGAGGAGTAATAAATTAAATAACATTAAATCTCATTTCCGATTCACTGAAATTAGCTGTGAATTCATCCGGATTGTCTACTTGTATTATTTACTGACTGCGCCCCACGTTTTGCTCTCCAAGTATTCCAAATATATCCATAGTCACTAAAAATTCTCCCTCAAAATTGTAGAAGAGTCATGAAAAATTATTTTATACTTTTTAGTCCGTTTTAAAAACGTGGTATGTTAAAAAAATGTATTTGATTTATTATTTGAAATAGATTACTACCGTAGAATTCCTATTATTTTCGCTTGTTTATTTCAAGACAAAATAACACTTTCGGAGCATTTTACGAAGTGTTGTGTGCCACTCGCACACAAAACAAGTAAGAAAAGTAATACATTGTAAACAAATGACCCGTTTGCGTTTACTATAACTATATTTTTGTTATTGTAACTCATGTATCACTGAGGATGGCGACTTTGTCGTTGAAAAGCGTTTGATAAAAAACGTAACTCTTGTGTTCGAGTTTTTTTTCTATCTATTATCTCACAAGTCAAGCTCAATATTTATTTAAAAATAAACACATTTATCTTCAAAGTAAAATATAACTAAAAGCAAATTATACTATACAAAATCAAATAAAAACACACTTACACTCCCAAACACACATACACTCAATAACATCTCTAAAACACCAAAAACCGTTCAAGCACCCTAATGGCTGAGGTGATGATATGACAAAGATCTTTAGGATGCATTAAAGTTTTATCGATTAATTGTCGCTTAAACAACCTATACTACAAAGCTAGTTAAACCATTATTTTGAATCATTGCATTTATATCTAAGAATTCCCATAGCATACGATAATGTAAGGCTCAATAAGTGGGTTGAACAGTTGTAATTTTGTGGGTTCAGGGTCATAATAGTGGGGTAGTCGGCGTATTAATACAGAATGTTGTCCTTGAATATAAGAGAAGTAGACCATTAAATGGCAGAACTAAAGTCAAACCATACTATCGACAGGACCAATTTATATGGCAGTATGTAAATTTAATAATTAAACTCACATTGTAATATAGGTGTAATTACCTCATTTAATAATTTAATCATTTAATAATTAAACACATTGTACTGACTAAGGTGTATATTTTAAATAGTCTCATATATGTCATCTAATCTTTACACCATGAAGAAAAGAAAAACATTAATTGGAGATCATTTGTTTGTTTACCTTTTCTGTCTCAAAAAACGTCTAAACCAATGATACACAACTTATTAAACTGTTATTACATAGTCTAACTATGCTCATTAATTTAATTAAATCATTTCGCATAGATTTTTTGTACAAGATACTAAGGTTTACCAATTGCAATATAAATTGTAAATATTTAACATTAAAATTCAAACAACCCTTCAACTATAACTGAAGCTCATGTATCAAATACTAAATTGTGAATAGAACTGCAAACATAACATGGCCGAATTGATTTTCATCCAGATTTAACAATAAATCAAACACAACTCTCTACATAACTGAACTAAATTATGTATCATTATAAATATGTATCATTATGTATCAAATTATTATAAATTATGTAAATTATGTATCATTAAAGTGTAACGAACATATTTATAGCAAATATTAAAACTTTGTATTTCCATGACTAATTATTGTGTATCGACCCCACATCCCTTCATCCACTATTTAAACAGCGACTCAACAAAATAAGCCAGCTAATAACCACAAATTCATAGACAAGTTATAAATGCATTTGAATCCTATAAAACATTATTACATTTAAATTCGGAAAATTTCTTTATTTTCATTATTTTATTCAGTGAACTTTTTACAATAAAGGCCATTTATGTTTTCATGCATTTTAATAGACTTCCTTGTACTTCGTACAGACCTTACTTAACTTAATCCAACAATTAGAATACCATCTTTCATGACATAAAAGGACAGATGTTTTAGCGTCAAGTATTACGTTAAACCATTAGCTACAGAAGACTGTGTACAAGTATTACGTTAAACCATTGACTACAGAAGACTGTGTACAAGTATTACGTTAAACCATTAGCTACAGAAGACTGTGTACAAGTATTACGTTAAACCATTGACTACAGAAGACTGTGTATAAGCATTACGATAAACCATTGACTACAGAAGACTGTGTACAAGTATTACGTTAAACCATTGACTACAGAAGACTGTGTATAAGCATTACGATAAACCATTGACTACAGAAGACTGTGTACAAGTATTACGTTAAACCATTGACTACAGAAGACTGTGTACAAGTATTACGTTAAACCATTGACTACAGAAGACTGTGTACAAGTATTACGTTAAACCATTGGCTACAGAAGACTGTGTACAAGTATTACGTTAAACCATTGACTACAGAAGACTGTGTATAAGCATTACGATAAACCATTGACTACAGAAGACTGTGTACAAGTATTACGTTAAACCATTGACTACAGAAGACTGTGTATAAGCATTACGATAAACCATTGACTACAGAAGACTGTGTACAAGTATTACGTTAAACCAATGACTACAGAAGACTGCGTACAAGTATTACGTTAAACCACTGACTACAGAACACTGTGTACAAGCATTACGTTAAACCATTGTCTACAGAATACTGTGTTCAAGTATTACTTTAAACCATTGACTAGAGAAAACTGTGTAAATTAAGTAATTCAAATTTCTTCTTTAGATCAATGTAAATTACATTGTAACTCAAGTGAAATGTACCTTTATTTTTTAACTTTATTATCAGTCTCCATTGATTGAAAACAGTTGAACTACAAACTATACAATAAGTAAGCGCACGAAAACATACTAAAAGACACAACTCAAGATTAAGAGTTTAAGAACCAGAAAATCGCTTAAGGATGGAATTCTTTAGTTTACTGATATTCGTTTCGGAATAGGAATTTTTTTTAAAAAGATAAAACTTTTTAAAGACTTTTTATTATACACCCGCGAGCGCAACCGCTCATGAACTAATTTTTAATATAGGTCTAAAATAACTGAATTTCAGAATAGTTGAGTAAACTTAACATACCAAATAATAGTACACACTTAATGTCTAAAATAAAAAAAAATAAAATAATAAATAAAAAAATTATCACAACACTTCTTTAATTTCCCATTTCTGACTTGACCAAAATCAATTAGTTGAGGTACAATTAATGAAGACGTGTTATTAATTTTTCGACAAGCTGTGATGTAATAAACAAATGCTTTTATTTTGACCTACATACCTCAGAGAAAGAAAGAAGTCTCAATATAGTTACAACTATACACGGTAACACCAAACCTCAATGTAAGTCTACGTTTTGACTTGGTACAAATACAATATGAGGGATGTATTAGTGGAGAAAGTAAGAGACCAATGGAGCACACAAGCAAGAAAAAGAGTTCTGTAGTCTGGAGTTATAAAAAGATTACACAGATATTAATACTGTGAACAAAAAGTATGGTTATATTATTTCTTTCTTCTGTCTTTTTGTTTTTTGTTTTTCCTTTTGTATTCTGTTGAATTTGTTAATTTTATTAATTACGTTTAGTACGACTGAAAGATATGTACATAAGGTTCAACTCAGTTACCTCTGAAAGGAGAGGTTTTTGTTCTTGAAAATAGAATGTCAATAATGCTTTATTATTATATTGTACGGGAAAAGGATAGTTTTGATTGTTGGTGTCATTTTATTTTCTGACTATTATTGAGACAGCTTGCAGGCTATTATGAACATTTTCGTTGGGTAAATATAAATTGTTAGAACTTAATAGCGTACATACATCATTAAGGACAAGCTAGGAAAAGCAAGCATACGAATGACTTAATTCCTTCAAATTGAATAAATTCAGAAGTTACTAATGGAAATCGCGCTTTATATGTCTACGGATCTTTACATCGTGACTTTGAGTTAAAATCAGAAAACAAGATGTTTTTAATCAACAAAAAATATTCATTTTAATAAACTGTCAATTTACTAATTTTGTAACTATGTGTTATTTAAAATTTTATGTTGCGTAATATTTTGTAATTGGACCTATAATTAGCTGAGCTGAAGATGTTGCCTGTCGCAGTGAAACATGTAGCCACATAATATAAAAATATTGTGTACAGAAGACTACAATAATTAATTGACCAAAGAAGAGATTTATTTTAAAATAGTTGTAGTTCTAATACTAAATAACAATGAATAGTGTTAAACACTTTTATTCAAACTTTCCAAATCATAAATTATTTGTTCGTATTATATTGTTTTCCTTTTTGTGTTAAGTGACATATATTTTTATATCATTTAAATCGCAACAACCACAACATTTCGCATCGTACTTTTCACGACCAATTGAAACTAATTCTTGGTAATGACCCATCAACTGATTGACTCAAGTCCGTTCTTTTCTCTATCATAAATAAATAAACAATATGTGAAGAGGATTTGCAGACTATTTAAACATTATTATTTCATGTGAGTTAAAATAATAGTCCAGTATTTATGGTTATACTGTAGTTATAACTGAATAGTTAGATATTAATAGTTTTTAAGTAAAAAAATATACCAATACTTAACGACAGCTTGTTTTAAATTTACGCAAATATTAAACTAAAAACAACATTATTTATAAATACAAGCATATTTGAAAATCAAAACTATATTTCATCTTACTAATTATTAATATATGAAACATTTGGTGTGTAAACAAATTTCAAACTCGTTATTTATAAAAAGTTAGTGCGACCTTAAAAGATGATTCTTTAAATATAAATTATATTAAGACACTTTTATTAAATAAAATATTTAGGCCTAATATGTTGAACTATTCTCATTACATTGAGTGCAGTTCGTATGTTGGTAACGATATGTGGAGTTTTCAAGTAAGATTAGCTGTACTGTTTGATTGGTAGTATCATTTCATAATATCTTACAGCTGTTTGAAGTCCTGTGTGATAATTATGGTAGTAGTGAGATCTAAACTCTAATTATACCGACTGCAGCTTTAACTCTTCACCCCAGTCTTCACACTATAATTATGTGCACGTTCCACTATAATGCATTAACGGGAAATGTAAACATATAAACTCATCTACAGTATAGATAAAGCACGACTCGTATAAGCACTAAGTGTTATTGATTTCCTTCGTAAAATGTCCTCATTTAATGGTTTACTTTGTTTAACTAGATTTTGATCAATTTTAAATTAAAACAGTAATTTATTGAAATAAGTAGTAAACAAATTTAAATCACTTTAAATATGTCATTCCTAGATAACATGACACCTAGTTAAAATTAAATAGATTAAGTTGCAAACATTTTCAATCTTCTTATTCCCAAATCCTTCTTTCCTTGAACTACTTTTTGTTTTATTACATAAAACATGTTAAAGAGGCACTCAATAGGTATTATTCTGTTTACTTTACTTATTCTACCCTTTTCTTTCCTACAATTTCAAATCTTTTTAAAAATACTATCACATGTTTAAGATACCATACATTAGTTGTTGCCTCTTGAAGTTTGTGCTAGCTATAAGATATAATTGTGTATCGTATTTGTCTGTAACAATGATATTTCCTATCACACGCAGACATTCAACTAAACTTGGCATCACGGGAGTTTTATTTTTAAAGTAATTACATAACAATAAATTATTGTTAAAGTCTTTCTACCTAAATTTCTATCCTCAACATGAGAACTGTAAAAAACAGATCTTTAAAATATTATAATATATTTTAAATATGCCCCAAAATCTTTTATAAAATGAACGTAAACAGTTTAAGGAAGTTAATATATATATATATATATATATATATATATATAATATATATATATATATATATATATCTTTGTTTCTGTTATAGCCTTATTAAATTTTTAAAGGGTATTTTGCTCCCAAGATTCAATTATTTTTTACTCTGAACTACTTTAACAGGTATAACTATTTATATGGAAAAATCCTCATCAAAAACTCATCAACTCCTTTGAAAGTCATCAAAAATATTGAAGTCAGATCAGCGCGCTGAATGGGACACTCAACATTCCAATTAAATTGGTTCTTCCTTGCGAAACTACAAAATAATAACTCTCCCCTCCCCGCCATCTCCCCTCTCCCTCTCCCTCTCCCTCTCTCTCTCTCTCTCTCTCTCTCTCTCTCTCTCTCTCTCTCTCTCTCTCTCTCTCTCTCTCTCTCTCTCTCTCTCTCTCTCTCTCTCTCTCTCTCTCTCTCTCTCTCTCTCTCTCTCTCTCTCTCTCTCTCTCTCTCTCTCTCTCTCTCTCTCTCTCTCTCTCTCTCTCTTTCTCTTTCTCTCTCTCTCTCAATCATCTCTCTCTTTTTTTTTCAATACAATATAATGAAAGGTTACAATTCGAAAATACAATAAAGGAGACATCTTTGTTATATTTCACTCTAAATATGTTTGTACTTTTCTATGTAGAAATACTAATTAAGTAATTATAAGATTTAAATATCTGGGGTTGTTTGTTGACTCTAGGCTCACTTGGAGACAGCATGTTTATTTCGTAAGAGATAAATTAATAAAATATATTAGAATTTTTTATATGCTTAGATATGTATATAATGGCAAGTTACTTAAGACTATTTATTATTCCCTTATAAACCCTTAATTGTTTACCACTTAACATTCAAAACTGTAAAAATAATAATAAATTTTCCCGGTTATTAAGAAAACATTTAACCCAAATAGAAAACATTGAACTGTATTTTAAAGTGTTAATTTGATTATGTGTGTGTTCGTAAATGTTGAAAAAGATTTGTGTGCGTGGGTACAGACTTTATATGTGAAGTTGTGAGTGTGTGTTTGGAGGTGGGGGGGAGGTGAGAGGTGTTAGTGTGTGTATTTAGTGTATAAATAAATATTTAGGAATTAAGTTTTTGAATAAATTAAATTTAGTAAGTTCTGTTGTTTTAAATATCCTGGAGTAGATCTAATAGGAAGCTACTTATTCTTTTGTTGTAATTTGTAACCTTATGTAAGTTTATTGTTTATTTTGCTGGGTTCGGTCGGCTGCGGTTTTGTCAATTTCTAGCCAAACAAAATTAATTTTATAATGTTATTTTTCTTTTTTTATGTGTATTTCATGTTTAATTTAGATCTAGTATACATTCATTTATACGTTTTACACATAATAAAGCCCCTACTAGTTTTATAACCTCGAGGCAGTTTTTTATTTATTTGTAGTTTATAGTTTGTGTATATATATATATATATATATATATATATATATATATATATATATTGCTTTTCAATAAATTTCAATTTTCATTTTAAAAAAAATTTGATATGATTCGTGTTAAATTAAGGAAATAATACAGTGAAAATTTATTAAAAATAGTTGCTATTTAGAAATGTTTTATACTCCTGCAATCCAACAGAAAATTAGCCTATAACATTATACATGTGCGATATTTTTACACCTGTACTAGAGTTTTGCAAATGGATTTGTATATAATATTTATATTTTAGTTTCGTCATTTTTTTAATTACTGGATACCTGCAACAAGTCACATAAACATGTTGAATAATATAAAAAAAACATATAACACAAAAACATATTACAAAACAAATCAGCCTGTTCCAACATTCCAACACCAACAAGCTATGGTAGGGTACTTCTGGAAGCATCAAGGTTTTCTTCCATTCAGTAAAAAGCACTTTCTATGTAGGTAGCATCTGACTGAAATATGGCGACTCTTAAAACAATATTGGTTTTTTAAATTACATTCCAAAATATTGTTAAACTTCACCAGACCAAAGTAGTACAAAAATTGAGTTGGGGATGGTGTTATTATTATCAAATTACATTTATTCATAAATGTATACTCAACGAAAAGTAAAAACACGTTCTTTGAAAAAAGTATTTGCACGACTCATTATTTTATTTTTTTGTGAATTTATTACGACAGTTGCACTGCTTACTGCTATATAAATATACCATAAATACAGGATCACATTAAATTTGTTCCACAGAAACATTATTTTTTGGTCTACATTTTTTTTTTTTTTTTTGCTTTGTACTTGAACAGTAAAAGTAAGTTAAATCTAAATGACATATCATCTGCACTACGAATCTAAAAATGTGATTTCTTTAAATGTTTAAAATAGTTATAAACCATTGATATTTTTTTTCTAGATAGGAAGGAAATTCTAAACTACACAGTGTCGAGATATTATTTGTGTAAGCTCTTTTTTTTAAATAAATTATTAAACTAAGAACGATGTGATTTTAATTCAAAAGTAATTTAAATACTCTTTGACTCGTAAGATTTTAATCCAGTGTTAATCTCTTCTTGTAATTGGGATACGAGGGAATTAGACCATCAAAACATTTTTTACCTTTCCTTTAACTTTCTCACGTAACGGTAGAATAAAGAACCTTTTCTCGAAAATATCAATGGTGTACTTTTCGAGAACTATCAGCATGAAAGTCTCCAGGTTAGAAGTCAGGCTCTGTGTGGTGGAATCCGCCCATCTTGCCTATGTATGTGAACTACCCACACATAAGCTCTACTGGATAGATAAATTTTTATCGAAATTGGGATATAGGCACAATTCTTTTAAATTTATTTTTGAATCATTTTTTTTTCCTAAATTGAAATCGTTAACGACCCAATCCAAGTTTATCGGTAACTATATCTCTTTATAAATAATAGTTTTTTTAAATTACTAGTCAAATTTTATAATTTGAAATGAAAATGGACACAGTCTCAGTCCAACGTATCAAACCAATTTAAATCATGTAAATTCATGAAATGTAAACACTTAAAAGATGCAACCGATATACCACATTTTGTTGGATATAAAATTGGTGTACGAGGGTAGATTAGAAGAAAATACCTTGCTCTGAGTACTTTCTTAAGTTGCTGTTTTGGGTATTAGTTTAAATTATAAACCTTTAAATTGACAAACATTTATAGAAATCAATTAAATGTATTCAATCTATTGACAGTGATCAGGATTTAATGTCCTTTATTGCTTAATATCCCTTGTATATATATATATATATATATATATATATATATATATATATCACGGTAAACAGTTGTAATGATTTTTTTAAAGTTTATAGTAGTTTAAGTACGTATTCATTTTATTTTTAAGATGTACAATATTTTTTTATAAAGATAATATTTGAACTTTATAGTTGTTCTGTATATTCATTGATACTTTGTAGTACAATAACTTCACAACACAGGATACTTTCAATAGTTTTAATAAACAGTGACTAATAAATACATTCAACAATGATCACAAATATAACAATTAAGATTGCAGTACTACAAATAAATTACTAGATATGAAGCAAAGCAACTGTTTCTGCTGAACGCTATTAACCCATGGTATACTGTCAGCAAATACGTACTTGTCTTAATCTTTTAATTTTTAGAATTTTATTAATTCTCTACAAACTTTAAGCTTCACCTTCATTTTTATTTTCTGTATTATTAAATTGAAACCGAACAAAAATGAGGGTATATTGTCTACATTTCAACAACTTCAATTTATTTCCCTAAATAAAGGTCTTATCTAAAAACAACTATGTATTTTAATGTTGGATACGCTAAATTAAATAAAACCCATAAGGTGGTTTTGTGTACATAAAGATAATGTCCACCCCTAATAATACATTACTCTTACAATGTTCCTACTTTATCGCAACACTTAAATCTAACACATAAAATGTGTATAGTACATTCTGTACAAAGTACGACAAAACAACACTAAGGCTTATATAGCATGTATTTTTGTTTAAATGGAATATTAACTCTATTATTCAATATCTATACACAAATATTTCGGGCGTTCGAAATGTCATCCCATCAAAAAATAAACTCTTTCGAGTTTAGATTAAAAAACTTTGGTTCATTCAGGAAATTTTTAATTGTATCTTTACAATATTTCTAAAAGATTAATGTATTTTTACCAACCTCAAAAACGACTTCCACATAAAAAAAATCTGTCAATTAAAATTATAAAAAATGTTATAATTATTCAAATTTACAAAATTTAAAAAATGTATTTAAAAATGATTAGTTTACAACTCTCCTGTAAAAGTTAAAACACTGTTATGCATATCATGAACCAATTATAGTTAGTCAGCCTATCTACAAAACTTCCGACATATTTCTCTTTTATATTAATGATGATTTACATATTGTTGTTGAAATTCAATCCACATTCATAACAACATTCATTATAGTATAATTAAATAATCTCTTAATATGTAAAACTAAAATCCATAAATACGTTATCCTAATAAAATACATTTGATTGTCTTCTTTTTAAAATCAAACAAACGTCCTAGATTACTACTGGCAATTAAAGTTGTAAAAACTTAACACCACATTTTTTTAACCTTTTTAAAATGATATACGTATACAAAAAAAAATGATTTATAAATATATATACATTATACAGCTCTGAATATTTCCAACATTTTAAGGAATGTCTAGATCAGATCAGTGCGCCTTCTATCTTAGCGGGTAGTCACACCTCAACACAGTCGTGCATTGTACATTGCCTGTCAACGGATTCTTAAGGCCAACTTCCAAGCGTTGTTTCCATGACTACATCCTTTGCTGTTTCTGCACTGCATCTGTAAAGAAACAAAAAATAATCTATTAATATATTCTATTTTGCGAAGTTAAGGGCTAGTGTTTATATTACTATAAGCCTATTGTTTTTTAGGGTGCAATGAGGTTTCGTCGAAAGTAGATATTTATTTGTCACTGTACATCCTATACAAGTATATTACATTATACTACTAACTGAAAAAATATTTGGTTATAGTTCTGTCTGATACAAATCTCATTCCTTCTATCTACACTTCGAATAAAATATATAACACTATTTAAAGAATTTTTTGCTTGTTTGCCTTCTCATTCTTCAGATACGTTTAAAACAACGGAATACAAATTTGTAAACAGATTTACAAAATGTATTATTACGACTATTAAATTGAAATCAAACATTTCCCTCCCTTTTTCATAAGATAATTACATCTCCAAATTGTAAATTCTGTAATATGATCAAAGACTGAATTCATAGTAATATGCATTTCAGAGTAAAACATTTGTGCAAAAAAAATAAAATTAAACTGTTAAAAACAAATTAAACTTTTTTTATTATTTAAAGTATTTACACATAACATTCTTCCCGCCACAGTAACAAATATACCTTTATATCAACATCCACAAGCGCACGTTTATTATGTAGAGTCTAAGAACACCTGTTTCAGTTCAGATAGGAAAATGTAACATATCTCATGTTGATAAAAAGTTAATTTCTGAAAAAAGTATTTTATAATCTCTCAAAAATTCATCAATTTGTAATACAGTTTATGGAAGTTCATAAGAAAATACGACCAATTCTCTTCTCTTTCGTATATTATTAAGTGCTATTAAGTGTTCAATCCCCTCCAATATTTACCTGACCTTCTATCAAATTTGGACCAAACAATATTAGTTAAGGCACAGATAACCAAGATATGTTACTAATCTACGAGAAGCTGAATGATTTAATAACAACTGCTGTTATTCTTGGTTCAGACAAAGAATTATACTGCACAGATCCATCATCCATTTTCTATGTCAAAGCACACAGATGTAACAAGAACACAAAGAAGTCTCGGTACAGTTACTTCTCTCGCACGAAGTCATTTACTTAATGTACTTCCGATATCGTTGTTGTTAATGTTGAAAGTAACAAAACAGTAAGAGACTATATACCACACAGCTGTGGATATGTGACAGTTACGGTACTTAAATACAATATGATTGACAGAGGTTTTAAGGTCAATGTCGAACCTAAGTGCTGCTATCTACGCAGAATAATACCAACAAAAAATAATAGAATTTTTTGCATCTTGATACAGATGTGAAATACAAATTTCTTTATTGTGTAAGGAAAAAAAAGATATTACTTGTTGGTGTCATTTTATTTTTTGACAAAACCGAGACAGCAAACAATCCATTATCTACAATTGGTAAATATAAAATGCTCAAAATTTATAGCGTCAGAAACCATTAAGGACCATTTGTAAAAGCAAACATAGGAATTACTTCATTGCTTGGAAAGGAAATTGAATAGATTCAGAAGTTGCTAATGGATATTCCGCTTATCTGTCTGCAGAGCTTTACATCTTGACTTCAATTAAAAGTGCTGTATTGTATCTATCTTCATTTATATACAAATAGATCTTGAGTAATGTGTTTTCACCCCTTACTTCCAACAAACACTTTTGATCCTATATAATATTGTGCATTTAACAAATGATTTATTTCAGAGTTATATGAAACCACATTTCTAAAGTATACACATAGTTAAATAGTACAATAATGTTCATATAATAGCGAGGGTGTTTTTTTCATTTTTATTATTTTTATTTTTTTATTATTATATTTTAGTAATTATTTATACTCCAACCTTCTAATAATTTCTATTTAAGTCTGTTTTACTTTCATAATATGTTCAGTAGGACTATCAAGAAAAACAATTAATTGTATTATTATTTTAAATGTACAATCCAATACTCGGATACTACGATAGGTAAAGTTGACTCTTATCATGTTCTAGGTTCTGTCACTTGATAACGATATTTTATCCATTGTCTCAAAATGTCATATATTAGTTTTTATATACACAGAAGATGGCAAGTATTCGAATAAACTATGCCAATAATATTAACAATATATTGCTATCCGATAACTTTAAAACCTAAACTTGTAAATGAATTAATTTATTTAGCTAATACATATTGTTTAATAATTTGCATAATTGTTTTATAAAATCAAATAAATTTCTGTGGAGAATAATTAATTGAAATTATATATATATATATATATATATATTTTTTTTACGATTACATCCTGATTTCAGAGAAAGTACCTTGGAACTGTTTTGTTTAAAACCGAAATAACGTATGTTATTTATACCCTTTTGTTTTATTAAGATCCGCCAAAATATAAATTATTCGCTCTAATTCTGTTGTTTTCCTATCCACTTCAATTGCACAGCTGTTTTGATACCGTGTAAACCGCAACACGCTTAAAACTTTACACCGTTCATTTCACGACCAATTAACCCTGATCTCTGACCTTGACCCATGGACCCATTGACGCAAGTCACCATCACTTCACGTACTCTAGGAAGAAATATTACTTAAAGCCTACTTTACACAATTTAAATATGTTTATTATTATCATTAATGATATTTATCAGTATTATTGTTATTAAATCATGTTTATTTTATTTTGTTGATAAATTTGTTCTTTGTACAATTTTTTTATTTATTCTAACTTTAACTTATTTTTTAGGCGTATGTTTCCATCAAAATGTTACCATTATATGGAGGAGGGAATTTAGTTTTTTAAAACATTATTTTTTGTATATGTTTTAATAATAAAAAGTACTAGAAACACTGTCTAGCTTATTATTAAATTTGTGTTGTTTATTATTAAATATTGTTACTGGACAAATAAATTAACTTAAACCTAGCGAAACGAATAATTTGGAATAGTTTAACCAAGTTTTATTTAATAACTTTAAGTTTTATTGATTATTGAGGGAGATGTCCAGTAAAGCTTAATTAAATATTAAAAGCGGCGGTATTCAACATTTTGACACCAATTTAAAACAATTAATTTTAAACAATTAAAAAATGTATAAAATCGTAGAGCTGTATAGGTCAGTTTTTAGAGACCACCCTTTTCTCACCGCTCTTTGAACTAATTAACTGTAGATGGTCACACAGGTTCGAGTCTGGTTCATGAACGATTTGAGAAAAAAGCGCACAGCGAATAAAGCGCACGTATAGATATGTGCGAAGAAAGCGCACAAGGATCAATGTGACAGTTAAGGGTAGGGGTTACGTTACCAGGAAATGAATACTTGGAGCTGACTGGAGGTGAGTCATCACGCAATACAATAACTCTTGTACATTTCTCCTAACCATCCACCACAGTTCACCCCTTCAGGTGTGTCATCACGTAATACAATTAATAGCTCAGGCATTCCTATGTAACCTAACCTAACCTAAACAAGCTTAAGTATACTTTAGAAAAGTAAATATATGTAAAACGTTACCATGGACAAAGCTACACTTTTGCTGATTTTCAATAAGCTTAATTATACTGATAAGACTGTTAATATTTTAAAAGTTAACATTGACGAAGCTTTACTCATCCTAAAAACTATTCAGTATTTAATCATTTAGACAGTCCAAAGCCTGGATAAAGTGTGATGGGAATCAGAAACTAATTAATTCAACTTTTATTTTCTGTGTAACATTCATTATTTCTAAGAAGATTGGGGCTGGATTCCTTTTGTAACTCCAAAAGGGTTAACTGTGCGCTTTCTTCGCAGTGCGCTTTTTTCGCTGAGCGCTTTTTTCGCGACACCTCATGAACTTATGTTTTTCTCTGTTATCTACTCCCCGTCTTCATTAGTCTAACGGACATAAAATAAAGACGTTAAGAAAAAAACAGAAGGAAAGGAAAATTACTCCTGATATAACAATAAGAGACAATAGCGTGAGTAACAATTTACCTAAATATTATGTAGAAAAAAATATTTGAATCAGAACTATATTTTATATAATTAAATGTGGTTTTAAACAAATGTTTAAATAATTCTCTAAAAAACTCTTCTATGAAGCTTGGAAAAGGAGCTTAAATACATAATGTTTTCTCATTAAAGTGATGCAGTAGATGTAGTTCAATAGTTACGATTATCGTTTCCCGTAGATGTATCTATAATTATATTGTAAGTAATGTATCACTGAGGATGGTCACATTGTCGTTGAAAAGGATTTGATAACGGAACATTATTTGTGTGAGAATCTGTGTTACATTTAATATTGTTAGAAGGTAACTTTAGATCGATACTATCATTTCATAAAATCTTATCATTACGGCTATTTAGAAACAGGTGTGAAATATATTCCAAATTTAAGAACACGTCCTACAATACAGTATTATGAATTCTGAAAACTAATTATACCGAATCCAGTTCAAATCAATATCTTTCACACTTGTTCGGGTGCACGTTCTGATTAGATAAACCGGTTGCATTAACGGGAAATGTAAACATATAAACTCCTCTTATAGTAGAGATAAAGCACGACTTGTATAAACACTGAGTGTCCTTCGTAAATTGTCCTCATTTAATGTTTTACTTTGTTTAAACTAGATTTTTATAAACGAATTTAAAATTAAAGCTTCAAAACTAACCATCAATTTTCAAATAAAAGTAAACATCTTTAAATCACTTTCAAAATATCATTCCTCGGTACTCGTATTTTTCACTCTGAAATTGAATTTTAAGATGGTTTACAGTTAATGCATATAAATACATAACGTCTACAGGAACAAACACAAATCATAGTTTTAACGTAGGTAACAAAATTAATTACATAATATGGATGCAAACAATTCGAGTTTCATTATTGTCTTGATCGTTTATTTCTTTTAACTTTCTTGTTCAATTACATCAAGTATCTTACAAAGGTGTACGTCTATTTATTTTACATGTTGTATATTTATCTCTCGTATAGTTTCAAACCTTTTTTATCAGAAAACAATGTCATGTTTAGCAAACAGTTTTTGCGCTGGAAGTTTATAGAAACCATGATGTTTACATACCTATAGGATGTATATTGTATTTCAGTAATAATGATGTCACACGAATGCTTCACAGTAGGCATATTTTTTAATTTAAACAACTTAAGGTTTAACCTCCTCTCCATTAAAATATATCCTTTACGGTTACCTCATGCAAGCTTTAAAACTCTTTTGCTAGAAACAACTAAAAATATCGAGCAACCTTGCTCGGTTTCAAAAGTGACGTGTTGGTTACGAGTAGTAAATAGCGATTTTATTTATGAACGGCAGCAGATGTTACGGATAAAGTGTATTTTTCGTCATGCTTCTACAAAAACAGCTGTTTTTATTACATGCATTGAGATGCTAAAGTTGTTCTTTTTAGTACTAAAACTATCAGCTGAGGTCGAGGTCATCAGCTGTTACTTCGCTTAAAGGAATTAATCAACAATTGTAAAGAATCTATCAAAAACAACCGATACTCTCGATTGTAAATAACCGTTAAAACAGATGTTACCATAGATTTTATAAATAAATACCACTAGTACAAACTAAACAGCTGTAATAGCTGGAAACTATTACTTGTTCAAACTTTTAAAGGTAAATAGGTTTTTTTATTTTTAGTTTTTGCGAAATTGTTTTCTTATATTGTTTGCAGTATAACGAAAAATATAGTTCATCACTAGCACCAAAAGAAGCTTTTCGTTCCTCGCTCATTTTCCGAGTTTGTATCGTTAAATTTAAGCTTGTATGCAAAAGCTACACTTTTGGTCCTAGTGATGAAATATTCTATATCTGTGTGGTTGAATTTTGCTTTATCTCTTAAGAAATGAATGAGTAACTTTTTAATTTAATTTGTTATTATTATATCTGCGACACAGTTTCAAGTAATATCAAGTGAGTTAACCAGCATTTTATCTTATATAATTGATTAGATAATACACCAACAACAACAGTCAGATACAAGATAGAGAAGGATAGTTGTATAGGTATCTGTAATCAGCAGGATACAGTCTCAATACAACTTATAGTTTATATTTTAAAGTTGTCAATGATATATCACATTAAGTATAAATTAAAAACACGTTTATTGATTTAATAATAGACGAATCAGTGCTCGCCGTTGTCTGTCATGGCAAATAAATGAAATACCGTGTAAGTTGAGAGATGTTTTAATGGCTTTAGAGTTAATTGTGTAAATGAAGGTTTATTAAATTTTAGAGACTAATTAAAACAATTTAATTGATGTGATATTTACGTTTCCTAACACCTGTATCCTTTATTTTAGGTTCCCTTCTCATTAACCTTTCTTGGTTTCGATAATAAGTTGAATTATCACGAAGATTTTAATAGAGTATAATTTAAAATGCAATCCAAGCGCCTGTAAAATGATTTTTCCAACTACAGTAATATTATTATCGGTTTGACTTTATTTAATTAGTCTCTTATTTGTTTTTCATAGTTAATCATAATATGTTAACAATATTCCGGAGTAATTGTCACTTTTCTATCTGTAAGAATTGGCCTCCATTTTAATTGCTACAATTATTTTACATTTTTTCACAAAAGTTTTAATCACAGGCAGGATTATGATCAACTAGAAAACTATCATAAACTGTTAATATACGTCTCGTGATGATACCATATCATTAAATCTACCAAATTATTTATACATAAATGCAAACAGCTCCTACGTTATTTGATTACAATATGTTGATAAATAAATGTTGAAAGATTTAACATACTTTGTATTTTATTTAAAACCATAATCAGTGTTAGTCATCAATCTATAAGTAGTGTGATTTATTCTAGTATTTGATATTCTAAACTTGGATGTCAATAACATAACTTCAACATTTATTTATTGGAAATATTTAATGATAAAAGTGAGGTTACAATTTATTTGTAGCTCAAACTTTTTGCCCATAATACATTTGAGACGGGTGGTCTGTGAACACGTAAATATTTCAACTATTTTTATAAAAAATATAATAAAAAAGAAAATAAAGAAAAAAAAAACACTTCTTCTGCAGTTCTTATGTAATTTTAGAAAAAGGTTTTGAATGTTTTCTATTTTTAATTTCATTATTTTTTTTAATACAAATAAGTTAAATACAGAAGCGTTTTAGAATTTATGAAAATACCTAAATTAATGTAATGTAACATTAGTTTTGATGACTGACTGTTATGCCAACACATAATATAATATTTGCGGGGTAGCCACATAATTACTTTATTTAAATCTCAAAGGTAATTAAATTTTGTATACATTTCATACTTAACCTTCAAATAGTTGGAATAAAAGTATATTCATTTCTTTAAAAGATTTCTTTAATTTATTTGTTAAGAATAAAATCAATAAATACACAATAAAGAAAGAAAATTTCACATTCAACTTTATTTTAACTAGGTGATTTTATTACACTTATTATTGGGAACGATAATGTTGTACTTTGTCAGGGTCTTTCAGCATTTACTGAAAAAAGTTTTTGAGATGTCTTTCATATTAAATCAGTTAGAGTTGATCGGATAAATTGAATTCTATTTTTTATTTATTTTTTTTTTTTTTTTATATACCTTCACACAATACTTTGAGATCATCTATGTCCAAAAAATCTGCAGTGCTGTACACACTACAGTCCAAAACAATCAATTTTTGGTATATGGATATATGTTCGCCACATCTCGGGAATTTAGTTTTTTTATCTATAACTCAAAATTTAGGATAGCTGTCATAAGAGGAAAAACAAAAACAAAAAATTCTCAATATCGGCTTTAACGAATTTCAAATAATTTTACTCAAATGAAGTCTCTAAAAACCCAAACAAAACTAATTGGACCCTCTCTGAAAATCCCGAGTCTTGAATTATTGTTAAATACCAAAATATCTGTAGTGGGATTGTTATAAGAGATGTAATTTCTCAAAATCAGCTATAAAAATCTCGCTTAAACTTTAATAAAACGAAGAATTATAACCTGAACCAGTGTACAAAATCACAAGTAAAACAAACATGACGGTTCAGGAATAATTGGGAAACAATTTAATGAATCTTGATCGCTATTCCTATGGAGCAAACGAAGCAGTTTTAGGCCACATAATTATTTTTTTCTCTCTGGATAATTTTAATTTTTTGACTCATGACCACCAAACTAACATTTTTTGTGACTAATGGTATTGGCAGGTTTAATTTAATTTTGTTGATGGCAGAATGAAAACATCTGTACAATATTATTTATTTTTCTTTGTCACAATACTAAGTATATTCTAAATTTTCTTAGCTAGAAATGTAATTTCATTATTTTCCGCGATACTGTGTAGCCTATGTGTGTGTTTCAGCTATTGAAGTCGAGACAACAGTTATTTTAACAAATTACTTTCTAATTTGTATGTCATTCATGTACTACAGTAAGTCTAACCAATTTAATTCAATTTATTTTAATTTTATTGTTATGTTTAACTGTAAGTATGCTAATAAAAAAGTTTTTTTTTTATAACTAAGAATTTATGACTAGTTGACATAAAAACGTTAAACTCCGATTTCATACAAAATGTGTTTGCCTCTATTACCAGACATTTTGTGTGGCAAATTTTACATCTGTGACAAGAATCTGAAGCTCCTTCATTTACATTTTCATTTCTTCAAATCTGATCTACTCATATCTATAAGTTTTAGAAGAAACGTAAATGACAAAAACTCAAACCAATAAGAGAGAACAAATACTTATTACTTGAATCTATTCTATTATCATGAAATAAATCGACCCTACATTCGTGTGAATTGAATACCTATTATATAGTATTAAAAAAATAAAAAAAATAAAATTCACAGTTACAATAGATAAAAATTAGTTTCAAAACAAAACAAATGACCCCGACGTGATTTGAACACGCAACCTTCTGATCTGGAGTCAGACGCGCTACCGTTGCGCCACGAGGTCTTGTATCCTTAGAAGAACGACTTCAAGTCGTCACAATTTGTGCGGTAAAAAACTAAGGCTTTATTACACCAATAATCCTAATAATTATTGAATATAGTTTTATCACACACAAAAGTGTAATATGTGGTTGCTGGAACCAAGTAATTCTCCAGTAAACAGTAAGAAAAAATCCCAAGTCCTGCTCATCGTCATAGGTTCCTTTGTGTATCGGGTGAGAATTTATTTACAATTTGAAGACGTCGGCCTTTGTCCTCTGTTATTTTAATTCAGTCAGTTATGGATTCTTTCTCTATTATGCTAACTACTGTTTAAAGCCTCACTTACTCATTTCGTTTTCGTTGTTTGTTAAAGTTGAACTACGTGTTCGGTTATTTAGTTTTTATTTACTTTAACCTCCAATTGCTTACCTCGTTTAAATACTCGTGTAAAACGACTATGTCATGCCTCAAACTTCACATGTATGTAAGGCCTCTAGTCGTTTCACTTGAGTCGTTCCTATTAGGCCTTGTAGATGATTTCACTTATACCAGCTCTGTCGACAAATAGATTATTTCCCTCATGGAGGCCCTGTTTCATCTTAGATTGTTTCTCTGGTGTCGGACTGCATAATATTTTTTCTTGTGTCGGCCCTGTCAGGCCCCTTAAATGATTTCGTTCATGCCCACCCTGTTGACTTCGTAGATAATTTCACACGTAGCAACCCTGTCAGGATGCGTAAATGATCGGATGGGGTCTGTCAGGCCTCATAAATAAATTCGTTCCTGTCAGACCTTTTAGATGATTTTGTTCTTATCAGTAACTTAGGATTTTGGGACTAAAATTCTTACCATAATCATGTCAAAATTATTTTTAAAATTATCTAAATGCAATTGAATTATATAACGTGGGTTTTAAAATATAAATATTTTTTAAATATTAATTACATTTTCTTGCTTTGTACTTATGCTATAAGATTATGTATTAACATTAAAAAAATATTCGTTTTGTTATAATGTTTAAAAGATACCCATAAGTCAAATATTTTCATTGGAATAAAAAAACCAATCTATTTTGTTTTCTGTGTATTAATGGATAACAATTGATATGCTGTACATTTTGTATTACATTTGTTATTTCGCGACTAAAAATAGCGCCAAAATAAAACTTTTCTTAATTTTACACTTAATGTTTTACCACTTAGATAAGCTTTGATATATCACACTAAGCATTTTCAAATAACTCTTAAATTAACCAAAATTAAGAAACATGGTGTTATTTACGATATAATTTTTTGTCCATGATTTATTCTCTTTGCAAAACTTATTTCGCGCAATAAAAATATTACTTTTTAAAATATAAATGATCACCTCCCACTTCCATACAATTTGGTTTGAATTTAATTTTTTCAAAGATTTTGTCTCAAGCTTGCAATAGGAATGCATGGTTGCACTTTTAATATATTAATAAAATATTGTTTGGATTACAGAATAAATATTGTCTGAATTATATATTAAATTAACTTGGTACTTATTTTTAATAAGTGATAGTAGACAGAATGTTATCAACTTTTTTGAAATATGAATACAAACATTGTTATAAAAGTATTTATATATAAATAAGCAATAAAGGGAAGAGGGGCACACATACAATCACACACACACCATTACATACATCAAAGAACTATTAAAATAAACCTAGTTTTTTTGTAAAGAGAGTAGGTTAAAAAGAATTCTTAATCCATTTCAAAACATTTTACAGTAAAATTTTTGGATAAAAATATTTGTATATTTTGGAATTAATACTTCAATAAAAATTAGTTTTTGAATTTTTAAATAAAAACAAATGACCCCGACGTGATTTGAACACGCAACCTTCTGATCTGGAGTCAGACGCGCTACCGTTGCGCCACGAGGTCTTGTTAACAATGGTTTTATTTTGCACTATACCACTATGCTGTATTGTCCAAGTCTAATGCACTGATATCCTTGTAATTAAAATTAACCCGTCTTGTGTCCGGGTCTCGTAGACAATCTTTAGTCTGATTTTATTGTTTAGTTGAGATTTTAAGACATGTAAAAAAAGGTAAAAAGTTTATGTTAAAAGTTCTATTCAAAAATGATCATCCCATTTCGATAAATTATAAAACATATATTAAGACATTTACAATAAGAATAATATTTAAATAATTATTAACCATAACCTGAAAATTAATTATAAACTTTACATTTAAAGAGTTGTTAATTGTTTTAAAAGAATTAATTAAAGTTTTTTGCTTTTAAAAATTTTTACAAGCGGATGAAAATTGGAAATTGTACAACAATATTTTTATATCTTCTCTGTCATATAAAAAAAAAAAATTCTCAAGTTATAACAACAACAAAATTAAACTATCGTTTTGAGTCCCATAAAAGTTGAAAATGACTAAAGTCGGAGTTAGTATTGGTTACCATTGCTACATGAAGCTATATTAAACAAAATGTTTAATAGATAAACAGTGTAAATCATTGGACAAATTTGTCACACACCTATTAATTCACAACCGAAATAGGCTACTAACCAAACAAGACTACTCGTCGCCAAAATTGCCAATCCGGTAGTTGTCTGAAAAAGTGAAAATCAGTAAAAAGATTAGGCCTACGCCGTCTCAGATTTTGTAGATATGATTTTAAACAATATATATTGCTTTTCTTGTGTCATTAACTCGTATTAAGTAAGTGACAAATATTACAAAATGAAATAAAGTTTAAATGTTCGCGTACAGGGTTGTAATGTAAATGTACAGGGTTCTTTTAGGTTTTTTAGAAATAATTCATTATCGGTAATATTCTATTATTTGAAATTTTGCACACTAAAATAATCTTCACAATTCACTAAAATTTGACTAAATTAGTAGAGTCAACTTTGAGAAATTGCGAGATCATTGTTGGCTTTTCACCTATAGGCCTAACTCAGAAACTTGAATTTTTGGAAAGTTGGGGACCAATAATTTTTTGGTATCCTTAAAGGCTACGCTTGAGTAATTTTTATTGATCAAAAGCGTTTTTAGAACGTAATTTTAAGAATCTTGTCTTTTTTATATCAACTACCTCTAAATATTGAGTTAGCGAAAAATATGGAAAAAAGTTTAGAGATATTACAAAACATGCCCATATACCAAATTTGATTAAAATCGGTCCACACATTTAGTACGTAGATCACTGCACACGAGAAACGTTATAAGGGCAGACATTATTCTAAAAACCAAGTTTTAAAACTCAGGGATTTCAAACCAAATATATCCTAAAAAAAACTCGACACTGACCTTATGACGCATTAAGTTGTCTAGTTTAGGTTCAATAGTTTAGCCCAATCCCGTTAACACATCCACACATTGTCTTGTGCATTCATTAGTCTGATTCATAAATTATTAAATTAGCCTACTTTTGGTCCACAATTTTTAATGTACTATTAAGTAGGCGTTAATCCATTATTAACTCAACTGTGTTCATGTGGTTATATATTATTTGGAAAAAAAATGAAATATTTGGCCAATAAACTATAAACTTTCAATGGGTAAACACACCCTAACTTTACTTCAATAGTTAAATAGGTTACTTTAGGGAGATAGAACAGCCTAACACTTTCCGATACATAAACATGCCTGGAAAGAAAAAAAAAGATAAAAAAATGTTTCAGGGACTTAACATTTATTATTACAGATGTGAAGTGAAATATCGGTAACGGGCAAAGGCGACAGAATACAATTAGCGAATGCGTAATGCAAACCCCTCCATTTTCTTAATAACTTTCTACAGTTAATTATATTACTGAAATAAAACACATTACCGTTGTGTTTTCTGCTGCTTCCCGGTTAATAAAAATTCAGATCCACAATCCTCTCGTCAAACAATGAAAGCACTTACGTGTCAAAAATATTTATTATGTGTTGGTATTTGAGATGTTAAATTTAGCGGGTAGGGATGATTTTCCCCTCTCTCTTCCCCATAGTTATGATTTTCAAACTCATTTCCACAATTCAAATTTGTATGAGATTAGTTTGAACCCTTCCGTAAATATCAATTTCCTCCCCCCCCCTCTTTCTCTCTCTGCCTCTGTCTCTCTGTTTAAAGCTTTTTAATAATTAAATCAATTAGAGGCTGTAACGCAGACACACTCAACGCGCATGCTCATCGTAATTACGGTTGGGAGTTAATAACTTTCACCCTAACGTAATTACAAGTTGTATAAACAATACACAGTACGCTCTGTAAACGAATAAAATGAAAAGCTATGTCTAGTGGTAATTGCATAATATAGCGCACAAATTTATAGAAAGACACCCGCTATATAAGCGTTCTTGGAATAAATCATATTTTATTAAAATTGAGCTTAACCTACAATGAATGAGTTAATTGTCATCTCTGAACCTAAATTCACTCAAATGTGTGGATGGTTCATTATTTCGGACTATTAACTATAATTTCCTAAAAATACTCTCTTAATTTCTATAACCAAAAACAGTAATTATTAATTATCTGAAATTATGAATTAATCACTAACGTTTTGATTGAAATCTTAACCACTCCTCTAATTGTATACCAAGATTTTTAGTAATATCGTGTTTATTCGGGCCTAATCTCAGTTTCGAGTTAGAAAAAAAGGAACCAAGATGATTGTTTCAAAATATTCCTCCCAAAGACGAGTTGCCTAACGGTATAAGTGTTCTATTAGTACCGTTGACTGAATATTTAGTCAACGTTATCACCATGACTATCGAAGCATGACTTCAAACATATCTGTGCTTTGACGTGGTAATGGTAACACCAGATTTATGAATTTTTATTTTCTTCTTTTTTTCACATCAAACATATCCACACCAACCATATATCATAATATATAAAACATAATATATGTACAACATGAATACAATTAAAAATTTCTGTGTAACAATTATAATGATAAAATGAATAGTACCCCAGACTCCTTGGTATACCAGACATCATAACAGATTTCATAGTACAACAGACATAATAGTAAAGTATACTTCGTAGTGATGGTCAAAACGAAATAGATTAAATTAAACTTCAGAACGTACTAAACGCGACAAAATGTAAACCAAGGCGTTATAAACAACTAACACTATTGTAAACACTTACCAGACTAAAACTATTCTGGTGAATTTAATAGCTCCTGAAATGTTGACCGAATTGTATGATTAACATTGTCATTATTTTAGCCAGACCTAAACTGAACAAACATAAATCTCACCGCATTACACTTCGGAAATTCAATAACATGCTCCAATTTGTAGAATACGTTTTTTAACTAATTACTGTTATTAATAGGTAAAAACAAACGTCCTATATTAAAATACAGTTCACAACAGTTCAAAACAACAAGGGCATTCAAGGATTTAACACGTTAAGTATTTGTTATATTTAAAACATCTTATAAAACGCATTCACCTCACATTATCGACACATCTGCGTTGTGATGCTGCACACAACTTTAATAGACAGTATTATGATATTTATTCTTTAACTGAGTATTTTAGTTCAATAGATAAAAGTAACCATTAAAACAGTTGTACCATCTTCGCTGTGATATCTTCTCTCCTATCTTGGTGCCGATCGAGTCCGGATGATGGCTGTTATGTGGGCAATCTTCATTTTGTTCACCACTGCTCTGAAACTTTCTGCAATGGATTTGAATTGGCAAACCAAGTTCTTAATTATTCAGCCAATATATTCTTCTTCTTCCAAGCCCTCTTCTTCCTAACACCCTACCCTGAAATATGCACTTTAAAAAACTGTATCTTCTGTCATTGCTCATTCAGTGGTCTAAATACTGAAGTATTCTACATTTTACCGTATCTAGCACTACTGCTCTTTTCCTCTTTCTCTACAATATTACGTTGTTTGTTGTTCTGTCCATCAAGGATACTCAGAATCCTGCGATAGATGCACATTTTAATTGATTTTATTTTTTGGCTGCTGCTGTAGTCAAGGTCCAGAATTCAACTCCATAAGAGAGAATGAAGAAGTGATATCAATACAACATCCATATTCAAACCATGGTATTAAATAGTTCAGCCATACTGTTAAAAATCTTTTTGGTTTCTTTTTAATTCGGCTTCTTATTTCCTGTGATTAATCACTGGTCATTAATTATTATGTTTTGTTAAATGCGCCCTAACTGTACTATTACCTTTTATACAAACATAAATACTTCCTACGCCATTTTTACTGATTACCATAAATTTGCTTTTATCCGAATTCATTTCCAGGCCATATATTTCACATCTATTCAAACTTGGTTTAGAAGATCTTGAAAACTATCCAAAGTATCTGAAAAAAACGACAGTGCCATGAGCATAGGTGATACTCCACTCTGGGTGATTCCAGCATCTATGCTATCAAAAGTCTCTGAAAATTAACTCGGAATACAAATTGAAAATGTTTGGCTACGATTGCAATCAATGATATAGTAGCAAGATTTCTGAATATTTGGTTTTAAACTTCCAAGTCAACAAAATTACTACAATTTGTTTTCAAAAATGTAATAAAGATTATCAATGATCAATATATTAACCTCATCTTAATAGTCATAAACACAGAAATAAAACTATCCCATAAATGTTAAAAAATAAAGTTTTTATGGCTTGTTTATTTTAATAAAATTGTTGAATAAAACTTATTGATTTAATTGAAACCGTGGAACAAATTTGACAATTGAATTGTAGTTTCTCCACTTCGAGTGGAAAATACAGCTTCAACGATAATTATTAAATAACATTTCTGATTTCAATAATAATTTGAAAATCATCTATTATGCACCCTAATAAAAACCTTATTGAAAGGATAGTTATTCAAAAAGTAAAGATGAATGAAAAGTGTGATATCAGGATGTCACAATGTATAAATACCTAATATTAAATTACGTAATTTCAACGAATTTTTAATAGAATATGAAAATTACTAACTGAAACAAAATTAACAACAACATAAATTACCACTATTTGAAAAACACCAAAATGTAACCCAGCTATTGAATTTCGTTGTGGTCAGGATTCAGTTTAGTAAAATAAAATTACTCACGTATCATAATTTTCCTTTAAGCACGGTTGGTGTGGCGGTTTCGGTCATTGAACACAAATTTCAGCAAAACTTGATGGATATGTTTACGGCCAATTTTAGGATTTTTTTTCCTTTCCATGAAGACGGTCAGTTTTTAAACAGGCATGAATTTGGGGGGGGGCATATATTTGCTTATGATTTCTGTGCGACTGTCCGAGATAATGTGTGCAATTGCTTTAAACCAAGTGTTGTGTGGAAAAATCATAGAGTACGTATTCCATATTCAAAATATCCTGCGTCTTAGTTCAGATAAGAAGGAATCGTGTTTGCTTTTTCACGCTTCGCTCAGAATAAGAAATGCGTAGGTCTAATCTTGTGGTCACGACCTCGTAAAGCTTTCAATATCTTGACCGTTGAAGAAGAGATCGTGCAGTGGGATTACTTGCCGATTTGAGGTCACAAGCTGAAACGGGAAATTGAACTTACAAAAACGTCCTATGGATAATGCACGTCTTAAAGAGACTAATAAAATAACCTGTCCATAAAACATTGCACAAACATTCTCATACAACCATTCATAACTGAAATAATAACCAAACAAAACTATCCATCGTCAAATGTCAGTTCCATAGTTTTGAATCAAAAAGTAAAAATGGACGGTGTCTTTAAAAACAAAAGAAAATATTTAAAGAACGTCTAAAATTACTTTACTTGTGTCATAAACTTGTCTTAAGTATATGAACGAAGAAATTAAATCTAGATAGTAGCCAAGGTTCATTCTCGTTTTTGGAAATTATTTTCTATATTTACATTACACTCTGGTTTCTGTATTAATTTTCACTTTTCACTCAAATTTAAATGAAATATGTGGAACCGATTTTGAGAAAATCTGATATTTGTGTTTTATCTTAGGCTGTATGGCAGGTATCTGCAAAATTTGGAGATAAAAAAAAGTGATAAAAACAAAATGATCAAATATTAAATTTTAATTAAAATCGGTCGGCTCGTTTGGGCTGTAGGTTGTACCCGTTCATACGACAGGTAGACAGACAGACTCAGATGACCTCACGGGTTTTAACCTATTACATACTTTTCTCTGTACTACATATATGTGCGAAATTAATTTTGTGTGTATATGTACTCTATGAAGGAAAGAAGGAAAACACTAACGAGTATAAACTTTTCTGACTAGAAAAATCTCCATGTAAAATAATAGTCTACTCAATTATGCACGCAAATAGTTATGACCATAACTGTGAGTTTTAGTGTGTTTACTTAATACAGTTATATAGTGTTGAAATCGGTTGCAGCACTTGCAACTAATTACTCAACCACTGCATCTAATTAAGCTACAGAGAATGCTTCTCATAAAAATTAGACGCTACATTATTTCAATGATTCTCAGAACGTGTGCGTGATGGGACTAAATCTCCCAGGTATGTTGTAAGTTGTGCATATAACAAACTTATTGCATTCCTACACTTTGAGGGCATACGAAAATGTAACAATGAATAAGTTACAAACAAAAGAGATGGTTTACAAACCTAAGAGCTTCTTACATTTTAAACTGTCAATTATAATTTGTAACTTACACGTAGGTTACTGTAAAAGTCTGTCATTTGTTCCATTTTATCAATTTGCAGAGTTCTTATTTGTTATTCGAATTTTGTTTACAATATTTATGTTATTGTGTCTTTAAATTTTATTTCTATTTTATGATTCTTAATTATAATTATAATAGAAATCTTTATTTTTTTTCAAGTGTACTATAACATACCGAAATAGAAAGCTCCAAAGGTCAGTACCCGGCAGGCCATAAATCGTCAGGACATGAAAGGATTGACGGACATAAAAAAATGTTTCAACAGGGAAACAACGCACCCAAACCGTCACACAAGATCCATCAAAATTAAGCTTTTAATACCGAAACAAATTGTAACAAGCCAATCAGAGCAAGTGAATCAGTTCTGAAATAACGTCCAAGAATTAAAACTAGCCAATGGAAGAAGAGCATCATGACGCTGTTTTAAAGAGAGGAGAACTTATAAATAAGGGTAAAAGGGAGGACACGTGGTTTCTTTTAGAGGTATTTTGGTTCCGACGTCGTATTAGAAGGTTGTTCCGGGGAAGTGTTTCTCCTGATCGAAAGAGTTAAGTGTTTGTGAAGGACTTTACCTATCCTATTCGTCGTTTTTCTTTTTTAATAGAACTGTTAAGTTTATAAAAGTCAATAAAAAGTTATCCGTCGTTTTAAAAACTAAAAGAATCATCGTATTAAAGTATAAGAAGTCTTCGTGGTCGTTAAGTGAGATAAGTGTGAAGTTTAAGGAGTCATCGTCGTATTAAAGTTAAATCAGTGAGAAGAAGTAACGTCGTAAGAATTAAAAGCATCATCGTCGCAAGAGTGAGTGAAGAAAGGTGTAACCCGCGATTGGGATCATCTACGGGAGAGGCAAACCATCCAACCATCACGCAATCTTCGAGAGAACCACGGAACGAGAACAACCCAAAAACTGGAAAGGAACACGTCAATTGATAAGTAGAACTTAAAGGACAATACATTGTAACGATATCATGATATCAATTAAATTAAACTAAATAAAATCATCAATCATGAAATCTAAAAATAAATTAATTAAAATATAACTTGAATAAAATAATAAATATAGAACCATGTTAAGAAACAAATGAAGAGAAAACGGCAGATGCCGCCTGTAATAAAATTTGTACGTGCTAGGCTACAATAGCACTAAGATTTCAAGAACCTTGAGGCCAACACGTGTGTACATAACGGAATTCTTAGGGTAGCAGAGTTTTTACTAGAAAAAAAAGAGAAATCAAGGGAAAGCAGCATTATAACGGTATTTTAGAAAAACGCAAGTAGAAAGTAGGTCGGCCAATCGGAGACGCTCCAAACTTAAAAAACACAACGGCAGAATTCAAAAACAACCAGTAGGAATTGCGAAAGTCGTAAGCAGAGAAAGTTGGTATAAATCGACAAATCAGCGAACAGGGCGCGAAAAACAGTGTTTTAAAGAAGGAACATTAGAAAATAGTTTGTTAGAGGAGTCTTACCAGAGTCGACACGACGGAAGGTCGCGGACACAGCTAGAGTACGCTGTGTACAAAAGAATAGTTTTTTTCAGCGAGTAAGGGACAAGAAGTCTCTTAATATTGAAAGGTTTTTGATAAGTTGAAAGTAAAGTTGAATTGAAGTAAAGTAAGTTTGAATTAGTAAAGGAAATTAGATTTGGAGTTTGTGGAGTTCTTAATAAAAAGACAGATTTGGAAAAGGAGTTTAAATTCACCAGAGGAAGGAGGGACCAATCATCGTAGAACAGGTGCTGTAATTTTGGAACGACTACAAGGAAGGAGAGACAGATTTGGGACGATTTCGAGGAAGAAGAGGCCTATTTGGAACGGTATCTGGGAAGGAGAGACAACGTTAAATACCAACGAAAAGTGTTTAAGCAGTGTGGTGTTTTGTGTTTTTTGTTTAATAAAAAGATAAATTAAAGTTAGGTGGAGTGTAAAGTGCTAACTAACCGAGCAAGAAGGACCAGCAGATTTGATAAGTACAAAACCAATTAATTGTTAATTATTAAAATCACTTAAAATTGATTTCACTTTCGATTGAGCCATTCAAAAAACCCAAGACCCGAGATTAAGATTTTGTTGTTTTTTTAAAATTAATTGTAAAGAACTGAGCTAGCCGAGATTAAATAAAAAGATGATCAATGTTAATAATAATTTAAAGTATTAAATAAATGTGTAAAGAAATATAATAAACAAAAAAGGAACTGATAATTTGAAGATTTTAACAAGAGTTAAAATAAAGTAAATTTGTAATTTTAAAAAATTGTCTATGCTAAATAAATTAATCTTAAGGAATGAATGGAGAGTAAATGGTTTTTCTAGATAGTAAGTATAAATTTCATGTATATGTTTTATTGCTATAGTAATTTTGTTCTTTTAAAAATTAAAAGAAAGAGATTGTTTTATCCAGATAAACGGTGTTGTTTATGAGTAATAATCATAAGTTGTTCCTTTTTAGTAGTGTTGCAAATAAATAAGTAAATCTAACATCTTAAATATCAGATTGACACGACAACGTGTGACTTTTAAATTAGAGTAATCAAAATATAATTATATAACATCTTAAATGTTATATTTGGTCGCACAACGTGTGGCAAGATTAAATCATAAATTATAATCAAAATAATTATATATATAACTTGTATGTTATATTTGGCATTCCAACGTGTGGCTTTTGTTTAAATAAATTAGTAAATTAGATTAAAATTTATATAACATCCTAAATGTTATATTTGGCTCACCAACGTGTGGCTTTTAAAAAAAATTAAATATTAACTTAATAAATTAAATATAACAAACTTCCATTGTTATAACATTTTATAAATTACCACCAAATTTTGTTTTTTGTAATAATAAAATAAATTATAGCCACCTAAGAACCAACGAACCCCAATAGAGATTTAAATTAAATTCAAGTAAATAACCTTCAGTTAGCCGGAGCAAATATTTTATAAAGCTAATTAAAATTAGAGTCAAAATTAAATACAAATTAAATTGATGCATTCTTAAATTCCTTGTTTTAGACTAAGTTGTTTAGGATAAGAATTTATAGTGAAGATGTACCTAGTTTAAGCCGTAGTATAAAATTGTAGAATAAGATATTAATCAGTAATATTTTGAGCATCAAGGTAAAAATTATGTTTTAAATGATTAAAAAATTAATATTTAAAAGAGTTAATTATTCATTATGTTTAATTAAAATTGAGTTATAATCCCACATGTTTTGAGTGTTATTATTTTAATCAATTGTCAAATAACTAACGAACTAATAACCAAATGAATAATAATAATATTAATAAATAGTAAAAAGAAATATAGGAGAGTTTTCCTATATTTAAGCGACCAACGTGTAGCAAATAACTAATAAAATAAAAGAGAACGTATTAAACGTTATAGTACATTAAAATCATCTAACTGAACCCCACGTGTTGGATTACCAAGCATGATTGATATTACAATATCTTTGTGAAAAACGGAATTATAAATTTGTAGTTTTGTATATTTATTTATAACTAATTTATTAATATTCTTTTTCTTTTTTTTTCTTTTTCGTAGAACGAAATTGTTTTGGCCCCTGAGATGAATGATATTCCATTGACGGATATTTACGAAAAGCTCTTTTGCTTCGATGACATGAGAAACCAGCTTCAGGAATTAGATAAAGATATTAAGGCTTTTCGACGGTCTCAAGAAGAAAAAAATGTATAAAATGACTTGATAAAATACTTCAACATTTTAGGGAAGGATGATACGGAACTGGGAGTGAGATTAGCCCGGCTAGGCCACTCTTGGCGATCGAATCTGATATTTTACAATGCAATAATTTTTGGCAAACAGCTGATAGGATTTGAAATAGAGAAATTATATAAATAATGAATATCATCAACATCTGCTAATTAATAAAGACATAAATTGGTTTTATGTATTAAAACAAGTTTAACAATACAAGTTTAACAATTAAATGTTAACAATACAAATAACAGTAAATGTCCGCAAAACTAGCTTTATTTTTAATGAAAAGTTTTTATGAATAAGTAATAAACTTCAGCTTCTACCTGGTAAAAGATATTTGTGGGATGAAAGAGAAACATTAACTCTAATTTTTAGTTTTATCTAGCTTTCGTTTTGTAGTTTTTTGTAAAGTGTATACAAAAGAAATGGCAAATGAATCGTGGGAAGATACAGAAGCAATACCAGTGTCTATTGTGCGGACTTCAACAGGTATATGATCGATAGGATCCATTGGCATGGAGCGATGTAGAAGAGAAGAGACAGACCGATAATAATCAAATTAAGCAGCTGTACATGGAAAACTGATATTTTAAAGGCTTCTAGAAGATTACCTGTACTTGATATCGAAATGGCAGATGATTGTATGGAGAAGGTAATTAATATTCGTAAAGAGTATTTAAAGAAGGCAAGACATGAAGGGTACAGAACGTTCTTGAACTTCAACTATGTAAATTAGGAAACAACAATTCAAAAGAAAAGAAAGTAAACCACATTTTAATCTACGAATCTTTTTCGTTTGTAATATATGTAACTTTATTTGAACTTTCTTCTCTCACTTACAAAGTTTCATGAATGCTTGCCTAGACACAAAGGTATCTAGGACACTTTTATCCTGTTCTAGGACCTTTGCATCTTTTACAGTATTGGTGCCACCAGTTACTTGTACAGTTCGGGAATTGTTGTTTAATTTTCTCAAATTCCTTGAGGACACCAGTACAGTGTCGGTCTTTCAATGTTTTGTCTCTGCTTTCGCAAAATGTGTCTTATCCATATCCATTTTATGCTACTTGATTGGATACAGGTTTGTAGTCTTCAAAAGACATTTATTTCAGATAATCGTATGCCATCATTTTCTCAAGATTTATCTTAGACTGCTTTATTTACATTGATTGTTACTTCTGCGACAACATCTCCATCTATGTTTTCCAAATACAGTATCAAAACTGTTAGACATCTACATTCGAACCACTTTGTGTCAATCCAGAATTATTGTTGCCGGCATCGATGCGAATTTCCTTCATGTTTTTTATTATTTATTTTCTAATCTATTTATTTAGCTTTTATTTGTAGGTCTTTCAGTTTAGCGCCAATGTCTCGAAAACTTTCTACTTTCTTTTCCTCGAGCTGTAAATAAAATATTTAACTCACTCGTTCTTAACTTGTTTTTGTGTGTTTTAGTTGTTTGCTTTTTACAGAAGTAAATTATTTCAATGAGTGTTGTGAGTTGTATAAGTAACGAGTTAATATTATAAATAATCTGTTACTTATCTTAAGTTCCACATAACAATTATCAGCTCACTCGGCATTCTGTAATATATCGTACTTTCAGAAACACAAATCTTAACGCCAAACCTACAGAACATAAATCCCTTCAGAATATGACAATTAATTAAACTAAACGGCAGATGTTATGATAGATTGTGATATTCTGTTCCAATAGCCTGAGGTTAGTTGTATTACTGCAGAACATAGACTATCTGCTTAATGTCTAATTAACTTAGTTATGCTAGATTTGTGTAGCTCAATGCTACTTAATAATGTTAATACGTGCCGACCAATAATATTTTGTTTTAAAATAAAAACATTAGAAAATATATCAAAACAAACTGGTTACACACTTTCTCATTCTTAGATGAATGAAACAATTTTTTACATATCCCGGAATACAACCATAATATTAAAACAAGTTCATATCGAATAACATAATTCAAAAAATAAAACTTAATGGTTGCGATTAAAAACAATTTTTCACAGATATGTCCTTTTTGTAGTCGTTTCAACTTCAAAAAGTGTGTTTATAAATTGACTGCGTATAATTATATATATATATGATCTCACCAAAAATTTAACAGAGCGTGTGTGTATATATGCTTGTATACCCGGCAATGAGATTTTATTTTATTATCATTATAATTAATTTTTCGTGTTTGATCAATTTGCTTTAGAGGTATAACTGATTATAAAATTTAAAGGTATCTGCATGAAGAAAACTTACAAAACTCTGATTTTCCATTATTTATACAAATTTTGACTAAATTTTCGTCAAATATATATTCCTAATAATACCTATTATTATGAATATAATTATATAATTACCCTTCCAATACTCATTCGGTATATGTCAGAACCAAATTTATTTTAAAAAGAGCCCGTAAGGCAATTATTAAAGTATAATTTCTCAATATGTGATCTAACAATTTCCAATAAATTTTTTGAAATTTGTAGGTGAATAACCCAATTCATTGTCTCTGTAAAAAAATTTAAAAAAAATTTAAAAAATAGGAGTAAATGATAAATAAGTATGATCGTAGTTATAATCGATATTGTGATCAATATTATTTAAAGTAAACCGTACAACAAAACTGCAAACATCTTATCATGGATTTGTATACAATACCAGTTCTTACACATACCCACTGAATTAGTCACTTGCTGTCAAAAATCCAAAACGAAAAGTTATACGTCAAAAGGGGAAACGAATCATCTATATCGTCATGAAAGATTGTATATCTCAAAATTGGTTCAAGTGATTTCAATAGTATTTTATTAAAATGTTAATATTAGTGGCCAAAAGCAACATAACATAAAATAAAATAAAATAAATTGCTTAACATAAAAATATAGAATTTTAGGTTACATGTAAATTTTTCAAACCACAACTTTTCGTGCAAATTTTTATGCATTTATTATTCTTAGTTAGCTGTGCCAATTTCAAAATAATAGAAATTTCTTGACGATATATCTATAATATATTTTTTATCTTTACTTCATTTTCGACATTTATTGTCAAATATGTCGTATTAATCCAAATTCGTGGGATCCAATCTTTGTAAAATCGGTACTTTATATATTATAGTAGGAAATTCAAAATTTTGAAAACAATTTGATAAATCATACATTTAGGGCATACGTCTAACAGCGTATGTGTCGAAATTTGAATGAATCCAGTTGCAACGACTCAATTAAGTACAGGTTCATTACAGACATACAGACAATAACAAGTTGTTTAGTCCAAGAAAATCCTAAAACTGATATTTCTGTATCAACTATAAAACAATTATTATTTAGGACGTGGGAACTAAATTTGTATTAATAATAGTTTTATTATTTTATTTATTTTTTACATGTTTTATAAGTGAGAATATTTTCGTACAGTTTATTACTTTCTTAATCATACACATATAAATATAGTATTGAAAAATCACTACACAACCTATTTATTTCTATAGATTGAAACAAATACAATTTTAAATTTGCGTTGGTATATCCATTTTGAGAATTGATAGATCCAATAAAATGAATTATATGATGATGTACTGAGTTCAATTATTGTGCTTCAACCGATTAAGCTCAATACCGGTTTTAATGACGAATGATCTTTAGCTTTATCCCTTTACCTCACACAACAATTAACAATTAAAGCTAAAAATATATTTACGTAAGTAAAAGGAAATTCGCCAAGCAAAACAACTTACCACATCTACTATAAGCATCGAGTTTTCTGACCAAAGAATTTCATTCCATATACAAGAAGGTTACAAAGAGAAAGAGAAGCCTTGGCCATGAATTGTTGATATCAATTAGATGCGCTGTCATGCTTTTATGCACCAGTTTATAAAACCGGTTCTACTTACGACGGGCATCACGACACTTTCTGTTTCTGATGTTGAAGTTGAGGCCAATGTCAGATTCAGCTTTCTAGAACTGGACCGACAAACTTCACGCTAGTTTATCTTAGAAATCGTTGGCACTCGTCTTCGTCTTTAGTAACAGCTTAATTAAACAGACGCGTGGAGCAAACAATGTTACTGGACAGGAACATCCGTTTATTAAATAATGAGAAATAAATTGACAAATTTAAAACAGCTGATTGTCTACACAAAACGACTATCCGAGTAATGTTTTTGAGATTGCGATATTCAAAGCAAAATCGTTCTAGCAGTTTCAAAATGGTGATCGATCTTGTATTCTCGTAGTTTTGCAATATTACAAATATTTTTTATTAATTAACAAAACATATATTTTTGGTTAAGAATCCAAATTTTTAGCACTTGAGAAACGAAGAAGAGCCTAAGTTTGATTAGTAGTATACAGTGTGAGTCAAATGTATGGATACACCCTGTTAAATTTTAAATGGATAAAGATAGAAAAATGAAACTCAGAACACCTTTCTAGGAAATAAAAGTGAACGTTTTAGCCACTATTGCAACTTTGCCCATTTCCCCAAAATGGGATTTTTGGGGGGCAGCTCAAAATTTTTAAATATAAAGACCCATTAAGTGACGCCTCATTTTAAAGTCCTTGATTAAAGAAGAAGAACAGTGGAAACCAGAGCTTTCTATCTCAACCCAGTACAAAATGGCAGCTCATTGCAATTACTTAAAACTTCATTGAGGCACCTGTGAGTCAAAAGTATGGATACACCCTGTTAAAATTTTGAATGGATAAAGATAGAAAAGTGAAAGTCAGGACACCTTTCTAGAAAATAAAAGTGAACGTTTTAGTCACTATTACAACTTTGCTCATTTCCCCAAAATGGGATTTTTGGGGGGCAGCTCAAAATTTTTAAATATAAAGACCCATTAAGTGACACCTCATTTTAAAGTCCTTGATTAAAGAAGAAGAACAGTGGAAACTAGAGCTTTCTATCTCAACCCAGTACAAAATGGCAGCTCATTGATATTAGGTAAAACTTCATTGAGGCACCTGTGAGTCAAAAATATGGATACACCCTGTTAAATTTTAAATGGATAAAGATAGAAAAATGAAAGAAAGGACACCTTTCTAGGAAATAAAAGTGAACGTTTTAGTCACTATTACAACTTTGCTCATTTCCCCAAAATGGGATTTTTGGGGGGCAGCTCAAAATTTTTAAATGTAAAGACCCATTAAGTGACGCCTCATTTTAAAGTCCTTGATTAAAGAAGAAGAACAGTGGAAACCAGAGCTTTCTATCTCAACCCAGTACAAAATGGCAGCTCATTGGTTGTCTATTGGGGTTATTTACCACCTGAATGTGGATATTCATATTTTGCCTCAATGAAGTTTTACCTAATTTCAATGAGCTGCCATTTTGTACTGGGTTGAGATAGAAAGCTCTGGTTTCCACTGTTCTTCTTCTTTAATCAAGGACTTTAAAATGAGGCGTCACTTAATGGGTCTTTATATTTAAAAAATTTGAGCTGCCCCCCCAAAAATCCCATTTTGGGAAAATGGGCAAAGTTGTAATAGTGACTAAAAAGTTCAATTTTATTTCCTAGAAAGGCGTTCTAAGTTTCATTTTTCTATCTTTATCCATTTAAAATTTAACAGGGTGTATCCATACTTTTGACTCACACTGTATATATTTTTTTAATTAAATAAATCAAATTTGAACACAATTTCTCACAAATCATATGTTTATTAAATCAAGCGTGTTTCAACGACAGTGTCGCCATCTTCATTGATACATGAATTACAATAAGCAAACTATAACTCGAAATTTTTAATAAACGTATTATTTGTGAGAAATTGTATACAAGTTTTATTTAAACGAATTAATAAATTTTATAGGATAAAAAAAAGTTATATAAAACACTAAATCATCGTTTTGGTTGAGTTTTCATATGGATATTCTATATACCTTTCACAAGATCGTTTTTTCTTCAGTAAGGAATTTTACTCCCTGTGTGTCTGCAAGAAGTTATTTAAATTAACAACAATTCTATAAATTAATTCCAACAAAATTATTACTAACGGGTTCATTATCCTAATTCTATTAAATTTATTATTTTCATCCTCAAAAATTCCAATCGAAAACCTATAAATTTTGAATTAATATACACTTTGATTGAATATCACAATTAAAATGGTTTTTTTCTAATTTTCAATTGTTTTATATTCCGTACTCTTTATTTTTTTAACTAATCTAAAAAGTTTGTATGCTAATTTTTTTTTAATAATAGAAACTAGCTTTATTACGAACAGAGATAGAAAGTCGTAGGTTTATAGCGGAGAAAGGCATTTCTCTTGATTTATGTTTATTAGAGAATGTCTAGAATGGAAATGTTAACTGCTGTGATTCCATCATGGAAACGGCGACAACCGAGTCCATGAGATGTCCTTAGAACCTAACCAATAACGTCATTTTTAATTACCGGTATCACTATATTTTACTTACTGCGTGTGTGTGTGGGGGGGTGTGTGTGTGTGAATTATGTACAAGCATTTGTATTTTATGATATATTATTATTTATATATAAATATATATACAGTATATATATATATATATATATATATATATATAATTTAAGTCTTTTCAATTTTTTGTAGTTTTCCGCCTACATATTTCACTTCATCAATTAATTATCAAGTTGATATTATCCATGATGTTGCTTCGTCGTAATTATTAAATAGAAATAACAAATTAAAGTAAATAACTTTTTGAAATGAAAAACACGATATTCTTGCATACACTAGATATGTAAACTATTATCTGTATACCTAATACACAATTTCTTGATTCTGTGATTACATGGTTTACATCACATACTGTGATGATAGAGGACAGATGAAAATAACAGAGAGAAAACAACTTTAAGAAATTTCAGTTCACGCCAAACTCTACCATAGCATAATGTCAAGCTGCAGTTAAAATAATATTGTATGCATGTCATGTATATGTATGAGTGTGTATTATTTGTTTTAAGCTTTGTCGTGTACTCTATTTAATTTGTGACGAAGCAATATTGTGGATAATTGCAAGGCGTAGGCCCAATGCTGTAACATTGATGCAACGAAAATTTAAGCAGAAATCTACAAAGATTGTAAGGAAAGGTCTAAGATATAGTAGAGAATTGCCGTTAAACAAAAAATCAGTCGGCAATTTCAAAAGCTGTTTTTAATGATAATCTTTCACTGGAATATAATCCCGCAAAAGCTCATATTCATGAAATGATGCTCCAAATTATTTTTATAACATCAAATATAAAAGTTATTTCTAAAAAGCAAAACTGATAAAAACAAAATCCGCTTTAGTGATAGGAATTTTTGTTTAATTTTTGTCAAATTTAGCATGAACGAAGTTGAATATGAATGGGGGGGGAGGATGCTCAATTTCATATTAGCTTTTTTTTACAGTTCCTTCAACAGCTCACTATGAACAATACAATTTGTTATATTCTTATGTTAATGCCAGGATACAGGGAATAAAATAAATCAGCAAACGAAGTTCTTGTGTTCTATTGTATCTGAGAAGAACGTTTGAACAAAGATAACGTGTTATTCAGTTTCAGGAAGAGGCGAGGCTAGTCCCAACAATGTTTGTACTTTTTACTCTCTCTCTCGTACATACACAGTAAAGGAAAGTTACGTGATGGGTCAAAAAATTAATATCGAATGCAGAATATGTCTGTTTTGAGGTCCCCTTGTATAAAAAGTATTTTTTGATTGGTGTTTTTCTGTCGTTTGTGCAATACTTTACTACACCCCAAACGAGTGGACTGATTGTAATCAAATTTTATATTTTGGCCACATCTCCTGATTCTTTTCCCTCTCTTTTATATTTTCAATAACTCAAAATTTAGAGATAACTGCTATACGAATAAAACAAAATCAGTTCTCACGGTTTAGATTTAACGTTGCTCAACTTCAAGCAATAAGAATCCACAACAAAACTTTACATCTCTCCAAAAAGCTTGTTCGTGAGTTTTCGGTAAAAACAACTAAATAAAATCGATCAGAGGGTTGCTATAAAAGATGTATTTTTCAAATCCGGTTCTGCCGATTTTGTTAAAATTTTAATAAAATATGAATATTAATGCTTCAAATCCAAAGTGCAAAATAGCAAGTAAACAAATATTATACTTAACTTATGTAAAATTATTAAACAATCAAAAACCAACGACCTTAACTGCCGTCATTAAAAAACCGATTTTAATCAAATACTATTTTACTTTTATTATACAAGTAAAGCAAGTTTAGGCCTTATATATGTTCTACGGCGTCCATTGTTAATTTACACTTTTTTAACTTACAACTCCCCAACTGATATATTTTAATAAATAACAGTTTTGGTTGATTTTTAATTGACTTGGAGATCTCAGTTTGTCTAATGTTTTTTCACAGTTTGAGACAAAAAATAGTTAATTATAAATATGGGGTAATTATGTACACAAGTGATGAATCGTCAAAACAAATCTTAAAATATTTATGAAAACTAATTTGCTCCCTGAAATATGTTTACGGTACGTTTGCAATGCATGCTTGTACATTACTAAGATAAACAAGGAACAACGCAAACCAGTCCTCAGTGGTTATGTACTTGACCTCTATTGCACACACTCGTGCCCTCATGTCGACAATCTATATAAAGCCAAACCTGTATATCTATGCGCTAATCACACCTGTGTGTTTGTGTGGATACGATTCCCAGACGTCAAATTGAAGATAGCCTGAATTATCAATACTCACTACCCCTACCACAACCCTTGTACAGACACTATAATATTCCTTTAACTTTATGAAAAATAATGTACAAAACTGTTTATCCTATTTTAGTTACTTGTTTATTAGAATGCTATGTAGTAAAAGAGACAATATTCCCAACCTACATTTATATATTCACTGTTTTCTTTACAACACACTTGTTTAAATTGTTATGTCTGATGTTCAGAAACTGTTTTAAATTTGATTACAAAAATTCTTCCCTTGTATAAAGCTATTCCAAACAAAGAATATTATTTGTCTCGTTATTAATTTTGATTTCGCAAGTTCATCCCGATAGTACAAAGCCGATATCTTTTCGTTAGTGAAAACTATTAGTTGTGTTTTTTTTTTTTTTTTGTTATTTAGTTTAAAATTGTTACTCTGTCGTTGAAAAGACTAAATATGCATTATGTAACAAACTATTTTAGCTATAACCTATGAGCTATAACAGGAATAATAAAAGCAAACCTAGGTTTGTCGAGTGAAGAGAACAGGGGCGAATCCCTTAGAGTTCCAAAGTAATCTACTCATAGTACCAAAATATTGCATTAACTTTCTTACACAGTCATTTACAATCGAAATACTAAACAAGGAAACTATTCATACCAAAAATATCAGTTCGGTAGATGTTAATAACAAACAAGTTGTAGGGTTATCACGGTACTTACCCAGCCCGTTCATACAAGCAGATCCTGTAATGTAATGTCCAAAAGTGATTCTTGTGACTTCTACGAAATTGGCAAGGAGTCTTAACCAAAATGGTAAGTTCGCTTAAAATATTTGTTAAACAGGTTTTCTGAACCTCGTAATAAAATTGTGTATATCACTACTTTCTTCATATCAGGACATTGACTTTGCTTGTGTCAATGATCATTCCCTTAGCGAGACTCGTGGCTGTATATAATTATGAAGGAGCTACGACAGTTTACGTAACTCGGATCTGGTAAATATACGAATATCACAAATTCTTGAGAAGGTCAGGGTTCAAAATTATATTTTTGATAATAACTTCAATTTTTGTAATTGTAGAGATGTAAGATTTCACCTTACAAGCATAAGTGAAATCTGCAAATACTTGTGAAATTTAGTGTATTATAAGTTGAATAATATAAGAGATATAAATAAACAAACATTTTAAAATGGCTGCCATTTTGATATTTGCAATTCAATTTGAATAAATTTCAATAAGATTCTATAACTCAAAATTATAAAGAGTTTAAGGAAAGGCTTAGACAACTTTTGTTGTCTGGATCCTTTTAATATGTAAAGAAGTTTCTCTGCTGTGGCAAATAATGTGTCAGGCGAAATAATTGTATTGTTTGTTGTTTGCTCTTTGGATGTTAATTTATTTTTCCTGTTTTTGTTACTTGTAACTAATGCTTTTGTATTTTATCAATAATTATTTATTTGTGAATGTCCTGTTATTACAGTAATTAGTGTTTACATTTTATTGAGAACTTATTTTATTATTACTAAAATTATTTATCTTAGTATATATGTCTATTTTTATTGTTGTTTCTTCAAATCTCTTATTTAGTTTGTAAGTATGTATACTATGTATATAATGTTATTTTAATATTGATTGACGATGCAATACTATGTATAAGAGTACAATGTCACAGCAATAAATGGAATTGAGTCGAATAAGAGCACACTATAATTCCCTTATTCTAAATTTCACGTTCCTACCTTGTATTTGTGGCCGCTAACATGGTTACGTGCTGAACCATGGAACGTGAAGATCAGGCAAAAATCACTAAATACTCCATATTGGGCACTCTACTTTGTATGCTGGTTAAGTAAAGTCACCAAAAAATCACCCATAAATCAACCAAATAAGTCAAGCTGATTGGCGCTATCTTAATAGTTACTCTGCCCGAATATATAATGTAATAGAAGCATATCCTCAGAATTTAATATTCAAAAGTTGCTTTCTTTGACTTTATAGGAAATGATAATTATTTTGGTAGATCAACGGTCCTGTCCAACGAGACCCTCCACTCGCTACGCCTTTGGCCCTGCCGGATCTCGGAACTATACGAAAATCACATTTCCCTTGTTACGTCACGATTCTAAATTACATTTTTTACAATAACTTCGTCAATTGTCGTCGAGGAGAGGTTTGATTAGTACAATTACATGCAGAATTAAACTGCACATTTTTATCTAATTTAGTGTGTTATAAATTGAAAAACACGTGGTATGAGCAAAAATAGTTTTAAATGGGCGCCATTTTGACACTTTCATATTTATTTTAGTTAATTTCAATACCGTACACTATAATTTCCTGTGTTAAATTTTATATTCCTATCTTATTTTTCGTTTTCATACAAACGACAACAGATGGACGGCATGTCAAAAATCACTTTTTCGGTACTCTATGGCCGCGGAAAGTGATGATCAATTGAAAAACAGAGGTCGAAATGTTTGACGATTACTAAACTTACCCTGTACTTCTTTATATACTGGGTGAGTAAAAAGGAAAATCAGCCCTTCTTACATATTAAGATATAGTTTATTTTAATTTTAAATGAAATGTCAAAATTTAACTCACTTTTCCCATAGAAATTTGTTTTTGTTTACTTTTAAATTATTCATAGTGGATGATTTCTCTTATTTTAAAATTTTTAGTTCTATTTGCTAGAGTCGATTTTGAGAAATTACGTCATTTATGAAGCCCATGACTGATTTTTTGTTTTTGTTTTACTATAACTAAGTAACCGTCAATTTTAGAGAGATCGCAACCAATACGTTTTATTTGGGAACTTAGGGACTAAATTTTAGCATAATGTATTCAACATCGTTAGAACCGATTTTGAAAAAATTGGATTTTTTGTTTTTTCTTAGGGTAGATTCTCCCAATATTTTAGATCACGGAAGATACAAATAAACATTCAGGATATGTAACAGAAACCCACATACCAAATTTGGTTAAACTCCGGTCAATTGTTTGGGCTGTAAATCACTGTACTCATAACAGATACCAAACATGTCTGTCTGTCATAAGGCAGGGAGACAGACAGACGTCAGAAAGACATCATTCCAAAAATTACATTTTTGTACTCATTGGGACATATAAGGATATATATTTGCAAAAACAGAACATTGATTTTTTTTACCTATAACATAAATTTCTCTTTAAATAAAACACTCTCTTAAAGAGCAAGGAATGTTTAAAAATTCCTCTCTTTAAGTTTGACGAATTAAAAAATCACTTCAGTTGTAAACAACAAATACAGGCAAATAAATATCTGATTTTATTTCTTATTATGTTTAATTTCGAACAAAATGATAATTTTAATAAGTCACGATATTTTTATAATAGTCTATTTTATTGGAAATATAAAACTCTTTCGTTCTTTCTTTTTACTGTATTCAACCTTTAAAACTAATTTGCACTACAGCAAACAGTATATGTCGCCTTTTTATTTTCTCTCAATTGTAGTGTTAAATAACAAAAAAAAATTTCATATTTGTTTTAGACTAGTTTTGCCTGTAATGTACCTCTCCTGGTTAATTATTATTTCCGTTACTCTTGTTTATGCTCCTAGCGATGGTATTAAAATAAAAACAAATCGTGATACGTTCATAGTTTACTGAGGTTTCACTCTATTAAGTAGCAATCAAGTTCAATGTCTATGTTAACAGACAAGACAAGATCGACTTCAAATGATATTTCCATTCTGTTATGTCTTTAATGAAAGGTGAATCAAAGATTAAAAACAGTTTTTTGTTTTTAAACCATGTATGAAAGAGAAAGTAATACCAAACAAAGGAAGTTTTCAGTACTTTTGTTCCCGAACCAACCAAAACTTTTGTGTCATTATGCGAAATATGAAGTTATTCTGTTCTTGTGTTTGTATATAAAAAGGCTATTTAGATGCATTAAAAATAAATATAACCATCTAACTGTCTACATTATGTCGGTTTGTAATAATAATTTCTACTGATATAATTTTGCAGTTTAAAAACTTTATTGCACACGCAACAAAATAATTATTTCCAATCAATATGTGCACTTGGATCTTTCATTCCTATACATATTTTCATGGCATTTAGCTATTAAACTATTACTTTACTTTATATGAATTTAACATAAGATTCAATTTAAATGTGTATGCTGCATGCTTGTATACCATATATAAAACAACTCACAAAAGGTGTCGCCTTAGTTTTTTAGGGTATCGTATTCTCTTCTTTTTACACACCACCGGTTTTTCTTCTTAAATTAAATTTAACTAATGAAATATATAATTAATTGTCTCCATTTTATAGGGAGGTGGTTCGAAGCTTGCAGTGTCCAATAAAACTGTGAATTGTAATGTGCAAGATTTATACGTTTCACTAAATCTAGTTCTGTTGATATTAAATGAAATAAACATAACTTACTTGTACTCTACTGCATACATTGATTGAAATACATATTTATTAATCCTATAAAATCCATGCCAGTTAAAATAAAACCGTTTGCCTTGTCTTAAATATATATCAGACAAGTTGAGGTCACTTGTCAGCTACAGAAATCCAAAATAACCAGCGTTCCAGAAAGCTTCAAGGGTCATCAGACATTTGTATACATAAGTAAATCTCGGTAATGTGTAGAGCGAACGTGACAAGAGATTTTTAATGTTGTCTTAAGTTAAAAGCTCCGATTGAACAAATAATTTAAACTTACAAAGCCTAAAACAACTTCAATTGAGAGTATTTGTACACGTGGCTTTACTACATTGTTTACATTTTTCGTTCCATTGGCAACATAGAAAATATAAATTATATTTTACGAAATTTGTAATCAATATTTTTACTTATATGTTTGTGTATGATTAAGAGTTCTTTTCTTAATTCGGAACGCGGAAAGTTTTAACGCTCAAACTATCCAATGTTACTAACTAGGATCAAATTTACGATCCTAATAATTATAAGTTCGATCTTTATACTTCATGTTTTTTCTTGTAAATTTTTAGCGCGAAAAAAACATAAAAATAATGTTTCAATAGTTTTTCAACTTTTTCCCATTTGTAAATTTAATGTAACCCAATCAGTTAAGTGTTGATTGTCACTTGATCCCCATCCTCATCTTGTTTACGTTAGAAAAAATTTAATTTTTAAGAAACAAATATTCTGGCCCTAGTTTCAATCTCCAATATTTTCTTACAATAAATATAATTACCAACACATTCCCAAAATATTATTTTAAGTTAATTTATTCGCGAAGTACTCATTTGTAATAATCGCGTGCGAAATTACTTTCACTTACAAACACGAGCACTAAGTGCATTGCCACTACTGTGTAAAGATATTTGAATTGCTAATACTGCTCAAGAAATAATTAATTATAAATTACGAAGATTTGAATCACTTTTAATTCTAAACGACGTCCGGAACACGTAAAATGTTTGCTTCCAACACACGCTACAAACATACTATAAGAAATCATTTGTATTTTCAATGGATGAACTTTTCGCGTGAACAGCCTTGTTTCAGAATGATAAATGAGTTCATTAAACTGTTTTCTGACAGATTAAACAAGTTTCACTGATTACATGTGAAATAAGGTTCATTGAAGTAAATCATATAGTAATCATATATGATTATTGTAGTTTATAGTATACAAAAAAATTATAAAATGAGTTAAAACGTCGAAGATTTCAGCAGAATAATACGTGTTGAAATTAATTTAGTAAATAACAAACGTTTTTGGAAAGGTTTCAATTATCCAGACATTACATAAAACCCAAACATGTAAACCTAAATGAGACAAAATTTGGGATTTTTTAATATTCCCGTTATAAATAAGAAAACAAGACATTAGATTTTTATTAAAATGGCTCCAACAATTTAAATCAAATTTTACTTTTATGTAGGGTTTTGAAAATTCAAACAAACCTTATTATTTTGCCAACATGAACATAAACCAAGAACACGGTCTTAGAACTACAATATTTCCAAAATCTGTCGATTTTGATACAATTATGGTTAAATTTATAACCCAAGCCCCTGTGATAATCCGAACGTAAAAAAATATCTTGTCGTGGAATTTTCAAAAAGGTATCCACGGTTCAGGTTATTTTTTGGCTGAATTTTTATTTCCATTCTTGTTTCTTTAAAGGTAAAAAAAACTGTCATCATTACCTTATATAAAAATAAGGATAAAAGAACGTAAATAAAGATCACTTGTCCTCGAACACTCTAATAGGATTGGAGTTGGAATAGAACAAGAATTAGGCAAGAGAAACCGAATAGGAAAGAGAGGGATCTAACCCACGACTACATGAAAAATGTGTAGATCCAGCTAGGTTCTCTCGGAATTGCAACATCTCTACTCACTGTAATGAACCCTTGAGAGTAAAGTACTAACACACAACAGGATACTCAGAATTATCAGCGACTTCAAAATTAATTTTAGTCTAAACTTATAAACGTAAATTTTAAAAGAAATAAAACAAACACGACCAGAGCTAACAAATACATTTTAACGTAAGCTGAATAAAATAATCATGACGTAATTTATTACTCAGAAATTGTATCGATGAATAAGAAGTACATTAATTTCTACTGGTCACCAATAAATTCCGTAAAGTTGAATCATCAATATTGTCTTGAATAAACTTTTAGAACCGAGTAAGAACCTTCAATTAAATTGATATATCAATTAATAATGTTTTGATTCTGCGAACGATTGTTTTACAACTAATAGATTAGAATTGATGTTCAAACAAAAATAAGAAAAGGATGACTGGTTAAATGTCGGTTATAAATTGGTATAATACATTCACCATCTGTTTCTTCTTAACTATTCAGTTTATGACAGAAATATATCGACAATTTAAAATACTATTCAGTTATGAGTAACTGTCGATGTATTTATTCTTCACAATATCGCTCTATTGTAAAACTATTTAAGGAATGAGATATAGGTTGCAGTTGCTGTAAGTATACACTTAAATCCAGAGTTTCATTTTTAATTACATATCTATCCTTTTAAAGAAGGAAAGACGGTAGTATTTAAGAATTTTTTTTAATGAAAATGTAGCATATTTCTTGTTTACTCTTGTAAACTCGAGTGTTTTCTTCTATTTTTAAAAAGTCATCTAAATACTTTGTTAAGTCATTTCTAAACAAGTATTCTAAACAATATCATTAAAATATATTGTGAAAGTAAAAATTGCCTTTTATTTAATTATTAATAATGGAATTCCACCAAGTACCTATGGTTGGTAGTATAAGTCACTATGTTTATTAGTCAAATTAAATTAACATTTTTGAATTAAACCGAATTTTGCAAGCTTAAAAAGTATATAAGCCAGAAAACATTTTCAAATGTTACACTATATTATTTTTTGATTCCGTATAAAATCACATTAAAAAGACAATGATTCTCAAATGTTGTTGAATTTATAAAAATTTCACTCATAAACCAAAAATATACGTCTAATCGAAAAATATGAAGCATAGAATAGGACTAAAAGCATTAGATGAATTCGACCAATTTGGATAAAAATTTATAAAATGGTAATTTTGTTTATAAAATCGGACCCTGAACCCTTAAAAAGACAAAACTTACAGCCGATTTACTTCAATATAATGTTTTTAGGACTATTTTATCATTTTATATTTGTTTGGTTAGAAGCTTAGTTCTAGAACTGAAAGTTCTATAATTTCGGCAACATTTGAAATCCACTCTCTCCTGACAATTCCATATTTTCAAAAATTACCAAACTTAAAATCATTATAATATGATTTTATATTGAATAATGTAATTTTAAATATACAGTTTTACATTTGAGAATCTTAACATGCACTCTCTGAAAGGTTCATTTTTGGACTTGCGAAATAAGGCTGAATAAAAAAAGGTAGTGCATCTAACTAATATGTATAGCTTCTTCTGTATGTTCTTGTTTTTCTGATTTTATTCATTCAAAAGTTATCATACCGTTTCCATACTTTATATTTGTTAAGGTAACTATAGTTAAATGTTAATCATAGAAAATGTACAATTAATTATAAAACAAAATATATCTAATTACATATAATAAAAATGAAAAATTTAAAACTACAACATTTTTTAAACCGCTATTAATCGAACATATTTAACGTTTAAAATAATAAAAAATTAGATATCACAGAGGTAATCCTATTTTAAGATTTCCGTGTATAGACTAAAACAAAGATGCGGATGTAAGCAATTATAACATAAAACATCAACACCAATTGTAGTCAGTAAATGCTATTTTTATTACACCTATAAAAAAAGATTGTTCAACTTCGAGGAAAACATTTTTACTAAGCTGTTCTAAAAATTATAAAAGCAATTCGAAATTATATTTGCAGTAATATAGCGTTGAAGTCTGGTTGATTTTATCCCGTCACATTTTAACCATAAATCGGCGTTTTGTACTACCTAAAAGATTGTGGATTGTCAAAGTTTGAGCTTTCCCAAAATATGATAATATATATTATCTCCACTATTGTAAAATTCCAACAACGTAACTGGGGAGGATGTGGGGTCACGAAAAGTAAAACTTTTCCCCCACTATTCCTAATGGAGAATTTGGGATGACCTGGAAGACGTAGGTTGGTATAGTCGTTCAAACCTACGACAAACTGGGAAATGTATCCTCTTCAAGATATAAATTTGCCCCTACTTTTAATAAAAACACAACAATATCTCTGACACACTGGGTAATGTATCCTCTTCAAGATATAAATTTGCCCCTACTCTTAATAAAAACACAACAATATCTCTGACACACTGGGAAATGTATCCTCTTCAAGATATAAATTTGCCCCTACTCTTAATAAAAACACAACAATATCTCTGACACACTGGGAAATGTATCCTCTTCAAGATATAAATTTGCCCCTACTCTTAATAAAAACACAACAATATCTCTGACACACTGGGAAATGTATCCTCTTCAAGATATAAATTTGCCCCTACTCTTAATAAAAACACAACAATATCTCTGACACACTGGGAAATGTATCCTCTTCAAGATATAAATTTGCCCCTACTCTTAATAAAAACACAACAATATCTCTGACACACTGGGAAATGTATCCTCTTCAAGATATAAATTTGCCCCTACTCTTAATAAAAACACAACAATATCTCTGACACACTGGGAAATGTATCCTCTTCAAGATATAAATTTGCCCCTACTCTTAATAAAAACACAACAATATCTCTGACACACTGGGAAATGTATCCTCTTCAAGATATAAATTTGCCCCTACTCTTAATAAAAACACAACAATATCTCTGACACACTGGGAAATGTATCCTCTTCAAGATATAAATTTGCCCCTACTCTTAATAAAAACACAACAATATCTCTGACACACTGGGAAATGTATCCTCTTCAAGATTTAAATGTGCCTCTACTCTCAATAAAAACACAACAATGGCTCTGACACACTCAAGAATTGTCGGTGTTCAAATAATGAATATAAGATCTCAATAATATACCCTTAAAGTACCCCGAGTTATGATGCTCTCCAGTTAAACGTGGTAACCGGTATAGCCAGACTGGCAGAGAACACGCTTAACTCAACGTAGTTGGAACAAGCTAAGCGTTACGTACTATTCAGTCTTTAGTCTTCATTTGTATAACGAGTGTAAAGGCAATAAGAAGAACAATGGGGTGGGCTGCTTAGTACAAAAAAAGTCATTATTGTTCTGTTACAATTTTTGTTAAACATCAGCTTGTCATTGTTTTATGGGAATTCAATTTTTGTTTAACTATTAACAATAAATGTTAAAGTAATAACTCCAACTTTCATTATTGAATAAATCGTGCTTCAAACAGGTTCATTTTAAAATAGCCTAATCAAACTCAAAAATATATTTCTAAATGATTTTCTGTCAGCTTGTACTGCAGTGAAAGGGTTTAGGTCTAATCGCATATTAAAATGAATGACTAGTTTAATCTCTAATGTGAATAATGCATATGATCGTATTAAAGCTTTTATCTGTCATTGTGTCACTCTTCCACGTAAGCCTGTGTTAATTAAAGACCATTGTATACATTTATTTTTAATTATTGTTTTTTATATTGTTTGACCCTAATGATATTGACTTCAAATAAAAATATATATACAAGGTCAATTTTGAGGTAGAGTACATTTAGAGGTCATGACCTTGCGCAACTCCGTGTACATTTAAGACTGTAATAATACGACTTCGTGTATGTGTGAGGATGTGTGTGTTTTAATTAATTTTATTCTTTAGTATGTTTTAAAACTAATTAGTATCAAATTGAGTGATGTTTGGAAGTCTAAACGTTAGTTATGTACTGTATGTTACAATTGTCGTCTTTACATCACATTTCCTTACAGTTTTCAGTAATCGTTTCCTTTTGTAGTCTTGTTGTGCACCATTTGTTTCAACTTTGACCACAAAAAGGTTTTTGGAAACTTTGTATTTATATTAAAACTCACATTTTAGTTGAAGAAGTTTATTGTCCACAAACACAAATTAATTGTAGACTATTTGTCATAATTTTAAATTTTAAACTTAAAATTTCATTATAAATTGTATACTTAGGTTCTTTATATATTGAAACCTTCATGTACTTTCATTAATCTCGTAAGCAATATACGGTCAATAACTAAAAAAAATAAAAACTACTTGTTTCTTATAAATTTTAATAAAACTAAGTTATTATTAAATCCCTTGACAAGGATTTAACACTAACTTTCCCGTTGTTTTTATTTTGATTGAAAAACATTATAGTATCAGAATTCATTTAAACATTAATCAGGGTAACACATAACTAAACAGGTTAATTCAGTACAGTTAGATTTTCCATGTTTTTGGAGCGATAAATACGCGTATATTACTAGTATACCCAAAATAAAAGTAAAATATTTAAACGACCGCACCAAAAATACAGATTATCTGAAAATGTTAGAATAATTTTAAAGGAGAAACTTGTTTCATCTACCTTCGGTTTATTCATGTAAAGTTATTGACTAATGAGGTAAAACGATTTTTCTTCTTACTATTATTGATTAGAAATAAAATTTGTATACACTGTATAACCATACAATTTAATAAAAAATAATGTTTTTCGTAATTGCATTGCTTATAAAAAATTTAAAACATTTGAAGTGTGATGGGTCATACAGCCGCCGAGGTGTAGAGTTTGATCCCCTAAGCCTGTGTGAGGCTAAAGACCCTTCATGTAACTGTCATGAATGAGTGAACAAAAGGTATTTTGAAATGACATAACAGGACAATCCTTTGCCGATATCTAAAGATACCTATTATGTATGGTGTTACTTTCTCGAAATATTAACCTGAAAATAATACGATTGTTTTGCCGTACCGTATCAACAATTATTTGTAACTAAACTCATATACTTTTTTAAATTGGGATGGTTGGTTGGTTGGGTTAATTAATTAAATGACATTCAGAAATAACCGTATTATTTCTGTTATTTTTAAATCTGTGATATTTTAATTATTGGATTTTTTTTTAAATATAATTATGGAAACCTATCGAGAATAGCTAAGTTTAAATTTTGTTTATGGATATGTAATGTCACCTACACACGAGTTAGGTTAATTATTACTTTTTGATTGTTACGTACGGCTGATAGCACTTTCTCTAGGGATTGTGCTCCTCTGTTAAACAGATAAAACGGAACTTTGTATTTCGTTTCTTACCATAATAAAAGAATTACATAGTTTTTTGGAATCGTCACTGTTCTTTATTTTTCTGAACGAACGAAACCTTAGTCAAAGCTTTCTGAGGACTAGTTATGTAGGCTACTACGAAGCCTGATTTAAAAACATTTTACAGTTTACACTCTCTAAGCGAAAATATTTTTTTAAACCACGGAAAGTTTTTCAACCTGTACTGCTAAATGAACTATTATCATGTAATTTTTAATACTATCTTTCATAAGATATTCAAATAATGAACTAAGTAGCTTAATTAACATACATTTAATTGAGAGTTAATCAATTTCTATTAATTAATCAATAACTCTATGCCGTTATCACTTTAGATACTATAACGATATTAAAAAACTTCAATTTTTTTAATTATTATTCTAAAACTAACATGGGCAATTTTTTTCTCATTCTCTTATGCATCCCAGTTTTACCCATTTTTCGGGAGAAACTAATCAGGATTGTGTACTAGTTTCATCCTAATCTATCAATTAATATGTCAAAATATGAAAAGTTTTACAAATGTATGACTAGTTTAACAAGCCAAAATTACAATTTCAAAAAGGCAAAATTTAAACCTTAAATATTTGAAGAACAACCATGTCAGTATTTGTTGAATATCATTCATGTTATATTTTTATATTTCTTAAATGATAATTTCTATTTTATTAACTCCTCCAAACAACTTCCCACTCGTATCTAATCTTACACTCGATGTCTCCCCTCCTCCCATCAAATATAAAATACGTGTAATTCTTAAGTGTACAACTGTATTCAGACATATTAAGGGAGAAAATAAAAAGACACAGAATATTCTGTCATTTAAATTCAGTCTTGCCTATTAAATTCATTCATGCTCGAAATAAGCTCGTCTACTTATTTCTTTATACCATCATAAAAGTTGCTTTATATTTCTCTGTCTGCCTTTGTGTTTTACGTTAATCCATTTGTCTTGTGGATTTTCCATTTTTAAATGTAATACCAAGAAGCTACAAAGAATTCAATAAACTAATAAATTGTATTCAAATATACGCAATAAAAAAATGTATTTTAAATTTAAAACATCAAACGCAAATATAATGTTGTTAGTGATTTATTGGGAAGGATATGAACTGAGACTCTAGAGGGAATCTTCTACCAGGGTCTATTTTGTATCGTCTAAACCGGTCTTGCAAAGTGATGGATTTACAAAGCGGTTTATTATAATTTCTCTCAATATTTCAGGTTGGTTAAGGATTTCAGATATAATTAACAATTCTCTTCCCGGAGTTTCCTAAAAAGTTCAGATGTGGGTAAAATATAATGGAACATAATCACAGGACCTATACTAAGAGTACAACGTAATGTAGAAGAACGTAATATTTGCGTCGACAGGACCTATACTAAGAGTACAACTTAGGCCCTGATGCAAAAGAACGTAATATTTGCGTCGACAGGACCTATACCAAGAGTACAACGTAATGCAGAATAACGTAATATTTGCGTCGACAGGACCTATACTAAGAGTACAACGTAATGCAAAACAACGTAATATTTGCGTCGACAGGACCTATACTAAGAGTACAACTTAGGCCCTGATGCAAAAGAACGTAATATTTGCGTCGACAGGACCTATACTAAGAGTACAACGTAATGCAGAATAACGTAATATTTGCGTCGACAGGACCTATACTAAGAGTACAACGTAATGCAGAAGAACGTAATATTTGCGTCGACAGGACCTATACTAAGAGTACAACTTAGGCCCTGATGCAAAAGAACGTAATATTTGCGTCGACATGACCTATACTAAGAGTACAACGTAATGCAAAACAACGTAATATTTGCGTCGACAGGACCTATACTAAGAGTACAACGTAATGCAAAACAACGTAATATTTGCGTCGACAGGACCTATACTAAGAGTACAACGTAATGCAAAACAACGTAATATTTGCGTCGACAGGACCTATACTAAGAGTAGCCTACAACTTAGGCCCTGATGCAAAAGAACGTAATATTTGCGTCGACAGGACCTATACTAAGAGTACAACGTAATGCAGAAGAATGTAATATTTGCGTCGACAGGACCTATACTAAGAGTACAACGTAATGCAGAATAACGTAATATTTGAGTCAAAAGGACCTATACTAAGAGTACAACGTAATACAGAAGAACGTAATATTAATAATATTATGAACGTACGATGTAATATAACATCAACAGCCTTACTCGAACATACTAAAAATAGTTAATTTTAAATCCGATATAAAATCGCTTGAATATCAGTTAAGGAATTCGATTCTTGCATGACATATATTTAATCGATTTTTAAATGAGGTATTACAGATCTGTATAAGCTAAACTAATAACAGTCCAACCCCACTTTTTACTTTCTCGACTTTTCAGTCAGTAGGAAGTAACTTAGACCACTGTCGGGATATCTTATTTACTGTCCGTCGACGTCAATTCTGTAACGCGTTATGTCAAGAGGCAGATACTCTGAATGATTGAAAAAGTATTAAATGTTAAGTTAGGTGAAGAGGTTATATATGATTCGTTATATTATAACCAAATTCGCTAAGTACATAATATATTAACGTTAACGTTATTATTGGTTTATAAAAAGGTACCACTTTTGATGAACACAATTTGTACATATACCAACATAACTCACAAGTCGGTATATATACAAATTGAGTTCATCAAAAGTCATGTAAATTGAGATATTAAAGTCATCTATAGATTGTACGTTCTTAGTCCCTAACATATTTAAATATACTTTTAATTGAGTTTAATTTAACTAATAATATTTTAAATCTCAAGGAGCACTGTGGCGATATTCCCAATGAGCAAAACAAGGTTCGCCGAACCACAAAAACAGTAAATAAAACTTAAACTATAATAAAATCCGTTACGTTTATTATATTACAATTATGGACATTTCGAGGACATAGTCCTCAGAGAGTTACAGCTAAACTGATACAGACTAAAAATTAACCTAAAGCTATCTGCCAAGTACCACCCCCCCCCCCTCCTCTCATTATTATCAAGCCAATCACAATAAGGCACGTCTTATCTCATGTAACTGACCCAACTTTGGAAGTTTCGATACTCTCGGCAACCTTGTGGAGTACGTACAATCATTACAAATATAAACTAATCTAAAATATAAATAGACATTATCAAATTTTACAATACTGAACTATAACTTTAGAAAATACTCATACAACTGAATGAAGTTTTTTTTTTAATTGTATGTATAGAATATAAAACAGATAAACAAATAACATTATTAAAATACACCAAATTAAAATATACCGTAGAAATTACTATTAAAATTAAAATGAATCAAACCAATTATGATTTAAAACAAACAAAAGTAATAAAAATGAAACTTGGAATATATTGGTAGATGTAAATTGAAACCAAATAATAGACTTTCAAATAATATACTATAAAAACTAAATTACGAAACAAACAAGCGCTTCTTTGTGATTGGTCTGTTAAGAGTGGTAGGGGAGCGTTACTTGGCAATTAGATTTAGGTTTACCTTTAGTCTCTATCAGTTTACCTATAACCCTCTGAATATAATCACTATATCATTTTTGAAATGTACATAAGGGTAAAATAATAAACATAACGGAATTTATTACAGTTTTAGTTTTGTTTCCTGTTTCAATGGTTAGGAGAATACTAGTTTTTATTGTAATAATGATTCATTGTAGAAAGGTTTCTAGATCTCTGATTTTAATCAATAAGGTTAATAAATATACCTGTTGTAGGTCCTTTAAGTGATCTAATTATGGTGTTTGAACACTACGGTGGTTTCAGATGACAAATGGATCCATCTTCAGATGAGAAAGTCGTTACAAAAGGTCGTCGAAACATAAAAATAATTGTTAAAAATATATCACAACATAACACAAACACGTGAATATATTTTTGTACCTCGTTTATAACGTTTAAGATCGCTAATTGAACAACGTATCTGGGTCGAATTTCACTCCTCTTTATGTTTTGAACATAACCTAACCTCATAATAAGAAAGTGTGTATTTAAACAACGTAATTTGACCTCGAACAGCTTCAAGAATTATTTTATTTGTTTTAACTAGATGACGGGAATAAACAATAAATTTTCTATTTTATTAGACCCTAACATTAATACTGCTTCTGGTTAGTTTACAGCTTATTCCATTTAATTGGTTCA